>CM055268.1:113439951-113777924 GCA_029237695.1 Conchocele bisecta
AAACGGGCTGGTCAGAAAGCAACACGTGTTAACCATGCCATGCATAGCTGGATAGTTATGGAGACACAACATAGTATATACATGTATGTATAATCATAACATGACAATTATATTACACTACCCCCAACCAGGACTGAACTGTCACTATTCAGCGAACAAATGCGTCATGTATAACACATGTTCAATAGCAAATAGTATCTGAAAATTAATATGACAAATAGTCACAAACCAAAAAGTATCATATGCACATATGAATGATAAATGACACAAATTATATATTTATACATGTACGTTGCTGGTATTAATCCATACATACCATGTCGTTGTTGACATATTAATCCATAATTCGAGAATGAAAAAGAAGAATACAAGAATAAACATAGTTAACACTCAAATAAATCCTATTTGGTAATGGAATTGTTTATGTTTTCAATGGTAAGTACTAGTAAAACGGCATGTCCTTTCATGGTATTGCTTCGCGGTCTCTAAAAATGCGTTGTTTATGTATTTTCTTATTGACGTAGGATCTACATCGACCGGATTAATATTGTCTGAATATCCTATTGACGTCGTCCGCTAGACGTCTGAGTCGCCGTTAGCGTACTTTCGCGTCGTCGGCACCAAAGTAATATTAATTGTTTGTATGACTGTTTCTGTAACTCTTGAACTGCCCCCGATCTCCCCGTCATACGTATAGTGTCGTCTGTATGACTGTCATGATAATCGGCGCCGGCAGCATCGTCGGAGTCGCTGTCGCCCATCACGCTGCATTGGTCAGTGTCATCCTCGTGAGCGATGTTTGTAGTCCACGTTGGCATCATCCGACACGTTTTTAACGTTAGCCACACTGGTAGTATTTGTTGCTTCGTCTTCACAGACCGAGTTATGTTCAGCAGTTGGCAGCACGTCACACAATATCTCCGATAGCGTATCTAATAGTTGATCGTAATCTACTTCGGAGAGTTCGTCGTCACTGATGTCCGATATAATCTAAACTCGCTATTTCTTCGTCGTCAGCATGCAAATTAAGCACATGATCACTAGCAGCTATATCACTGTTCTTAGTAACTGTGTTCACCGTCGGTCGAGAGGGCTCGTTATCATTTGCCGTGCAAGTTGCCGGACCGACAGAGGGCTCCGTGGCATCAGCTGCCGAGGTAGATGTCTTTCTCTTGTTATACATATCTGCTGTCATTAATGTATTCTTATATCCAGTGTCTATCTTCCAGCTTACGGTAGTATCACATGCCTTCCCTTTGATACACATGTTTCTGTCCATATGCACGCACATTCACACAATGCCTTTGAGTTGTAGTATCATTCTCACAAGTGTCAGCCAACACAGTTGTTGTATACTAGCCAAACATGTATCATAGTAGACACAGGTGTAAACATATATGTAGGTATATATTACCATCTATCACTGTCCCACTGATAACACTGCAGCTTGAGAAATAAAATAGTTCATGAGTAGAACTCGGATTAAATTGTTGTGTATTCTGTACCAGTTACAAATAGCAAATACAACAGTATGGCGACGAGGATTATACCCTATTTGGCAATGGCAAATTTTGGAATTATTGGGGTGTTGAAATGGTGAAAATTGGAGCAGTTACGTTGGACGTTTGGAACAATTCTTTAATTTATTGTTAATGAAATTCTAAATGACAAAAAGGTATCAGCCATGCTGACCTTAATTGGAGCTAGCACATACAGTTTGCTTCGGAATGTAACTGCGCCACATGCGCGGATCTAGCACTGGGTTGTGGGGGTTGCAACGCCCCCCCCCCCCCCCACCCCACCCCGTTCAGCCACGGAGGTTACGCAAATATGAACTGATATGAAATTGTCATGATGGTATGCATGATGAACAAACATGTTCGATATATGTTTAAAAACGTGAACCATACGCAATTAAACGATTGAATATGTATATGTATTGTGTTTGCTACTGTAGCTACTTTACATTTTATTCGCATGATTCATTATTGATCATAAGCGTGATTGATCATAGAGCGTTGATCATTTACGATGCCATGAAAAGTAAACGCGGGAAACATGTGCACGCAGCAGAAACAACAACAACAATAACCTGACTGCTCTAGATTTGCACGATGGAGCCTGTCGTGAAAAGGATGCGACAGACCAGCATGGAATCATTTTTCACTGATAGGTATAGTCAAAATGTGTAACTTATTTATGGCAATCTCCACAGACCGGTGCCCAATAATTTCCTTGCTCAAACTTGTCAGCGTCAAACACATAATAGGTGCTACCTATGTGACGGGCTTCAGCAACTGTACATACGTGGCTCATATTGGTGAGGGGGTGGATAGGGGGGGGTCAGTCTAGTCTTCCACCTCCCGCCCCTACCACCCATCTCCCGCCCCTGTCCTCCCACCCCTACCTCTCATCTCCAGCCCCCTACCTCCCATCTCCCGGCCCCCACTGTCCACCACCTGAGGCTGTCCTCATTGGTAGTATAATATCCAGGACCCACTGAGTAGCCTACATGGCGCTGACCTGTGTACATGTAGCCTATCCTGCCAGCGGCGTGTCTGGCGACAGAAGTGACCCAGATTCCGCTTGTACATGTAATGCTGATCGTGTTTCAAAACATTCCCAAGGTCTGACCTTAGTGTACCCTGATATTGATTATCATTTAACAGACTTTGCATGTGTTCAATTACTTACTCCAATGTCTAATGATCGTTCATCATAATGATGGTTCATCATGTTCGTCAGTCTTTGATAATCATTTCCAATGGAAATGGACATTGTTCATCGCTGGTGTCGGGTGAAACCGAGGCTGTTGCGTTGCTGTTTGCTTATAGTTCACTGGAAGGTTTTGGTGACTGTACTGTAGCCGAATAACGCGGACCATTACGACCGTTTTTTTTTGTTGTTTTTTCTCTTTATTTTTGAGGTACGGGCGAATCGCATTATAATTGAGATCGCGATACACGATCACGATATAAAGGTGAGTTGCAGTGTATATACTACGGTACCGAGTGTCCGTTGACGTATAGTCAATGTCATTACATGTACTTATATTTTACGTCAGCTGATTACAGGTATGTGGTTTTGATAATCAGTTAACTTACAAAAGAATATCATCATAGCGGTACAAAATATAACAGTTTATTACCAGCTCGAGTCGGATTTTAAATCCCGTAAAACCCAGGAAACTGACCATCTATCACCAAAATCATTGGTGATTGCCGATCGATTTCGTTTTCACAAACGCGACCAGAGAGAAGGGGAGCCGTTAAACGTGTATTTGGCTGAACTGAGAAAGTTGACCCAGCATTGTGACTTCGGGACAATGCTCATTGACGCTCTACGTGATCGGCTGGTTTGTGGAATTCGAAATGATAACATTCAGAAGAAATTACTCTCCACACAAGATCTAGACCTCACATTGGCCAAATCCAAGGAGATTGCCATTGCCATGGAAAGCGTTGTCAAGGACGCCATCGAGCTTCAGCAGCAGCACAGGCCATAACCTGTGCATAAAGTCAAGAAAACGCCTGCTGCACAAAAACCACAGTCGCTGAAACAATGTTTAAGATGCGACAGAAAAGTGCCATTTCTGCAAGAAAAAGGGACACATTGAATCTGCTTGTCTCTCCAAGAAAGGACAACTAAAGAAACACTGGGTCCGTGATATCAGTGATCTCCCATGACATGTAGTTGGAATTGTTTAATAACAGATAATTAGCTAAAACAACAACCGTACTAAGGACATACTCTGGCAAAGTGATAAAACCAGCTGGAACAATTCATAATATATAAGAGCGTTCTTAGGACTTGTCAACAACTATGGAAAATGTATTCCAACATGGCAACCATTGTGCATCCATTGAACAAGCTGTTGCCAAAATATGTGAAATTTAACTGGGCCCAATCCGCAGACAATGCGTTCATGAAAGTGAATAACTGATCACTTCACTGTGTTAACACATTACAACCCAGATCTGCCGATCAAACTCGCGTGTGATGCATCAGCCTGTGGACTAGGATGTGTACTGTCGCACATTATGGCCACTGGCGAGGAACGACCAATAGTATTCGGATCGCGCTCCCTGAACACAGCTGAGATAAATTACGCGCAAATCCATAAGGAATCGCTATCAATCATATGGGCAGTGAGGAAATTCCACTGTTACCTTTATGGACGGAAATTTGTACTAGTCACTGATCACCAGCCGCTTCTTACCATATTTGGTCCAAAGAAATGGATACCAGCGACTAGAGCCGCCCGACTACAGCGATATGCAATCGAATTGCAAGGCTACGATTACACAATCGAGTACAGAAGTTCCACAGCAAATGCTGATGGACTGTCACGGTTACCATGCCCAGAACAAGAGAAAGAGTCACAGACTGACGCAGTAGAACTTTTCAATGTGTCAGAAATTGAAAATCTACCCGTAACCGCAATGGAAATAGCACGTGAAACGAAACGAGACCCAGTGCTATCAAATGTGTTGGAATTAACACAAAACGGTTGTAAGCATAATCCGGGTGACGCTACATTGAGTGCATTCTACATTCGCAGAAATGAACTATCAGTTCAACAGGGATGTTTAATGTGGGGATTACGCGTCATCATACCACCAAAGTTACTTCTGGTGGCCAGGTCTTGACAATGAAATTGAACAGTTAGCAAAACGATGTTCAGGCTGTCAAGTACATCAGAACGAGTCAACAAATGTTGAACTGCATCCATGGGAATGGCCCTTCGCTCCATGGGAACGCGTACATATCAACTTTGCCGGACCATTCATGGGTTACATGTACCTAATTATGGTCGACGCACACTCCAAATGGCCAGAAATCCGGGTGATGAAGCGAACGACGGCGTTAAACACGGCCGAAGTTCTTAGAACCATCTATATTGTCAATGAAAACGGAAGTCAGTTTACTTCGGAATAATTCCAGGAAATTATCAAACGCAAGGGTCAGTTCCCTGCTACCTCGCCAGCAACGGACAGGCTGAACGTTTTGTACAAACATTAAAACTGGCAATGAAATCGGCAACCCCAGATGGCGGTACAGTCTACAAGAAATTCCGTGTTAGCTTACAGGAACACGCCACATTCTACAACCATGGAAACTTCTGCTAAGTTATTTCTCGGCAGAAATCTGCGCTCACGTTTGGATATCATCAAACAAATGTGCAAGATACCGTACAGAAAACGCAATTCTCCACTCTTGGTAATGGTAGAACCCGCCAGTTCGGTGTTGGAGAACATGTTATGGTGCGCGATTACAGCGACAATTTCAACAAATGGACAAACGCTACAATATCTGAGAAAACCGGTCCACAGTCTCCGGAAATTAGGTTTAATTATTGTTAAGATACATTCAATCTCATGAGACCACCCTGGTGGATAATCCCAAAACTAATCTACTCCATAGGCATGTTAGTGCATCATTTACATCATGTTCAAGTATACTTGAACATGATGTAAATGATGCACTAACATGCCTATGGAGTAGATTAGTACAGGTACATCAATTGACCGGTTTTTGCAAGCAAAGCGTGCCTATGGCATGACGCATCTGGATTATGTTCTTTAACATCTACTTTTGACTACACCGCACATGAATATGCGTGATTTAGTGTGGTTAACCCTTAAAAAGATAAAGTGTATACACAATGTGGACGTGTAAATTAAATAAATTGCAAAAATCTGCAAAGACCTAATGTGCGACAACACTACCCCGTGCGACATTTGTACGTATTAGTCCCAGATCAGCTGGCACAAATATGGATGTTCTTGGGACCCAGCACAAATTATAATTCATAAAATGGTGATATACATGTTTTTATCTTTTTGTGAAAATATATTTTGTCGAATTCAAAACAATATATTTTCCTTGAGAAGTGACATATCTGGAGCTTCTTGTAAAAAATGTGATTCTTGTAAAAATAAATGTAATTCCTGATCTATAATCTATCTGAGAATTTCTACAAACGTAGTAAACCACGATTAGTCATTTGAATTTGAATAATTTTACAATATGAAGTCTGCAAATATAGTAACTCTTTTTGTTGGGAATCATTTTTAAATATTGTGCCCATCTACAAACATGATAAACTATGTTTATCAGTTGTTTGGGTCATGTAAATATGTTCTGATAGTGTATAGTTGTTTGTTAACGTCAATCATGTAGTGATGAAGTATTACAAAATAAAATACTTCTGTTTTATTTATTTAATATTACTTATCAATAAATGCAACGTCGACCATGATTATGGGTAATAGTTACTTGCTATGTATGTCAAATTGTAATGGGTCAAATATTTGCGATAATTGCATGTTTGTCATGGATGCAACGCAAATACTTGCTCTATTCTGGCTTACAAACAAAGGTCTTTGAACCAATTCCCACCCTGAACGATAAGATAATTAACAAACAAAGGTGTGAATTTAAATATTCAACAGATCGTTTTGTTACGGTTATGGAACTCAGTTACAGTGGCCGCAATTATTTTTTTTATTTATTACGACAGACATCTTTTGGCGGTGTTGCAGCATTTTTTTCTAAATGTAAGGACTCCGGTTGACTGCATTTGACATGCTGCATTGTTTATAGTAGTACGCTAGTTATTATAAGCACTTTTTTAATCAATCGCTGATTTATTTCCAGGTGACTCATTACGATTGTGTTCAGAATTACGATACAAATCTGCAATTATATAATGTTTTCCTATCTGTTTCATAACTTTCTAGGTATATCCGAGAATCAGTGCCTTTACATTCAAGGTATGTATACCTGCGAGATATCCTGCTACACACTAAATTGAATGCGAATGTACAATACACATGCAGTATCTACATTTAAATGCAAACATCTCATTTTAGTTCAGAAATGCTGTTGTTTGTTTTGCTACAACATGACATGTAGACATACATCATACTAGTCCAAAGAAGATCCCAGTACCCCACCTGCACCTACACATGTACCCGCATGCCCGAGAAGAAGTATAGCGAATAACAATGGGTAAAGCAGTCAAGCAGTACACATGTAGGATATGTACAAACGCTATGACACGCAGTGTTTAAGTTAAACAGGGTACACATCAACCGTACATGAGTGAGGATGAGCACATGTTCAAATGTCCTCGTCATTAATTTCATGGTTTTACAGTTGATTAAATGTGGCAAGAATACCTAAATAGTTTTTCATTTGGATGTATTTTTACTGTGTGGCGTATTACTTCAGTAGGCCTATCGAAACGTGTGCGACAGTATCTGTACTTGCTTGACTGTTCCTGCAAATACAAGGTCTTATTAACGACACGGTATCTCGGTGGATTCTTCGTATATCAGTACGTAAATTTACACTTTATCAGAGTGGGCAATTAAGTCTCACAAAATGGCTGCCATTTTCAAACATTTTGCAATATATCGATAACATTAGATAACTGCAAATGCTATATTTTATCTCGCGTCACCTATGGAATGTGCGTTCTATACAGTATGTGTAGTTTTTGGCGGGAGACATACTGTCTCCACGCTATTGGGATCGTAATTCTGGCCGTTTGCACGGGTCTACTTTCGGAAGTGGCGGAAGTGGCTCTCTGTTCATCGGGGGACGTCTCAATAGGCTCAATTTGCGTTCGCAATTATTAACAACAGTCAGGTGACATTTAAAGTCAGCGAGTGAACTGAAAGCAAGTTATTAATAGCAACGGCAATTCTCAACATTATGTGTAAATAGTTGGCATGCCCAACTTTACTTTTGAAGAGAACAAATTGCTGTTATTGAGACGCCCCCCCCCCCCCCCCGTATCGTGTACCTCGCAGTCGCATGTTCATCGGGGGACGTCTCAATAGTCTCAATTTGCGTTCGCAATTAACAACAGTCAGATGACATTTAAAGTCAGCGAGTGAACTGAAAGCAAGTTATTAATAGCAACGGCAATGCTCAACATTATGTGTAAAATAGTTGACATGCCCAACTTTACTTTTGAAGAGAACAAATTGCTGTTATTGAGACGCCCCCCCCCCCCCCCGTATCGTGTACCACGCAGTCGCAATGCGACGTCGGATGCCATTTCTTTTTCATATTGTGGATATTAAACTTTACAGGCATGGTCCTGTGTGAAAATCAGTCGTATAGTAGAAAATATGTTTTTTTTTACCCTAAAATCAATATTTGACCAAATTTCATGGACTACAAAAATGGGGAGCGTACCTGATGAGTTACATTTATGAAGCACAAACTTTTTGGCAGAGGGCACCTCTCACCATATCCGTATGAAGGCGTATATCACCACTTCAATTCTGGGTTCTACCCCAATAAATACGTCTGCAATATACCTTGTAAAACGGTTTATTAGTCGGACATAAAGCACCTTTGCTTCATCAACCTATTTGTGTTTAGAGCAGGCTGTATTTTACAAACACCAGTAACTGATCAAGTTCTCCAAATTTGCAGATTGTACATCCAATAATAAACATCGAATATATTTCTAACAAGGAATTTCTGAGTAAGCAAATTCACAAGTGGCTACTTGTCTCCCGCCAGTCAGTACTTTCAGTACTTTGATTTGTTTAAAGTTGCATACTCCTTACTTCATGCACAGCCGTATACACAGCTATGGCAGCCAGGGCTCGCCGCACAGGCAATATTTAATAGTATCCCACTCACTTTACAACTGATGGACCTACTTAGTAGCCCTGTGGGCGCGCCCTGGCACCCTTTTGGGCCGTTTGTTTTAATTATTTTACTGGTTGTTGTTTGCTGTACACTGAAATACCAATATTCTACAGACGATGTCCTCTATAATGTAGGAATTCCATTTTGAGGGACTACGTTGTATTTTTTGTATTGAATATATAGTTTTGTATTGTAAATATTCAGTTCTGACCCCCCCCCCCCCCCCCACCCCCCCCCTTTGTACATGTACTTACTTGAACATGTACATGTACTTGTACAGGTAATATATGGGATTTAGTACTAAACCAATTGACCCGGCCTTAAATGACCTTAGCTGTTCATAGGCCATTAAACCCAACAAACTGTAGTAGTACGGCCATAGTAGGATAATCGAACAGTTGTACTGCCTTGCGGTACAAGCCGGCTTTTATAGAGACGTGGTAGAGTGTTCGTCTCTCACACAGGCGGCCTGTGTTCGACCCCAGCTGCCGACAAGATATTTGTCACTTTATACACATTCCCCTCCTACTACAGTGGTGTCAATGAACCAGGATATATTACCCTTCGAGCCAATTGGCAAAGTCAGATTATGTATGATGTATTCCATACAGAACAAACTAGGGAGTGTATGAAAGAACCTGGAGGGAGACATTTGAGAAACAAATGCCTATTTATAGGAAGGAGGAATGTAGTAGTAAGGCCATAGTAGGATAATCGAACATTTGTACTGCCTTGCGGTACAAGCCGGCTTTCATAGCGACGTTATAGAGTGTTCGTCTCTCACGCAGGCGGCCTGGGTGCGACCCCAGCCGCCGACAAGATATTTTTCACTTTATAACACATTCCCCTCCTACTACAGTGGTGCCATTGAACCAGGATAGATTACCCTTCGAGCCAATAGGCGAAGTCATATCTCGTATGAAGTCTTCCTGTCCAGATTGAACTAGGGAGTCTATGAAAGAACCTGGAAAAAATGTATATTTGTAGGAAGGAGGAATGTAGTAGTACGGCCATAGTATGATAATCGAACATTTGTACTGCATTGCGGTACAAGCCGGCTTTTATAGCGACGTGGTAGAGTGTTCGTCTCTCACGTAGGCGGCCTGGGTTCGACCCCAGCTGCCGACAAGATATTCTTCACTTTATACACATTCCCCTCCTACTACAAAACGAAAAACAATTTTTTTTATACAGGACGGCACCTGCTTAGAATCCCGCGTTTTGCATTATTTTAGGCACCATTATGCTAACAGCAATATTTTAAAGAGATGAAAACGTACATTATATAGGTGCATTCCATTGCAAAAGCAAGAAAGTGCCAAAAGCAAATAATAGGTGACGCAGATGGCGTCGGATATACAGCTGAGCGTACTGTATACATTGCCATGAGATAATTAATAGCACGTTGTAAATGATTATCCATGCAATAGGTTATACCAATGTGTATTAGTTTATTTATATTTGTGCGTATGTGTCGATGCTAAAAGAGGTGAAACTGACCAATGGCATGTAAATACTAACATGGCCGAGATGACGATACAGTAACACGAAATGTTCACATATGTATGCAATACATATATCCCATCACATTTACGAAGTAATTATCTTTGAATCAAGCATAAAACTGGTACTTATAAGCAATCAAATAAATTTGAATAATGTTCAGTATAATTATCAACATATCAAATTCGATATGTTTGACCATGTATAAGGGGCATTTACGAAACATTTATTTTAATAATCAAATGCAACTATGCGAAAATATAGCTGCGGGTGTACTGTGATATTTCTGAAGTTATTATTTCTGAACGTTTGGCATGGTACATGTATCAATGTATGCCAGTCAATGCTAAAAGAGGTGAACATAAAAGAGGTGACATGAAAACGCAACTACAGTGCAATGTCCCGTTAGTCTATAGTGCATTGAATTTGATATCAAACTTGTGTACACCATAAGAAAGCCTGCACAATCAATCATTCATCTGCCTCAATTCGAACCTACAAATCATCTTCAGTAAAAGTAGGCATATAACTTAACTTTACAAAGTATTTTCTACTTTACACACCGATCTAATTACATGTATCTCCAAATCAATGTAATTTTTATACAACAAATATTGAAATATCCAATAAACAAAATATTGGGTATGGTTTTTTTTTGTTGTTTTTTTAAAACACACCCACATTTGGACATTTGAAATACATAATCATAATTGATTTATTCACAAGTATAGCGTAGCAATAAGTACCAAATTCCAATTCTTTATTTGGAGCGCTGGAGCCTGTGATGTGTTTGTTGAAGAACCAAAATGCAACCAATCAACCCGAGCAAAATGTGGTACGTTTGAAACCTACAGTCATATAAGTATTGATACAATGAATATTTATCACATATTTTCAACGTTGATAGGCAGTGCCTATTTTCATATTAAGTTTAACAGCCCAGTGTTTGTGGGTATTGGTATCCAGAAAATCAGCGACTGGAGCTCGAGACGTTTACACCCACAACAACAACAATGTGCAGTAGAGCGAAACTGGTGACTGAAACGTTTTCATTAGCAGAAACAAGTCAAAAGGTGCTTACCAGTGATGGGCTGTCAATATATTGCTATGCATATTGAATAATGAAAATGTGGTGAAATATTTTCATTTCCTAACTGCTGTTTGAAATGGAATGTGCGTTGCAACAAGCCATTGTAGCCTCTGATAATATTTAATAAGCGTTCATCTCATTTTCATGATGAACTTATCATCATGATCTTGTAAATGCTCATTTAGCGTTTATTAAAGGTACATGCCCACTCAGTAGACACAAATGTTCTTTATATCAGATACATCATCTGAGACATATTCTGTCAAAAATAAACATTCATTCACCATTACCCCACGTATTGATTGGCATTAATATGAAATAGGCACTACCTATGACGGGCGACGTTAGTATACGAAACTAAATTTACCAATTGATAGCTTTACCATGATGTTAGTATGCTATAAACGGTACCGTAGTATATTGTAGTATTGCAGAACTACGTCCCGCAACTACCACGGTGTTACAACTTGAACTTCTCTATTATAATTAAATGGTGTCATTGTCGCACTTCTCTTATTTGAACCAGTGATACAATTTAGATATTTTAGATACAATTCATATATAGTACATTAATAGCCTAGGCATAGTGGAGCGCGTGGTCAAGCGGTCTGATGCGTCGGTCTGCTGATCTTACGATCGTGGGTTCGAGCCTCGCGTGCGTTGTGTCCTTGAGCAAGACACTTTATCCACACTGCTTCAGCCCACTCAGATGTAAATGGGTACCGGCTAAATACCGGGAACATCGATTGTATTTGATCGCTTGACTATGTCTTGTATTTTTAAACTCACATCAACGAAGTTAAGTGCAGCGTGGCGGCTATAGAAATTCTCCAGGTGTGTCCTTCCAGTGATGCTATTATTTTCTCGATCCCTGGTGGTCTTTGAGCACATTTTGACCATTTTTCGTATTAGTTTTGTCCTTTTTACATACAGCTTCACTTCAGCTGTTGGTAAGAGGTACTTGTGTCATGAACTGTGAATACAGCACAGGCCGTGACACAACCGAACAGGCGCAATAAAATAGCAGTTATAATGCATACTTGTTTCTGTTAGTCATGTCCACAGAGTATCATGGATCGCTTGACTTTGTCTTGTAAACAAAATCACAACATGTGCGCTTTCTATCCAATGATATTGAGAGAGATATAGTGTGCTTCTATCTAATGATGTTGAAAGATAGAGAGAGAAATATTATGGTTTCTATCTAATGATGTTCAGGGCTGTACAAATTGATTTTTTAGCCACTTGTCCCGGACAAGTGAGTTGACAAAAGTGACTTGCCCCGACTTGTCCTGGAAATTATAATCCATGTGTGCATAATACATGCACTTTAGTTGCTATAAAAATGTTAGCAATAACATATATTACTAGTAACGGGAACCCTGGCAATCAGGAAAGATCGATTGATTGGTGTTTCATGGAAATATCTATAATTTTCGCGGTATATTCCAGAATTTTCAGTGTAAAAACATCGACGTTTTGTGAATTAAATTACGGAGTCTACTCATTGACCGTCTCGAAAATGAAAATAAATCACGTCTATATGTAACAATATTTAATGTCTATCAGTTATGTTCGCGGAACGGTAAATAATAAACTTTTTGAAATTTCAGTTTTTTTTTTTTTGTTGTTGCAACAACAGCTGTTAATTGCGCTAATTACACTGCAGCTCCATTATAACGCGATCGCGTATAGCGCGATCTCCATTATAACGCGGGTCTCTCGTGGATCCCAAAAAATAGAGAAGAAAAAGGAAAACAAAGAAAAAAAATCGTCGGACGTCGTAGTCATCGTGTAATTAGTTGATTCGTGATTTCTGTAAGTTTATTAAAACAACGACATTCAACGTACATGAAATAATTATTATTAGTATGTTAGCAAATGTAATACCTTTAATCAGGTAATCATGTTAATATGCATACAGTGCGACCCCCCTATTGCACGGAAGTCCGGCGACATACGACATTCCGTGTTGCTTATCCGAACCGTGCAATATCCGTGCCAGGGGATATATGAATTCCAAATCCAGATGCGATTACACCCGACACATATTACACAGACGAGATTTGTGTGATGCTTTGTGCAAAAAACCGATACACCCAGCTGTGTGTACAGGTGTTTATTGTATGACCTCATTCAGCACAAGGCTGTTAACTGTGTGACCTTTAGGCTGTGTTTTGAAATGTTACTGATTGGTCAACACGCCTTTCCTTGTGCCACAGACGTCGCGAACGTGCGACTTCTTTCATCATCGCATCACGGGGCAATCATGCAGTAACCCATTTCATGCTGAGGATACGCTTATGTTTGCGGACAAATATTTTCCTTCTATGCACTCAGAAGTATATGCCGCGACCACCATTTAATCCGTCTCGTCGAGACAGTTCAAATGAGTGGTCACATCGTATACTTTCATTGAGAAATAACAAAAATAAATTTGTTTTTTTAATAATTTCATACCCGTAAATGTGTATTCCGAAAGGAATGGATTAAAAAAAAACTGAATCATACGCAGATCTGTCGCCATATATCGCCGATATTTATTTCGAAAATATTTTCCGTAAATTGTGTTGAAAAGTTGACACAAAATTCAGAGTTCATGCGGAATTGTCGGTGGGATTATGCTTTCAAATTCGAATAAATTAATCTAATCAGGGTCACAGCTAGTATATCACTTTTCTTGCTATATACACAGTATAGCAGCTTCTGTGTAAGTGTGTATCCCACGGGGAAGCCGACACACGCCCGAGGCGTTATCGATTGATCGATGAAATGTTACAATTTAGGATTAGTCTAGTGAAGAAAACAGGCTTGTGGCGGGACGTTTCAACGGAAAATAGTGACTTGCCCGGGACTAACTTTCAGCATAGAGCCACTTGCCTGAGACCAAAACCGACTTGTCCCGGGCGTCGGGCGTGCCGATTTGTACAGCCCTGATGTTGAGAGAAGGTGGGTGGGGTGCGGGGGAGAGATATATTGTGGTTTCTAGGTAATGATAGAGAAAGAGACACATAGACAGACAGAGAGCGAGATAGAGAGAGACATACATACAGACAGACATAAAGATAGAGAGAGAGAATGACAGAAAGATAGAGAGAGGGACAGATAGGGAGAGAGACAGACAGAGAGAGTCAGACAGACAGAGAGAAGATAGACAGAAAGAGAGAGAGAGAGACATGGATGTGGGAGAGAGTGAAAGAGATAGAGACATGGGTGTGGGAGAGAGAAAGGTGTTAAAATAAATACGGAATAATGAAACTCCATTTCGTTGCAAATTGTTTGTCTTTTTTTCCCCACAAAATATTCCAATGCGCATTTAAGGCATTTCTACTCCGATCATGTAAAACGCATATTTTCAAGCGTCTCTCAGGGGACTTCAGCATTTTGATAAAAGCAACTTTAGTCTTCCTAACGACAACACAATTTTGAAATGCAGTAACTTCGTAAGCTATATTCAGTATACTTACCTTTGGGCCAAATTATTCGTCGCCCGTATTAGTAATACCACGTGTCGTAAAAAAAACCTCCTGCTTGGTTTATTGGTTTACGGTAAAACAAATTTTACACTTTCAATCATATGTTCAACCTAGTTTCACTGAATGGTAAGTTTTCATATACGCGTAACATAAAGCGGGCGACAAAGAGTCGCCCGTATTATACATTTTATATCAAGACGTAAATTTTCACACTGCTATCTTGGGCAATAACCGTGTTTCCTTAACATATAAACGGACCTTATTATTTAGTATCTGTATTTATATTTTGATGTGCAATGATCATACTTTATAATCTGTCTAAAATATTATTTTTTCAGTTGACGCATTTAATTAGTATAAATAATTAAAAAATAGCATGCCTCATTTGCAAATGAAAATTCTGGAAGTCGGCGTGACGTAACACTAGTCACATGGTTGGGGGTAAGTCGATACATTTTGCTCTAATATACATCATTTTTATGCCAGAATATTTCACATTTAGAACTACGAAAATACTAAATGGTGATAAGAATATTTTTTAATGACCATTTAACAGTATAAATCTGTATTTAAATTTGATTTAGCGATTGGAATTTAGTTGTTTGAAGCGTTCAAAAATGATTAAATTATATAGGAAACGGGTCAGATTTCCCCCTGCGCTCCTCGACAGGGGAGATAATTATATCCTGCAGGTGCGCGAAATGGACGAAGTCCGACTTCCAGAATAGCCTGATACCACCGCGCATCACTATCAATAAACTATTTATTCCTAAATGATTATATCTGTATAGCGGGCACTTACAATTTTTAGAACTTGGGGAATGATTCTGGAAGTCGGCGTGACGTATCACTAGTCACGTGACCCGATATGTTTGGGGGTAAATCGATACATTTTGCTCTAATATACATCATTTTTATGCCAGAATATTTCACATTTAGAACTACGAAAATACTAAATATTTTTTAATGACCATTTAACATTATAAATTTGATTTAGCGATTGGAATTTAGTTGTTTGAAGCGTTCAAAAATGATCAAATTATATATGAAACGGGCCAGATTTCCCCCTGCGCTCCTCGACAGGGGAGATAATTATAGCCTGCAGGTGCGCGAAATGGACAAAGTCCGACTTCCAGAATGACACAATTATACACTTATTTAATTCCCATAAAGAACATTGTGTGCCTACTGAGTGGGCATGTACCTTTAAGGTAGGCCACCACCATTGATTTTTTATCACGCCCGTTTGCGGTCCGTCCATCCCAAAACCTTAACACTCCGGTAAATGTCTTATAATTTGTGTTTCCTTACACGGACTAGTTGCGAAGGTAACTTGCAATCTACTCTCGTACCGTCCATAGGCAGAGTTACGATTCCACTCCTAGGATTCCTCTGCAGAATAGTGAATCAGATCTGATTCACACTTTAGCCGTTAATTGTGACAAATTGAGATATTTCCCATCTGAAAAAAATAGCGAAATTATTCTGAAGCAATTTTCACCATTGTAGAAGGTTAAGAAAATTATTTTTTGTATTTACAGAAAATGGACCTCATTTTAAAAGATAGGAACAGACTCGCTGGATTCTATTAAATCAATAAATCATATCGAACACGAACACGGTAGATAACCTCTCGAAACCGGCTTCAAATCGCCTGTAAGCCATGACGTCACAGTGCGGGGCTGTGTACAAGCACATCACCTAATCGGTAAAATGGGAGCTGGTCAAAATGGCCCCGGATCAAAACGATCCCTGGTAAAAATGGCACCTATTTGACCAAGTTTTAATTAATATATAATCAGATTAATATACTAACAAAATCAACCTCGTAATATGAATGTTGATAAAATCAAACTATTCCATTTCTGTATATCTTGTCCACAAGTCAACACTTTTTGTTCACACCTTTATCCAGATGCATGTGACATGCTTACCATTAATAGTTAATCTAACTAAGCCATAATTATTGTGCTTACAATCAGTGTAGACCCAGACTAGTCTGCACCCTGTGCTGTCTGATCAGCATATGCACTGTTAGCCATCCAGTCAAACAATCATTACAATCTGCAGTATAATACATTACTCACGAATTGAAACAATCATATCCATAATAAAGGATGATCTAATGCACTGGTGTGTTTTCTTATGTACCATACTGAAATTGTAGTAACAATTTTGTGGGAGATTTCCACCTGAAAAAAAAGTATGACCTATACTCGTCCATTACAAAACAGACAGGATCAGGGCTTCTAAAATTTCAGAATGCCAATCGGTCCAGAGTCCAGACGTAACACTGTCGGCTATTGTCGGAGCAGAACCACCCCCCCCGCCCCCCCCCACCCCATTAAAAAGTTCAAACAAAGTACTAGAAATAATGTGATAAATGTTGTATTGGGATAAATAAATTGTGTTTATAAACAACAAAAGTGGACAAAATTGTGTATGCACCGGGTCACGTGGTGTGCCTAAATAGCGCAAAGACGGAAAACGACAGAAACGAATCGTGATGCCGATTGATTGCAGGTAAATTTTCGGTAGACTAAAATAAATTAAAATTTTACAAGTCTGCGTCTTGATTTTTTAAAATTTATTCCTCTCTTCCGGGTTGCCAAGCCGGTAAGTTGTCTTTGTGAATAACGACAAAAACTAGTTTGTTGTGCCATTTCAATAATAATCGAATGACGGACAACATAGAAAAAAAATGCGTTATATACCAAAATCGTAATTCATTGCTAATTATACTATTATCACTGTTCACACTGACTTCAAAATTAACTGTCGGCCTAATTTGGCTAGCTGCAGACACATCAATTTAATTTAATTACGTGTTAAACAATTAATTTGTACAATTGAATTAACATTCGGTGTTTCTTTAACCCTCAGATCGTTAAACAATTAATTTGTACAATTGAATTAACATTCGGTGTTTCTTTAACCCTCAGATCGAGTTCAAAGTACATCGGCGGTGTGATTTAGGACTTCAATTGATCCCTAATCCCTGATCCCTAATGAGTCGCGCTTTTAACACGGCAGACGTACCTTGTCGTTTATCAAAATGTTTGCGAATTGTAGATCACGTGAGCCGGCTCATCAGGATCTGCGGCATTCCTATGTACATGTACATTTTATATACACAAAAATGACCCCTAATACAGCGTAATGTAACAGTTCCTAACTTAATATGGAATAGCCCGGGCCGATAGTCCGTGTCAGTTACTTGGAGTTAAATATGCATGGTTTCTTCATTTTATTTTAACATCATCAGAAATGGCGAGTCTAGGAACTGTCGTATCTTTACGCTGAAGCCAGTCTATTTAAGTCATTAAGCTGCTATACACCTGTCGTAATTACCACGAGTGTGTTAAGAAAAATCGATACTAGGAGAAACTGAATACACAGCGAGTTGTTGCACACGGATATGGCCCGCGGATATGTGTCATGTGTCCGCACTGTTCAACACAACTGGACATTACTTGGTGGTCAAAAACGGTAAACTTACATGGTTTATAGCGAAATAGCAGCCGACTGGCAATTTTTCTCGGACCGATTTTTAAGACTAGTTTTGAAATCTCAATCGGTCTAAGAGTTCAAAAATCAGTCCAGAACCGGTAAACTGAACATTTTAGAAGCCCTGAACAGGATCATGTTTGCAACCAGAAAAATACAAAGTCTACAGTTCGATACCGTACCATACAATATAGGAATGAATGGCCTTTTTGTGGAATTTATCGGGGTATAAACTTGGAAAAGTCGCGGGAATACTGGACGAAGGCCGGAAGGCCTCGTCCAGTATTCCCGCGACTTTTCCAAGTTTATATCCCCGATAAATTCCACAAAAATGCCATTCATTCCTTATAATTCCAGCATTTGAAATAAATTCATCAAGAAAATGTGTTTATTTTCCGTTTTCTTAAGAATTATTTTAACTGCGCCTGACGGTTACGGAAAGTAGTTCGGCATGGAGTTTACTGGGATATAAATTTTGGACGGAGACTTGCAACGGACCAATCAAATGTTAGGGAATTGTGTAAATATTTTTGTGCTGGAATTATTGTCAAATGAATGGTGTAGTCCCTAATCAGATTTTATTTTATTTACATGTATTTGCTGAATATAAAAATATATAAAAATGAAAGTAAAAATGAAATATCTAATTCTCATGTGCTGACAGCTGTGTAAATATGTTTTACGACCAGCAGAAACACCCCTGGGGCTAACCAGGGGACTACAATATCTTTGCAGATGGCAGTATATGACACTCTTTGCGGAATATGGTTCACTATCTTATTAAACCTGGCATATTCTCTGTCACCAGTCACTGTCACCAGTATAAAGCTAGATCAGCTTGCGAAAGCAGCAGTCTGATCAGGATCTACACTATTCACCTTTCCATCAATGAAACACATCATGAGTGACATGTGCTGCTTCTAATAAATATTATAGGAATGAATGGCCTTTTTGTGGAATTTATCGGGGTATAAACTTGGAAAAGTCGCGGGAATATTGGACGAAGGCCAGAAGGCCTCGTCCAGTATTCCCGCGACTTTTCCAAGTTTATATCCCCGATAAATTCCACAAAAAGGCCATTCATTCCTTTCAATTCCAGCATTTGAAATAAATTCATCAAGAAAATGTGTTTATTTTGACAGACGGCAGCCATTTGTTTACATTGATAGCTATTTGTTTACATTGACAGCACTGACAGCGCACCTGTAGAAAGTAGTTCGGTGTGGGAGTTTACTGGGATATAAATTTTGGACAGAGACTTGCTACGGGCCAATCAAATGTTGGGGGAATTGTGTAAATATTTTTGTGCTGGAATTATATATGGTTACCAGTGTGATATTTGATCAGGAGCTATACTGGTTACACAACCAAAACCCCATTTCTCCAATCACAGCCACAACTGTATAGTCCTTGTTAAACACCCCTGGGGGCAAGTACACAACCTCGCTGTGACGTAGTTGTAAAGCGTATCACGTGATTTTAATGGAGGCAGTCCTAATGGAGAGCGCATAAATAATGGAAATTTAAAACCAAACATCTGTGGGATTATAATAAATACAAGTCGAGTAAAGCCACGATATGTCTTTAATATAGCTATATAATGCAAATGTATCCGTTTTGGGGAGTGTGTTATTCTCCTTTAACTTTTACATGTTGAATTTGGCTGCCAATGACTGGGTCACTTGTTGATTCTAGCTTAAATTTACTTTATCGGGTCATCTACATATGTAAAGTTATGTCATAATATTAACACTCATTTCAGTTAAAAAATATGGAAAATCATTCACAATTAACTGCTATTCTGCAGAGGAATCCTGCTGTGAGTGGAATCGTAACTCTGCCTACGTACGGTACGGGAGTAGATTGCAAAAGTTACCTTCACAACTATACACGGACCTGCTTGATATTTCACACACGCATAACGCAAAATTATTGTCTGTAACACAGGGCGACAGCCAGAACACAAACACATCAACTTTCTGTCGAGTTGCGAACGGTAACTAACTCTTGCAATTACTCTCGTACCGTCCGTAGCTAGAGTTACGATTCCACTCATAGGATTCCTCTGCAGAATAGATCTGATTCGCACTTTAGCAGTTAATTGTGAAAGATATTCTATATTTTTTAACTGAAATGAGTGTTAATATTATGAAAATAAATATTATGAAAATAACGTATTCAAGTAATTATGACATAAATTTACATATTTAGATGACCTGATAAAGTAAATTTAAGCTAGAATCAACAAGTGACCCAGTCAGTGGCAGCCAAATTCAACATGTAAAGTTTATGATGGGGTCCATTTTGTGTAAAGGCAAACAATTATTTTCTAATCATTCTATAATGGTAAAACTTGTTCAGAATTATTAGTTTGTATTACTTTTACAGTTCTAATATTTTTTTCAGATGGAAAATATCTAAAAAATGTCACAATGTGTAAATTTATGTTATAATTACTTGAATATATTATTTTCATAATATTAACACACTTAAAAAATATAGAATATCTTTCACAATTAACTGCTAAATTGCGAATCAGATCTGATTCTCTATTCTGCAGAAGAATCCTATGAGTGGAATCGTAACTCTAGCTACGGACGGTACGGGAGTAGATTGCAAGAGTTTTGCATTTAAAAATCAATCAGATCATTGAAATATCACAATTTCCTTCATACTACATATTAATGAAACATTTATCTCTTTAAAACAAGAGTAGCGAGTCGCGAATCGGATCTGATTCACACATTAGATAGTAATTATGACATTTTCTAAATGTCTTTCAATTGAAATCTGTGTTAGAATTAGGAAACTGATACACTGATATAAACTAATACTTCTAAAGTAACTTTTACCTTTGCAGAATATCCAGAGAATAAAATTTTGTCTATTTAGAAACTAGGGTCCAACAAAAATATTTCATGTGAGTTTTGGCTGGTACTGATTTGACACTATCCCCAGTGATTGTCTCTCAAGCATGAAGTCGCCAGTCATAGTAAGTTCTGGGGGAAACTGTGGAGTGACCAGACAACTAAATAGAGAATAGTAGGTTAGTGCCGTGAATGGGAAAAAATATCCGGCAAGGCTGAAGAATTTCTTTATTTCTCATCAGAAGTATATGTTGTGACCACTCATTTGAACTGTCTCGCCGAGACGGTTCAAATGAGTGGTCACAAAATATACTTTGGTTCAGAAATAAGGAAAATAGATAGAGAATAGTAGGTTAGTGCCGTGAATGGGAAAAAATAAAAAATATCTGCAAGGCTCAGGAAAACGGGATGGGCGAGGCTCTGCCGAGCACATCCCGTTTCCGTGCCGCGCCAGATATTTTTTCCCATTCACGGCACTAACCTACTATTCTATTTATCCCGTCAACACCTACAAATGGCTGTAAAATGCAAAACTAGTATTGACTGGATATCAAAAATGTTTCACGGCACCGTGTTTCACGGCACATACGCACTGTGTTGACGGGATAAATGCCTGAGATTATCATAGGGAGGGTGGGGATTGGGAAAACGGAATATATCCTAGTCAACATATATCATCTAACCAGGTATCAGTGATGATCACCCATACTGTAACACTAATAGAGCACACAACTTCAGCATCCATATGCTGCCTAAGGCAGTCTCACGATATCTCGTCAGTGAATGATTGTGAATGACGTCGACTTCCGCTTTCTATATATAGTTCACTGAGGATATGTCACTATCCCCAGTGATTGTCTCTCAAGCATGAAGTCGCCAGTCGTAGTAAGTTTCGGGGGAAACTGTCAAGTGACCAGTGCACATTCATGCCACATACCGTATTTACCGTATATATTGGGACAGTAAAAAATAATTAAAAAAATTAGTGTCTCAAAATATAATATAAAAAAAATAATTATTTTTTTCTGTCCCAATATTTATGGTAAATTCGGGAATATTTGTTCATTTCATGTTTGCATTGTCATTATTAAAATTTGAATTAAAGTTTGTGTTTGTGTTAAATAATCCCTAATTATCGATTCTCACTGTGACTATGAATGAACGACGTCGCCAATGCCTATAATATGCCATAAGTTTTCACTGTTATCTTCGCATGTAATACATATATTGAATCCAAGAATTGTTAACGTCATGTTTTATTTATTCATCATGTTCATGTAGAATGTAGATCTACGCAGGTCCGTGCAATCCATTATTGTAAACGCGTAGAAAAAAGTGTAGTAATGATGACGCAATGACCCAATGACCGATATCCTGTTCCATCAGCTGCAACGCCACGGACAAGCTCGTGCGTTGC
Source organism: Conchocele bisecta (assembly GCA_029237695.1). Taxonomy (NCBI): domain Eukaryota; kingdom Metazoa; phylum Mollusca; class Bivalvia; order Lucinida; family Thyasiridae; genus Conchocele; species Conchocele bisecta. The sequence goes on from CM055268.1 coordinate 113,462,488, forward strand.
AATCTGTGTTTACTCTTATGGTGAGCACAGGTGGAAGACTCGGACATATGCACACCAAAATAAATGCCTATTAAAAAAATCCCATTATCCCACCCACCTGGTATCGTACTGTACATGACGTTAATAATAGAACGAGATCAAGTGGGTGGGGTAATGGATATTTTTGAAATGGTCATTTTCTTTGTGTCACACGTCCGACTATTCCACCTGTGGGTTTGAGTACAGACCTGTATAGACATGTTTTGCCCGACGTGTTATAATATTGCGCCAGTTCATGAGGTAATCAGGCTTATCACGTGAGATTTTCGACGAAGATAAATCTGATAATAGTGATAATAGTGTACATTTTCTGTAAACGATATCGAATGTTGACGAATATTAAATTAGTAATTATTACGCATTTGCTCTGACAATGTTATCAACTTTCCGATATATTTGCAGAAAAAAGTCAAATCATTCTCTGCGAAAATCTCAGTTATATAATAAAGTTGATTATCTCATGCACTGGCTCAATTATGACGTAGCGAAACAAGGCCAGTTGTCACGTACACATTTGTGTACATGCGCCGGGGGCGTGGGCAGTGCTGTAATAATTTAGTTAATCTGGGTCGAGTTAATCTGCGCGACTGATACGCGATCTCCGATTGGTCAGCCTTTACACCTAATTAATATTCCACCAATGGTGAGCGTGAACGCATGCCGGAAAAATGAAATCGAGCACATAACAATTAGCACTGCTTTGTTACTGGGACCAATAATTGATCTTATTCCCAGTTTGCTCGGATTAATTTACGAAATGTGCAAACGTGATCAGCTGCACATTCACATCGGTGAGATAAAAGGAGGCTATGCGTCCATAAAAAAAAAAAATTCGTCCATTTTGAGTCTAATTTGATGGAATATTTTTTATATTTATTCACCAAAAATGGCAAGTTGGGAGTGCTTTAGAATCGTAAGACGATTCTAAAGCACTCCCAACTTATTTGCCATTTTTGGTGAATATATATCAAAATTTCCATCAGTTAAGGTGATTAATTTGAGGGAAATTTTAACTGGAAACTTGATTATCTCATGCACTGAATTGTGACGTAGCGAAACAATGGCACTTGTCACGTACACCATTTTGGGAAGGATTGAACAACGTGTTTGTGGGATTTAAGAATGCAGAATATCAAAAGTGCATGTTCTTCCAAATATGTGTACACACTCCAAATGGATTCACACAATGATGAAAAAGGGTTGTCCCAAAACTTAATACGAAAAAATTATGGAATTTTACGCTGATTTGAGGTATGTCCTTAATGTATCTTAATCTCCCAAAAATAATTATTTTCGTAAAAAATAGAGGTGTCCCAATACTTCCGGTGTCCCAATACATACGGTAAATACGGTATATTTTAAGGCTTCATTAACCACTTTTCGGATTCCCTTCTCCCAATACTCTTAATATTTTCTAAAATAACGCAACAAGACGTAAAGCATCTCACTCAGTCGTAAATGTGTCATATCCTCAGTAACGGACCACCCTACTCAATAGCTTATAAAACACAGTACCATCTGGCAATATTGATGTATATGCCAAATCAAACGACAGAAAACTCATGAATATCGACACCACTTGCTAACCATGACGCCACTTCAACAGAATTATCCACAATACCTGTTCTCATCCAGTCATTCCAACAGGACAAGTTTTCGTGTAGCTGACCAGCCAGAAAATAGTTTGGGTCCCTCAAAGGAATGGTCTTACTATCAAACTCAATGTCATTTTCCCACACATCCTATGCAGATGGTATACGGGTATCAAGCGAGGGCCTACTGCCTCCCAGTGTCGCCCATGATGACTCCGTTCTGACAACCTGACCATATAAATCCAGTCCAAGCTGTTTTTCCCTTTCAGGCACCACGATAAAATCAGCACAGAAATTACCATCGTCATCATCCTGCCAAAAATACCAAATATGTATAAAACACAGAGCACCATAGGCAACCTAGACAGCAGGTAACCCTCACCTTCAACCTAGACAGCAGGTAACCCTCACCTTCAACCTAGACAGCAGGTAACCCTCACCTTCAACCTAGACAGCAGGTAACCCTCACCTTCAACCTAGACAGCAGGTAACCCTCACCTTCAACCTGTGTGAATCAAAGATCCACTGAGGCATTAGACACCTTTGGGTATCAAACGAGGGGTCCCAGCAAAGCAGAAAATTAACAACCGAACTTCAGCTCAATCCTTCTACACAAAATACACTCAAATTCCACATTAATAATATTTAATCGGGCGAAACAGCCCACCCCAACGCATATTCATAACCAGATCCAACGCAAGTCCAAAATCGGGGCAAATCGACCCAGGGCGAACGGACCCGGTGCGAACGGGCAAACGGGGCGAAACGACCCGGGACCATAAATACTCTATGATTTAAATTTGTAAAATGAATCCAAATAGCACACTATAGATGTACAAGACAGTACTTTTGAGTCTAGTACTACAAAAAAAAATACCCGTCGCTGTGGAAAATAACAAAACTAAATAAACAGCCACAGAAAGAGGAAAATTGCCATGAAAAACTAGTGCCGACAGTGACAGTTCCGGGACGAACATTCACAGGCACGAATCACTGCAAACTGGTAATAATAAAACAAGGCTCTGATATAGCGTGCAAGCCTAAACATTACCTTCCAAAGAGACTAATGCCCGGCGTGTTACTAATCAAACCAACCCGAAATATGTACACACTTCGCCAAGATGCACCACTGCCAATCTATAAATCACAATGACAAATGGCGAAACAAACTTACAAGGGAGACAACTATCGCAATATGCCAAAATAGCATGTCCACACAAAGGTCACCAACCCTCAACGGCTATGTAAATATTAGAATAAAGCCCTTTAGGCTATGACAATATTAAAGTAAACTCCAAATCAACAAACGCCATGGCATTAAGAGGCCACCTCGGCGTTGGAAAATAAATATTTTTGGTCACAAACACCATTATAAGCCCTCGACAGCTATGTAAATATTAGAATAAAGCCCTCTAGGCTATGACAATATTAAAGTAAACTCCAAATCAACAAACGCCATGGCATTAGAGGGCCACCTCGGCGTTGGAAAAACATCTCAAATTCAACAAACGCCATGGCATGTCTAGCCACCTCGGCGAAAATAAAAAATATATCCATCTAATTCTTTCAAAATATGCAACAAAATCATCATTTGCTCTCAAAGCAAATAAATATGACCACTCGGATCTAAGCCGTAAAGGCTATTTCTCAATACAATTCAAGAAATAACATTTTACCTGACAAAATTTCTCGACGAGAGAAATGTGTCCTCGTGTGAGGATATCTTGTCAATGAATGATTGTGAATGACGCTTTCTATATATAGTTCACTGAGGATATGTTCTTTTGTAGATTCTAGCTTAAATTTACTTAGTAGGTCATGTGCGTTGGTAAATTTTATGAAATAATTAATGTAATATGCTAGTTTCATACCGACAATCACTTCATTAAAAAAAATACACTAACTTTCTCATAATTAACATTTGAAGTGCGAATCAGATCCGATTCGCTACTCTGCAGGGGAATGCTATGGGAGGAACTGTAACTCTGGTACGTACGGTACGGGAGGGTCACAGAGTTACATGCTGCAACTACTGAAAATATAAATCTCTTCAAACATATTTATTCACATTCTTCCATTCCATCAAGACATTGTTTTCTTTTCATGATTTTAACGTAATTTACTGCACTTTAATTTCACCGTCTCTTATTTATATTAATTATACCCCCGTCCGTCCACATTAAAGTTTTTGGGTATCCAATATCTCTGTAACGGTAAGTCAGATTGACCTCAAACTTCATATACTTCCTTATCATCATCCATATTTTCATTCCATGCCACACTCATGCGGCCTCCATTTTAAGGTCAAATTACTTAGAACGATTTGCGTGAAAGTTTTTGGGTACCATTATCTCTGCAACAGTAAGTCGGATTGACTTCAAACTTCATATACTTCCTGATCATCATCCATATTTTCATTCCATACCGCACCCATGAGGCCTTCATGTCCGAGGTTAAGGTCAAATTACTTAAAAATATTTGCGTTAAAGTTTTCGGGCACCCATTATCTCTGCAACGGTAAGTCAGATTGACTTCAAACTTCATATACTTCCTTATCAAAATCCATATTTTCATTCCATACCACATCCATGCGGCCATCGTGTCCACGGTCAAGGTGAAATTTCTTAGAAATTTGCATCCTTTAAAATATTCGGGTACCCATTATCTCTGCAACGTTAAGTTGGATTGGCCTCAAACGTCATATACTTCCTTATCATCATCCATATTTTCATTCCATACCACACCTATGCAGCCTACATGTCCAAGGTCAAGGTCAAATTACTTCGAAATTTCCGTTATAAGTGTTTAAAGTATTTGCGTTGAACTTATTTGTTGGTCTAGGCAGTGGCCGGGGGTATATGTGAGCTGCTGCTCACTTTCTCTAGTTATAATTCAGGGCTCCAGATAAGGAATTAGTAATTGAGTATTGTCACTCCATCATTTCTGAAGCAATTGGGTATTTCAAATTTTTAATTCGGTAAAATAAAATCACACTACTGTTTACACATCAACAGACCGCAATTATTGAATAGTTTGCTTCGAAATGAAAACATGTCTTGGCATTTCATTATAATTTTCTTTTTGGAGACAATTCTAATGAAATACCAGATGTGTTTTCATGGAAAATATGCTATATTTGTGGTCTGTTTATTGTTTTCTGCAGCATGATAAAGAATTTTTTGTTGCTTTTTGATACTCGCTACTTCTGATTTCAATTGTGTTTTTGGCAATTTTAATTGGGTATTTAAGTAAATAAGCAGCTTATCTGGAGCCCTGATCATTAGTAATTGGTAGGTGAAAAGTGAATTAATACTTATATTCTTTTGATAGTTTTATTACTTTTATTATTGTACAACTTAGCACATAAGAATAATAGCTATTTTCTTTACTTAAGAAATAATTTATACCCGATTACAACTGTAATTATTGTTGACCATTTGCTGAATTATTTAGCCATGCATATATAGGATTTATGTACAACATACCGTTTCCATTTGACAGAAAAAGAACCTTTGTGCGTTTTGGCTGTACGTCATCCTACGTTACAGACAGAAATGAAGGGTTAACACACACATTGCTCTAATGGTTCTCTACCGCCCTGCGACAAATCCACTATCGTCTTGCCCCCGTTAAGCCCAGGGTCAAGGTCACAAACTTGGTGCATTTGAACCCTTATCGCTCGGGCAACTGTCTTATAATTTCTGTTTTCTTGCAGTCATCTGCTTGATATTTCACACGCATTGATATAATGGTCCTCAATCGCCCTACGACAAATCCTTCACCAATTTCAATAATATTTGCCCACAATGTCCGTCTAGGTATGCTGCTTTATTTCGCACATGACCCATGCCCGGACACCCAAGGTTAAGGTCACTGGGGTCTTGGTGAAGGAGTTAATGAGTTATTGAGAAAACATTACAAACATATTTGCCTTACAAACAAGGTGAACATAAGTCCCCATTGACCTTGGGTGTTCGGGTGTGTGTTGTATGCGAAACAAAGCACCATCCCCAGATAGACATGATGGGCAAATATTATTGAAATTGGTGAAGGAGTTAAGGAGTAATTGAGAAAACATTAACAACTTACTTAAACACATTTGCCTTACAAACAAGGTGAACATAAGTCCCCAGTGACCTTAACCTTGGGTGTCCGAGCATGGGTCATGTACGAAACAAAGCAGCATCCCTAGACAGACATTGTGTGGAAAGCCGAAGAAATAAATGTTACCAAAGTCTTATGACTAGAGAAAAATTCAGAATTGTGTTGAACAAAATAATCCATAGCTCGACAATGTGTTGACATAGCGCATCGGGGAATATATCATATGCGGAGGGCTATTTAAACATTTGCAATAGGCGACAATGCTATAAATCCGTTGACTGTTTCGTAAGAATCTGTTGTCTCGAGGCTGTCCGAGTACGGCCCATTAAAAACATAGGCACCTTGGTAATGTGTTATAAGATGGAGTAAAGAAAATGTTAGCTTATTTTTTCTCTCACTTATTTGTGCTTTTATGTTTATTTAATGTATGTATATACCTTGGTCCGTTACTTCAACCTGTGATTCTTCTTGCTGTATCAACATACTTACGAAATCTTACCCCTGAACTAATTATTCTCCAGCGAGCTGAATGCACTATATGGGTCTTGTTGATGCTTAGAAGTGGGCCGCCACCATTGATTTTTATGCCCCACTATGATAGTGGAGGGGGCATTTAGTGTTACTCTTGTCTGTCACAAACCTTGTAACTCGTAAAACTTTTAAACCGTCCTAGCTATAGACCTGGAACTTGATGAGTAGCTTTCTTTTGATGAGTAGATGTACAAAGTTTATTTTGATTTATGATTCGACCCGGTGGTCATGGATTATCTCCCGCTTTTCGACTTAAAATTTTCCAATTTTGGCTTGTAGATGTAACTCGTAAAACTTTTAAACTCTATAATAGCTACACACCTGAAACTTAGTATGTAGCTTCCTTATGACGAGTAGATGCGTAATGTTTATTAGGGCCCCACTGAGAATCGGCGGTTCCCTATATATTTCGCCCTGTCTGTCCGTCCGTATCTCAATTCATAATTGTATCCCCCGGACGAAAGTCGGGGGATACTATGGATTTGACATCGAACATCGTCCGCGTCCGCCGCAGACACTTCTTGTCCGGAGCATAACTCGAACACCCTTTGGAATATTTTCATGAAACTTCACACATGCATAGACCACGACCTGAAGGTGTGTCGCGCACAAGAATGACAACTCTTGCATAGCTAAGTTTTTAGTTATAGTTAGCACCATTTTTTGTTTCGCGCACTGATTTCGTGTCCGGAGCATAACTCGAACACCCTTTGGAATATTTTCATGAAACTTCACACATGCATAGACCACGACCCGAAGGTGTGTCGCGCACAATAATGACAACTCTTGCATAGCTAATTTATTAGTTATCTCCCTTTTTTGTTTCGCGCACTGATTGAGCATAACTCGACCACCCTTTGGAATATTTTCATGAAACTTCACACATGCATAGACCACGACCCGAAGGTGTGTCGTGCACAAGAATGACAACTCTTGCATAGCTAATTTTTTAGTTATCTCCCTTTTTAGCTCGACTATTCGAAGAAAAAGTAGAGCTTATGTTGTCACCCCGGCGTCGGCGTCGGCGTCCCCGTCACGCCTTGGTTAAGGTTTTTAGTCAACCTTGTATATGGAATACTACTATCCCTACACCCACCATACTTGGACAACTTCATCTCCTAGTGATGTACATCAATAACCCCTGATCTATATTTGACCTTGACCTACATTTCCTCTTGAATTACTTAGTTAATTCCCCTTGGTTAAGGTTTTTATTCAACCTTGGTTAAGGTTTTTAGTCAAGCTTGTACATGGAATACTATTGTGCATACAGACACCATACTTGGACAACCTTTTCTCATAGGGATGTACATCAATAACCCCTGGTCTATATTTGACCTTGACCTACATTTCCTCTTCAATTACTTAGTTAATTCCCCTTGGTTAAGGTTTTTAGTCAAGCTTGTATATGGAATACTCCTGGCCTTACACCCACCATACTTGGACAACTTCATCTCCTAGGGATGTACATCAATAACCCCTGATCTATATTTGACCTTGACCTATATTTCCTCTTGAATTACTTAGTTAATTCTCTTTGGTTAAGGTTTTTAGTCAACCTTGTAGATGGAATACTCCTGGCCCTACACCAACCATACTTGGACAACTTTATCTCCTAGTGATGTACATCAACAACCCCTGACCTATATTTGACCTTGACCTACATTTAACCTTGAATTACCTGGTTAATTCCCCTTGGTTAAGGTTTTTAGTCAACCTTGGTTAAGGTTTTTATTTTAGTCAAGCTTGTATATGGAATACTCCTGGCCCTACACCCACCATACTTGGACAACTTCATCTCCTAGGGATGTACATCAATAACCCTTGATCTATATTTGACCTTGACCTACATTTGACCTTGACCTACATTTCCTCTTGAATTACTTAGTTAATTCTCTTTCGTTAAGGTTTTTAGTCAAGCTTGTAGATGGAATACTCCTGGCCCTACACCAACCATACTTGGACAACTTTATCTCCTAGTGATGTACATCAGCAACCCCTGACCTATATTTGACTTTGACCTACATTTAACCTTGAATTACTTAGTTAATTCCCATTGGTTAAGGTTTTTAGTCAACCTTGGTTAAGGTTTTTAGTCAAGCTTTCTACATGGAATACTGTTGTGCATACAGACACCATACTTGGACAACCTTTTCTCATAGTGATGTACATCAATAACCCCTGATCTATATTTGACCTTGACCTACATTTCCTCTTGAATTACTTAGTTAATTCCCCTTGGTTAAGGTTTTCAGTCAACCTTGTAGATGGAATACTCCTGGCCCTACACCAACCATACTTGGACAACTTTATCTCCTAGTGATGTACATCAACAACCCCTGACCTATATTTGACCTTGACCTACATTTAACCTTGAATTACCTAGTTAATTCCCCTTGGTTAAGGTTTTTACTCAACCTTGGTTAAGGTTTTTAGTCAAGCTTGTACATGGAATACTATTGTGCATACAGACACCATACTTGGACAACCTTTTCTCAAAGTGATGTACATCAATAACCCCTGATCTATATTTGACCTTGACCTACATTTGCTCTTGAATTACTTAGTTAATTCTCCTTGGTTAAGGTTTTTAGTCAAGCTTGTAGATGGAATACTCCTGGCCCTACACCAACCATACTTGGACAACTTCATCTCCTAGTCATGTACATCAACAACCCCTGACCTATATTTGACCTTGACCTACATTTAACCTTGAATTACTTTGTTAATTCCCCTTGGTTAAGGTTTTTAGTCAACCTTGGTTAAGGTTTTTAGTCAAGCTTGCAGATGGAATACTATTGTGCATACAGACACCATACATGGATAAATTTTTATGCCACCGGGTTTCGAAGAAACGGGTGGCATATAGTGTTTGGACCGTCCGTCCGTCTGTCCGTCTGTCCGGGCACACATTAGGGTACTTATGTGGCTAACCCCACAGGGTTATGGACTTGGTAAAGGATAGGGTTGGTTACAATTAGCCACCTAAAAAATCCTTTTATTTGGCTAAAAATCGTTTTATGTGGCTAATATTTAACATGTGATAAGCCACATAAGTATAGTACTGTAAGAACGTCCGTCTGTCTGTCCGTCCGTCCGTCCGTCCGTCCGTCCGTCTGTCCGTCCGTCACACTTTTCGGTTAACTACTTTGTCACAGTTTCTCAAATATGCTGCAGGTAGCATCCGCGTTCGACAGACGCATTTCTTGTTCTCATAGGGATGTACATCAATAACCCCTGACCTATATTTTACCTTCACCTACATTTAACCTTGAATTACTTACTTATTTCCACTTGGTTAAGGTTTGTACTCAAACTTGGTTAATGTTTATAGTCAAGCTTGTATATGAAATACTACTCCTGGGCCTACAGCAACCATACTTGAACAACTTCATCTCCTAGTGATGTACATCAATAATTCCTGACCTATATTTGACCTTGACCTACTTTTATCCTTGGATTACTTAGTTATTTCCCCTTGGTTAATGTTTTTTAGTGAAGCTTGTATATGGAATACTCCTGGGCCTACAGCAACCATACTTGGAAAACTTCATCTCCTAGTGATGTACATCAATAACCCCTGACCTATATCTGACATTGACCTACATTTAACCTTGAATTACTTACTTAATTTCCCTTCGTTAAGGTTTTTAGTCAACCTTGGTTAAGGTTTTTATGCAGGCCGCGGCCACCTTGTTTGTCAAGCTATGTGTACATCGAAAACCCTCGTAGTCGAGCTATGCTGTTCTCCTACAGCTCTTGTTCAAACTACTTCTGTATCTGGGGAGGGGGATACACATGCGCTTGTCGACAAGCATCCATTTCTAGTTTCTGTTTGCCTTCAGCTAATATCTTCATATTGCACATATGCATAAGGCGTGAAGTGGACAGTTGATTTGCCTTGAGATGGATTTGGACCGAGCACCACGCTCCGAGCTGCTGAGGACGATAGAGAAACAGAAGGAGCTGTTACAGAGACGCGAGTCCAAACTTAGAGGTAAGCCATCCAGCTCGCTGATTATCCCCTTGCCGATAGGCAACTCCAAGAGGGGATATAGCGTTAGTCCATGTACGTACATATGTACGTTTGTGTGTACGTACGTATGTACGTATACGTACGTTAGTAACACCTTTCATTTTTCAATAACTCATGAAACGCTTCACTGATTTTGATAATATTAGGGATGGTGCTTTGTTTTGCATACGACCCACGTCCGAGCACCCAAGGTCACTGGGGACTTGTGTTCACCTTCTTTGTAAGGCAAAACTATTGTGTTTTTTTTGTTATCAAGGCTGCCAGTAAGACCCATGTTTGACCGCCGAAGGTCACTGAGGACTTGTATGTTTTGTTTTTTTATCTACGCCCGTTTGAAAAAACGGGACGTATTATGTATTCATCTTGTACGGGCGGGCGGGCGGGCGGGCACAGCTTGTCCACGCAATAACTTAGAGTTATACTTGACGGATTGTAACCAAATTTGGTATACATATTTATCACAGCAAGCCGAAAATGTCCGATGACTTATCTCCCCTTGGCGGCCATTTTTATTTTTCGCACTCTGTAGCCGTGTCCACGCAATAACTCAAGTTCTACTTCACCGGTCGTAACCAAATTCGGTATACATGTTTATCACGGCTAGACGAAGAAGCCTATTGATTTTGAAAAATTTCTGATGACTTATCTCCCCTTGGCGGCCATTTTTAATTATCGCACTCTGTATCCTTGTCCACGCAATAACTCAAGTTCTACTTGACCGATCATAAACAAATTTGGTATACATGTTTATCACGGCGAGCCGAAGAAGCCTATATAGGCCTGTAGTATACTGTATGCCTGACAGATGTGGTGCACACATATAAAGGCCTGCCGTATACTTTATGCCTGACAAATGTGGTGAGCACGTATATAGGCCTGTAGTATATTGTATGACTGACAGATGTGGTGCACACATATAAAGGCCTGTAGTATACTTTATGCCTGACAGATGTGGTGAGCACGTATATATGCCTTTAGTATATTGTTTGACTGACAGATGTGGTGAGCGCGTATAAAGGCCTTAAATAGTATACTGTATGACTGACAGATGTGGTGAGCATGTATAAAGGCCTGTAGTATACTGTATGCCTGACAGATGTGGTGCACACATATAAAGGCCTGTAGTATACTTTATGCCTGACAGATGTGGTGAGCACGTATAAAGGCCTGTAGTATACTTTATGCCTGACAGATGTGGTGAGCACGTATAAAGGCCTGTAGTATACTTTATGCCTACAGATGTGGTGAGCACGTATAAAGGCCTGTAGTATACTTTATGCCCGACAGTGTGGTGAGCACTATATAGGCCTTTAGTATACTGTATGACTGACAGATGTGGTGAGCACGTATAAAGGCCTGTAGTATACTTTATGCCTGACAGATGTGGTGAGCACGTATAAAGGCCTGTAGTATACTTTATGCCCGACAGATGTGGTGAGCACTATATAGGCCTTTAGTATACTGTATGACTGACAGATGTGGTGAGCACGTATAAAGGCCTGTAGTATACTTTATGCCCGACAGATGTGGTGAGCACGTATATAGGCCTGTAATATACTGTATGCCTGACAGATGTGGTGAGCACGTATATAGGCCTGTAATATACTGTATGCCTGACAGATGTGGTGAGCACGTATAAAGGCCTGTAGTATACTTTATACCCGACAGATGTGGTGAGCACTATATAGGGCTTTAGTATACTGTATGACTGACAGATGTGGTGAGCATGTATAAAGGCCTGTAGTATACTGTATGACTGACAAATGTGGTGAGCGCGTATAAAGGCCTTTAGTATACTGTATGACTGACAGATGTGGTGAGCATGTATAAAGGCCTGTAGTATACTGTATGCCTGACAGATGTGGTGAGCGCGTTTAAAGGCCTGTAGTATACTTTATGCCTGACAGATGTGGTGAGCACGTATATAGGCCTTTAGTATACTGTATGACTGACAGATGTGGTGAACACGTATAAAGGCCTGTAGTATACTTTATGCCTGACAGATGTGGTGAGCACGTATATAGGCCTTTAGTATGCTGTATGACTGACAGATGTGGTGCACACATATAAAGGCCTGTAGTATACTGTATGCCTGACAGATGTGGTGAGCATGTATAAAGGCCTGTAGTACATGTATACTGTATGCCTGACAGATGTGGTGAGCACGTATATAGGCCTTTAGTATACTGTATGCCTGACAGATGTGATGAGCACGTATAAAGGCCTGTAGTATACTTTATGCCTGACAGATGTGGTGAGCACGTATATAGGCCTTTAGTATACTGTATGACTGACAGATGTGGTGAGCACGTATAAAGGCCTTTAGTATACTGTATGACTGACAGATGCGGTGAGCATGTATAAAGGCCTGTAGTATACTGTATGCCTGACAGATGTGGTGCACACATATAAAAGCCTGTAGTATACTGTATGACTGACAGATGTGGTGAGCATGTATAAAGGCCTGTAGTACATGTATACTGTTTGCCTGTCAGATGTGGTGAGCACACATATAGGCCTTTAGTATACTGTATGACTGACAGATGTGGTGAGCACGTATAAAGGCCTGTAGTATACTTTATGCCTGACAGATGTGGTGAGCACGTATAAAGGCCTGTAGTATACTTTATGCCTGACAGATGTGGTGAGCACGTATATAGGCCTTTAGTATACTGTATGACTGACAAATGTGGTGAGCGCGTATAAAGGCCTTTAGTATACTGTATGACTGACAGATGTGATGAGCATGTATAAAGGCCTGTAGTATACTGTATGCCTGACAGATGTGGTGAGCGCGTATAAAGGCCTTTAGTATACTTTATGCCTGACAGATGTGGTGAGCATGTATAAAGGCCTGTAGTATACTGTATGCCTGACAAATGTGGTGAGCGCGTATAAAGGCCTTAAATAGTATACTGTATGACTGACAGATGTGGTGAGCATGTATAAAGGCCTGTAGTATACTGTATGCCTGACAAATGTGGTGAGCGCGTAAAAAGGCCTTTAGTATACTGTATGACTGACAGATGTGGTGAGCATGTATAAAGGCCTGTAGTATACTGTATGACTGGCAAATGTGGTGAGCGCGTATAAAGGCCTTTAGTATACTGTATGACTGACATATGTGGTGAGCATGTATAAAGGCCTGTAGTATACTGTATGCCTGACAAATGTGGTGAGCGCGTATAAAGGCCTTTAGTATACTTTATGCCTGACAGATGTGGTGAGCACGTATAAAGGCCTGTAGTATACTTTATGCCTGACATATGTGGTGAGCGCGTATAAAGGCCTGTAGTATACTTTATGCCTGACAGATGTGGTGAGCATGTATAAAGGCCTGTAGTATACTGTATGCCTGACATATGTGGTGAGCATGTATAAAGGCCTGTAGTATACTGTATGCCTGACAAATGTGGTGAGCGCGTATAAAGGCCTTTAGTATACTTTATGCCTGACGGATGTGGTGAGCATGTATAAAGGCCTGTAGTATACTGTATGCCTGACATATGTGGTGAGCATGTATAAAGGCCTGTAGTATACTGTATGCCTGACAAATGTGGTGAGCGCGTATAAAGGCCTTTAGTATACTTTATGCCTGACGGATGTGGTGAGCATGTATAAAGGCCTGTAGTATACTGTATGCCTGACAGATGTGGTGAGCACGTATAAAGGCCTGTAGTATACTTTATGCCTGACAGATGTGGTGAGCATGTATAAAGGCCTGTAGTATACTTTATGCCTGACAGATGTGGTGAGCATGTATAAAAGCCTGTAGTATACTGTATGCCTGACAGATGTGGTGAGCACGTATAAAGGCCTGTAGTATACTTTATGCCTGACAGATGTGGTGAGCGCGTATAAAGGCCTCGTGAAGGAGAAGGAGGCCCTGGAGGCGAGCATGAAGGTGCTGTCGGCCGTTCAGGCCCGCCCGCGCCCCCGCTGCCTCGACGTGCCTCACGTGACAGGCCCAGCCTCTGACAGCGCCAGTGACCATGGCCATGAGTCCGAGTACGAGTCAGAGGATGGCGGTCAGGCCTTCGTAGATCCGCTCAACACCTCCAACACTGACCAGGTATACCTGGAGGATCTTAAATATTTAGTATGCATCCCAAACATTTCTCAGGGGAGCATATACTCGGAGCTCCAGGTATGTTTTGTACCTGTAGAGTATTATACCCACATACAGTCAAACTTGCATTAAGCGACCACCCAAGGGAGACATCAAAAATGGTCGCTTAGAACAATGGTCTCTTAACACACACAAAAAAAAAAAATGGAAATCTGGGTACTGGTATGTCCGGTTATATGGTTTAATATTCTGAATCAGGAAATCGCGAATATTAAACATTAACATAGAAATAAATACATTAGAATACTACCGGTAATGTTTAATGTGCACTTTTCTGAATTATTCAGGCTTTATTTCATCAAAATAGATGAAAGAATTTGAATGTTATTGCGAAATAAAATGCCCAGCTGAAATCGCAAATAGGCATGAGTTAATTCCCTTTAGTAATCACTAAGAGCGATGGTTACTATGGTTACTATAGTTGAACTATAGTTCAACCAAACAACCGCGAACGCAGACTGGTCCGACATCTACTATAGTTCGACTAGTCAAAAGACGCCTGTTCCTAGAGTTTCAAGATGGCGGCGAATAGGTAAAAAGTTCTATAGAGAGTGGGAAATATACATGAACATGCACAATGCATCTACTATTGTTCAACTATAGTGCGAACCCGAACTCACTCTAAGGAAACTAGCGAATCAGAACGAGGTTTCAGGTCAATAATCATAAACAATGCAACATTCACACTTTGACAGTGACAGGGAATTTGTTTCCTTTGTTTGTCACACGCTCGAGGCTAATTTCACCTGGAGAAAGTGACATCCTGTCAATTAATGGTCGTTTGTATTGGTCGTTTAATACAAACGACCATACAAAATATTTGGCCGCTGGTCGCGTTAAGGAAAAGTCGTTGAATACAGTGTCATTATATAGGCCAAATGGTCGGTGGGAATTGAAAATGGTCGCATAAGACAAAAGTCGCTTAATGCATGTGGTCGCTTGTGCAAGTTTGACTGTATTTCAAATTCAATGCATATTTTACTTTTACATATGCGTTATTTATTTACTTCCTTATTAAATAAGGAATAAATAATAAAAAAAAAATCTAATTTAAAAATTCACTTATTTGGGCTGCAAAAAGCAAACACTGTTTGTTTTTTGCAGCTCAAGTAAGTAAATTTTCAACTTTAATACAGTATTTTCACTACTCAATTGAAAATCAATGCGTATTTTCACATTACTGTGAGTATTGTGTACTCCCACCTTTGATAAACAATGTGTATTTTGCTAAAATAAGTGCATAAAATACGCCAATACGTACCTTATCTGGAGCTCTGTAGATTTACCGCTTTGGCAGTCCGGGCTCCGCACTATCCTTCCCCACTGAAAAAGACACTGGTATTCCAGTGGAATTCCACTGCATTCCAGTGGAATTTTGATATTCCAATGAAATCACTGGTATTCCAGTGGTATTCCAGTGGAATACCAGTGATCGTATTCCAATGCCACATATTCCAGTGGAATACCAGTGACATATTCCAGTGAGATGGAATTCCAGTGGAATACCAGTGATCATATTCCAGTGACACGGAATTCCAGTGGAATGCCAGTGACACGGAATTCCAGTGGAATGCCAGTTACCATATTCCAGTGAGATGGAATTCCAGTGGAATACCAATGATCATATTCCAGTGACACGGAATTCCAGTGGAATACCAGTGACTGGAATTCCAGTGGAATACCAGTGACCATATTCCAGTGACTGGAATTCCAGTGGAATACCAGTGACCATATTCCAGTGACTGGAATACCAGTGACCATATTCCAGTGACATGGACTCCAGTGGAATACCAGTGACCACATTAATAGTACATGGGATCTCATATTTTAAAGGGGCATAACCCTTGTCAAAATTATTCCTAGTCTGTATAAAATCCTAGGATTTTCCTAGGAATTAAAGCGAAAAAATCATTCATTCCATCACATCATAGGAAAATCTAAGGAATCCTAGGAATATTTTCATTTTAACTTTCCTAGGTATGCTATAAGTTGGGATTCCTAAGAAATTCCTAGGAATAACTTTTTAATTAAAATCCCAGTTGCTAGGAATGTTATCAGTCTGTGGGAATATTCTAGGAATGCTAGATACACATTACAAAATTCCTAAATGTCCAAAGTCTTGGGATTTTCATCTTGTGTTATGGAAATTTAGAGAATGTTAGTAATAGTCTGGAGGACTTGGGCGGTCACCCAAAATTCTCGGTTAAAGTTTTTTTCTTTGCTGATTATTGTTGGTTAGGGCACGTGTAATAATATCCCTGGTGATGTGGAGTTGTCACCCTTGGGCATTTTAAGAAATCCAAGATGGCCGCCATATATCAATAAAATTGAGAAATCATATTTTAGTTTACAGAAAATGGACAGTAAGTGTTAAATAATATTGCACTGTCATATTTGAGTGTATATAATGACGATTGCTGTGTTTTTAAAATAAATTCAAGCATAAAATCCAAGATGGCCGCCATATACATACAGCATTGTGCAAAAGTGTTTATTATCGATATGTACTACACAAAATGGCATATGAATTGATAAAACTTTTCATTTGCATATCTAAATACTTCATAAGCCTGATTTTGTGTCCCTTAAACAAAAACACACCTTTAAAAATCCAAGATGTCTGCCATATACAATAAAACCATCACATTGTGCTAATATAATATGACTCACGGTTCACACGGTTTTTATTTTCGGATCGACAGAACATAACTGGTGTATAGAAACATGACATGTGTTAACATATTCCAGCACATTTACACATTCAAGAAGGCCACCTGAATTATGTGCCGTGATACATTTAACATATCTCCTTCCATGAGACACATACACTGACGTTGAACTACAGCATCAGGAACTACAATATATGAATTTTAATCATGTCTGAAGGATGTATATTCAAGTTTTGATATGGCACAGAATGTCAGTAAAGTGACCCGTGCTCCACGAATACTGGATCCGCACAATTACATTCCATAATAAATGCCATCAAGATATACGGAGACAGACTCCATGAAGAATTTACAAATTTCCTTTCATATAAACTGTGTTTCGCGGTTTTCTTAAACAAATTTTTTATTTCCATCGACCCCCTTGACCAATCTCAGCATACAGAGAATATTGGAATTGTAAATATCGAGAGTGGCAATGTCGTGACAAACAAAACAGTTAATGTTGACAAAGCTGTGTCACTCAGACTCCAGGAAATGGACGAGTTTGAGAATAATTGGCCAGTTAGTTTTCACCAGAAGATTCCAAAAACTGTTATCACATTGGCCGTCTCTCGAAAGCACAATAGTGCTGGTGATGAACAGATATTGGATACAGAAATTGTATATGCTAGGGCAATGGGGTTACAGTCCAGTTCTCATGGCATTGACACAGATGAGATTCTCTCTTATGAACTGGCACCATATCCTCCATCAAATGAAAGAACATCTCAGAGAAGCCAAATCCAAATCAAATTTGAAGAACTTGAGTTGATATCACCAGTTCTCAATCTGAAGCAACAGCTAATGTAGATGCCATTTACAGAGATGGCTGCGCAGTATTATGGATGATACCGTAGCCTTCCCCAGGGACAGTTCAGGACAACATACAAAGATTTCGCACACACCGAGAAGGTCACCTGAAACAATGAAACGTATATCTCGCGTTCGATAGGTATGGGGAAAGCAGAACCAAGGACTCTAAACGAGTGGGTCGAGAAACAAGGGGCAATTCAAATATTTAAAATAGGTGGCCATCAAGTCGTTTCCCACCATAGAATAAGGCCCAACTGATTGAGCTGATATGTAATGATATCCGGGAAAATCCAGACACATCCATCAACACAACTCTCAAGTTGACCTGTACCAATTGAAGTCAACAACGGTGTTCTCACTGAGAAACACGACATGAGATCAACGCATGAAGAGGCAGATACACGGATTGTACAACAAGCTTCTTACATCAGTGCCAGATCTTTTCGCTCATTATTGCTGACGACACAGACATTTATTCTGCTCCTCCATATCTATCATTCCGGTGACCTGTCTGGTCATGTCATGATGGTAGCACCGGTCAAAGGACGCGATGTAATTGACATTAATGAAACATATGCCAAGCATCGTGACATTGTTCCACATCTTCTCAGTATGCATGCACTAATAGGGTGTGACATGGTTGCCTGTTTCTTTGGGATCGGAAAGATATCAGCATGAAAGGTGCTATGCAGTGGAAAATAGACGCTGGCAAATCTCGGAGTCGCCATAGCTCATATTGACCATGTTCTTAAAGAGGTGACGCCGTTCATTCTAGACTGCTATGGGTTTCCACCGTGCAGTTCCACCACAGAGGCTCATATAATGATGTGGTCCTCAAAAGTGGGACGAAGCATGGCATCAGTACCAAAAATTAAATCTTGGCCACCAACTATTGCAGCATGTTCCGTAAACGTCAAGTGTGCACACTTGCAGGTGTATATATGGCGGCACTCACTGGATACATACCCTCCGCAAATTGATCCTGCCGACTTTGATTGGTCAAATGAAGAGATTCCTGGAATCCTATCACCATACTGGATGGTACACCAGTAACACCCATGGACATCCTAAAGCTGATCTGATGTTCCTGTTTGTCAGATTCACCATGTTTTTGGTTTCAAGCATAAACATTCGAACAACTATATGTAATATATGACTGGGAGACAAATTCATATAAGCTTCACGCTTGTTTTCATATCCCTGTCATTGTATTACCTTGTATTGTACCATATACTGTTGAATAAATATTGTTTAAACTAAACTAATATATGACTGATGAGACCTGTCAAATTAACAACTTGATATGGATCAATGCTGTTAGTTTGAAGAATGAATATCGACCCATAGACTGAATGACAAATTGTGCAGGCCCTGGTCAGCATGGGTTCGTTCACAGACTGAGCTGAATCTACACATAATAGTTATAGTTCAAATATTTAGTTTTTGTCGTGCCCGCTTGCGGAAAGCGCGATATAGTCGGCCGTTTGGCGTACGTACGTACGTACGTACGTACGTACTACGTACGTACGTGTGTCCGGTTAAAGTTTTTGGTTAAGTTGTTTGGTTAAGTTTTTTGGTTAAAGTTTTTGGTTAAGTTCTTTGGTTAAAGTTTTTGGTTAAGTTTTTTGGTTAAGTTGTTTGGTTAAGTTTTTTGGTTAAGTTCTTTGGTTAAAGTTTTTGGTTAAGTTTTTTGGTTAAGTTTTTTGGTTAAAGTTTTTCGTTATACTATATCTCTGCAACTGCTTTGCCCATTACCTTGAAACTTCACATGGGTGTTTATCATCATCTATATTTTCATTCTACCCCTCTCCCGTGCGGCCCCTGTGCCCAATGTCAAGGTCAAATTACTTTGAAGTTTTTGGTTAAAGTTTTTGGTTAAGTTTTTTGCTTAAGTTTTTTGGTTAAAGTTTTTCGTTATACTACATCTCTGCAACTGCTTTGCCCATTACCTTGAAACTTCATATGGGTGTTTATCATCATCTATATTTTCATTCTACCCCCTCCTGTGCGGCCCCTGTGCCCAATGTCAAGGTCAAATTACTTTGAAGTTTTTGGTTAAGTTCTTTGGTTAAAGTTTTTGGTTAACTTTTTTGGTTAAGTTTTTTGGTTAAAGTTTTTGGTTAAGGTTTTTGGTTAAGTTTTTTGGTTAAAGTTTTTCATTATACTACATCTCTGCAACTGCTTTGCCCATTACCTTGAAACTTCACATGGGTGTTTATCATCATCTATATTTCATTCTACCCCCCTCTCGTGCTGCCCCTGTGCCCAATGTCAAGGTCAAATTACTTTGAAGTTTTTGGTTAAATTTTTTGGTTAAAGTTTTTGGTTAAGTTTTTTGGTTAAGTTTTTTGGTTAAAGTTTTTGGTTAAAGTTTTTTGTTATACTATATCTCTGCATCTGCTTTGCCCATTACCTTGAAACTTCACATGGGTGTTTATCATCATCTATATTTTCATTCTACCCCCTCCTGTGCAGCCCCTGTGCCCAATGTCAAGGTCAAATTACTTTGAAGTTTTTGGTTAAATTTTTTGGTTAAAGTTTTTGGTTAAGTTTTTTGGTTAAGTTTTTTGGTTAAAGTTTTTGGTTAAAGTTTTTTGTTATACTATATCTCTGCATCTGCTTTGCCCATTACCTTGAAACTTCACATGGGTGTTTATCATCATCTATATTTTCATTCTACCCCCCTTCCGTGCGGCCCCTGTGTCCAATGTCAAGGTTAAATTACTTTGAAGTTTTTGGTTAAGTTTTTTGGTTAAAGTTTTTGGTTAAAGTTTTTGGTTAAGTTTTTTGTTAAGTTTTTTGGTTAAAGTTTTTCGTTATACTATATCTCTGCAACTGCTTTGCCCATTACCTTGAAACGTCATATGGGTGTTTATCATCATCTATATTTTCATTCTACCCCCCTCCCGTGCGGCCCCTGTGCCCTATGTTAACGTCAAATTACTTTGAAGTTTTTGGTTAAGTTTTTTGGTTAAAGTTCTTTGGTTAAAGTTTTTGGTTAAGTTTTTTGGTTAAAGTTTTTTGTTATACTATATCTCTGCAACTGCTTTGCCCATTACCTTGAAACTTCACATGGGTGTTTATCATCATCTATATTTTCATTCTACCCCCCTCCTGTGCGGCCCCTGTGCCTAATGTCAAGGTCAAATTACTTTGAAGTTTTTGGTTAAGTTTTTTGGTTAAAGTTTTTGGTTAAGTTTTTTGGTTGGTAAAGTTTTTCGTTATACTATATCTCTGCAACTGCTTTGCCCATTACCTTGAAACTTCACATGGGTGTTTATCATCATCTATATTTTCATTCTACCACCCTTCCGTGCGGCCCCTGTGCCCAATGTCAAGGTCAAATTACTTTGAAGTTTTTGGTTAAGTTTTTTGGTTAAAGTTTTTGGTTAAGTTTTTGTCGCGCCCGCTTGCGGAAAGCGCGATATAGTCGGCACTTTGGCGTACGTACGTACGTACGTACGTACGTACGTGTGTCAGGTTAAAGTTTTTGGTTAAGTTGTTTGGTTAAGTTTTTTGGTTAAAGTTTTTGGTTAAGTTCTTTGGTTAAAGTTTTTGGTTAAGTTTTTTGGTTAAGTTGTTTGGTTAAAGTTTTTCGTTATACTATATCTCTGCAACTGCTTTGCCCATTACCTTGAAACTTCACATGGGTGTTTATCATCATCTATATTTTCATTCTACCCCCCTCCCGTGCTGCCCCTGTGCCCAATGTCAAGGTCAAATTACTTTGAAGTTTTTGGTTAAGTTGTTTGGTTAAAGTTTTTGGTTAAGTTTTTTGGTTAAGTTTTTTGGTTAAAGTTTTTGGTTATACTATATCTCTGCAAGGCGCGACATGCAGGCCGTGGCCATCTAGTTAGTAAACTAGTTTACAATTCAATATTTGAAGTATAACGTACTTATTGCTTCGTCCGCCCATTCATGGGTTGTAAACACAGCCTTCTTTAGTACCATTTGATTGGCTGGCAGTCCAGTGGTGCGTGTACTCATTGGCCTGATGTCTGGACCACATTGGATATTTGAGACAAGCCATGCGATTTTGTACCTAAATGCATGTGCTTTATTGCACAAAAAATATTTACAAAATTTATGATGTTTTCAATGAATGTCAAAAGTTAGTTAATGAATGGTATTCCACATTTGCTATGAAAATTTCGTCAACTTTCGATGTTATTTACGGAAAAGCAATATCACAGTCTCTGTAAATATTTTTAGAAAATGACACAAATGTGTTTAGGTGCAAAATCACATGACGCGTGATGTTTAACACTGAACGCCAACGCCATAATCTACAAATATTTAGTGATTAATTCGGACGCAAAATGCAGTGTTTTCATTGGTTGAGAATGTAGGGCAAACAACAACCTTTACTGATCCATATCTCTAGTCACAATCACATAATTACGCTGTTGTTTGTATATTACAATTTAATTTAGCTTTAACAAGTTATTATTAGCCGATCTATTTATAGATCGGCTAATATATTGGTCATCCATCGAATTCTGAAAAAGTTTGTAGCAACCCTTTTCTCCGCTATTCTGTAATCTACGAACGCGAATTATGCTGTATCACTTCCAAATTGCATCAACCGATAAAGTTTGCATTTTTGGCAATTATCTCCGTTTAAAACTTTAAATATAGCCAAATAACACAATTTTTAATACATAATGAGCTGAACGCCGGAAGAGATTGAACCCGGAAGTTGTTGTTGTTGAAGTCCATAGTTGGCTCTAATGGCCATATACGCCAACATACGCCGATTATTGGGCTAATTTAAAGCTTTTATTTATTAAACAGAACAAGTTTCAGCCACGTATAATCGCGTAAAATGTGTTTATTCGGCTAATTTATAATCGACCTCTGCTCAAAATCTCCTAACCCCAGCATTTCGGGTTTATCCCATTGGATCGCGTATGCGCGTCATTTGACGCTAGTTAATATTCACAAAATTTTCCACCAATCAAAACGAAGAATTGCCCTTCATAGTGAACTTTCATTTGTTTACGTATCATGCAGGGATGGCAGGGATGCATCCAGCACGCGCGATTGCGGCAATCCCCCTTAGCCCTTAGCATGCCTAGCGCGGTAGAGATCCGTGCTGCGGTATATCTCCTCCCACTGCCAAGCGCGTATAAGAGCCGTTTCTAGGGGCATTCCCAAACTCGGCCTCGTTTGAAGTTACTATAACTGTTTATGAATGGAATATGTGTAAATTTCCATTTATAATTGATTATGACGTCATTCTGTCTAATAATATTGACCTATCAGTGTGAATAGATGCGTCTATGCACCAAAATAGCCGTGTAGAAATCCATTCTTTTGTTGGCTTGGAATTTCCAATATAATGGCGGAAAATACGGAAAGAAGAATGAATGTGAATGTAATTGGATTTCACCAATAAAAATTATACCAAGAGAAAGCTTGTTCAATTTTCTTCAAATGATATGCAGGCTACCAAGAGGTAAAATAGCAATACATGATAGTAATTACATGATTAAGCAGGGCAGTAACACATTTACTGCAGTAATCATATCCCCTGTGTAAATAGCCTGGCAGTGGCTGTGTAGACAAGCCATTTAGGCTGAGGCATGATAAGGGTTAATTATTGTCAATGCCGCAAATTATTGATTGTCTTGCGCCCGACATCGCGCAAAAAATCACGGATGGGCCCCTTTTTACATGACCAGTGCGCACATTAAACGTAATTGACTATTTAAACGCGCTGCGTATTTAAATCATTGGAAGGCGTGCAGTTCAATCGAGTTTGTGCGGCCGTTGAACGTAAGCTTCGAGTCGGTTTAAACCATTTAAATCGATAAATAAGGGATAAACAAGTGACAACGTTATCAAGGCCAATCTGGGCATGTGCCTGAATACGCATGACGTCAATTCGACTGGTACATTTTGTTGAGTACGTTAATTAATGGTCACTTTGTTAAGTAAGATTTGTATTTGACTGGACTGGTGAATGGGATATCCCTTTGCTGAAAATATGTTTCTGCATGCCTAACTAATATCATGACCGTAGCTCCGTGTTATTATTATATTACATTTCCGTAAACTGTGTTGACAATATTGTGGCAATATGTGGACCTGTGCAGATATATGTAGATGAATATAGGACTATTAAAAAAAATCCAGGCTCCGGTAGCGAGCATTATTTTTCAATTTTTTTTATTCTTTTTTCTATTTTCTTTCCAAATGTTTATTTTTTTATCAATTTTTTTCTACATCAAATTTTATTTCCTATTAATATTGTTTTCAGGGCCCCAATTTTTCTAATAGAATTCAATTTTTTTTCTTGAGAATTTGGTTGGGGAGGAAATCAACACTTCTCTCACTTTTCCCTGAGATTCCGTAACTACTAAAATGTGGACATATATTGAACCCTGATTTGATCGGCTAATAACATCATGCTCTGCATGACTTTTCATTTGTTTTATCGTCTGTCTTTTCGATCTGACAATGTCAAAGTATACAGGTGGTTACTCAAGTGTCAAGTTGCTTAGCGCCTATCAGTTTTACCTGATGATGCATATGCATGGCAGCCATCTTGGAATTTCAGTTTGTCTAATTATGTTTAAAATATACAGACAACTACATTCCCTACAGGAACACTGTATATACATGTAATATCATTTTAAATTCAACTGTTACTAATTCATTAAATTGTGAGTTGTTAGTGGCCATCTTGAATTTTAGAATGACTTAAAATGTCCTCACTGTATCTATCTACAGTCTTCAAGAAATGTAACTGGCATTATAGATAAAAGCATATCAAATCATTTAAATAGATATTTTGCAAATGCATATGAACATTCCTAGATTTGGTTGACCTATGGCGGCCATCTTGAATTTCTCAAAACGCCCAAGGGTGACAACTCCACATCACCCAGGATCTCATTCCACATGCCCACCACAACAATAATCAGCAATGAAAAAAACTTTAACCGAGAATTTTAGGTTAGGGTAAAAATTGGCATTATTCCTCTAGACTATAATATTGGTGGTTCTTGAATGTGTACCCTTATGATTCTCACTGAAATTACCATTTGAGATATCAATGTAGACTTTCACTGAAATGTCAGGGAATTATTAACCTCCAAGACACAGACAGACACACATATGTGTCTGAACAATGCTCTCGCAGTCTTTGTGGCTGCAGAGAGATTGAGGCGAACAATAAGCGCCTGAATTACAGACATACAACAACAACAACAACTAGAAGTTAAACTGTCACATGGTTTAAATTATTTATGATTTAAACATGAATTACTTCAATATGTAAGTCAACAATCAAACCACAGTAAACTATTTCACAAGCAATGAACTAGACTCGTAGAAAGGATTAAGACTAGTCTATGTATCATTTAAATGTAATAAGAAAAATTTGATTTCCAAATTATGAAAGAACTAACCAGTAACCGACTGGATCCAGTAAACAACGTATGCGATATTGGATTCACATTCTATCACTTTCCAGTGTTAAAGACACAATAAAATTACAAATTAAAAGACAGGCTAATAATAGAAACTGGATAAAAGACTGACACACATACTGTGACTGACAGACACTTGACGATTGATTAATTGATGCACACAACCAAACTACAGTAAGAGATTTCATAAACAAATGAACTACTGTCTGTTCCACGTATTGCTGCTGCCTATCTATGTATCTGTATATTCTATCTATATATTTTCAGGGTCATATATATTAAGGACACCAATAGAAATCTGCTGTGAAAAGATTTTTTTGCAACCTGTTTTGGTCACCAATCATCTACATCTGCATTATCTGGGCTTTACAAATGTAGCATGTTTATGTTCAATAAAACTGTCCCACACTGTTATTGTTAAAGCCCACTTGTAGAAAGCTACATTGGAGTGGAATTTTCCTCATTTTAGACCGGTTCAATATGAGATATTCCAACCCGTTGGCCTGGCCTTAAATGACCTTAGCTTTTAATAGGCCTTTAAACACCAATACTCAACTCCACCGGTAAAGTGCAACAGGATTTCACTGGCATACCAGTGCCATTCCACTGGTAAATTTTGTTGGTATTCCACTGTGAATTCCACTGTCATTCCACTAGTAACTTTTGACGGTATTCCACTGGCTTACCAGTGGTATTCCAGCGGAATTCCAATGGTATTCCAGTGGAATTCCACTGGTATTCCAGTGGAATTTCACTGGTATTCCAGTGACATTCCACCGGTAAATTTCGACGGTATTTCACTGGAATACCAGTGGAAATTCCAGTGGCATACCAGTGGAATTCCACTGGTATTCCAGTGACATACCAGTGGAATTCCACTGGTATTCCAGTGGATTCCACCGGTAAATTTTGACGGTATTTCACTTGCATACCAGTGGAATTCCACTGGTATTCCACTGGAATTCCACTGGTATGCCAGTGAAATACTGTCAAAATTTACCTGTGGAATGCCAGTGAAATTCCACTGGAATACCAGTGGAATTCCACTGGTATTCCAGTGATTATTTTCAGTAGGGTTGTGACCACAACTCAAAATGTTTAAGTCTGATTTCACCAAACATTGTCAACATGCTTATATTGATGATATCTCGGATGAGTTCGTATGTCACATGCCAGTTTCAGAGTTATTGCCTTTGGATTTTTAGCTCACCTGAGCGAAGCTCATGTGAGCTATTGTTACCGCAATGTGTCCGTCGTCCGTCGTCGTCCGTGAACATTTTCAAACGTCTTCTCCTCGGTAACCATTGGGTCTAGGAAGGAATGATCGATGTACATTGCTCTTTCAAAGTTGTTAAAATGGTGACCCTGGGGTCAAAAATGGGCGTGGCCCGTGGGGTCAAATTGGGGTCAAATTTTATTTTCGACTGAATATGGTCATTTCATATATCAAATTGAAGGTATCAATGAGGCGATCACTCGGGTGCATTTTTTGTCGAAATCGGATTGTTATGTCATCCAATATGGCCGGGTAAGGTCAAAATGTCGCTCTTTTATTCGAGATTTCAAAATTCTTCTTCACATGAACCGCTTGGCCCATGGTAGCCAAACATAAAAGTTATGGTCCATGGGTGAAGCCTTTTCAGATTTGTTAAAATGGAGGTCATCGCTAATCCAAGATGGCCGCCGTCTAAAAATAGCATAAATTCTTAAAAAATCTTCTTCTCATGAACCGCTAGCCGGATTTCGACAAAACTTGGTAGGAATGATCGATGTACATTGCTCTTCCGCCTTCTAAAAATAGCATAAATTCTTAAAAAATCTTCTTCTCATGAACCGCTTGCCGGATTTTGACGAAACTTGGTAGAAATGATCGATGTACATTGCTCTTTCAAAGTTGTTAAAATGGTGACCGGGGTCAAAAATGGGCGTGGCCCGTGGGGTCAAATTGGGGTCAAATTTTATTTTTGACCGAATATGGTCATGTCATATATCAAATTGAAGGTATCAATGAGGCGATCACTCTGGTGCATTTTCTGTCGAAATCGGATTGTTATGTCATCCAAGATGACCGCCGAAAGATCAGAAGGTCGTTCTTTTATTAGAGATTTAAAAATTGTTCTTCACATGAACCGCTTGGCCCATGGTAGCCAAACTTAAAAGTTATGATCCATGTGTGAAGCCTTTTCAGATTTGTTAAAATGGAGGTCATCGCTAATCCAAGATGGCCGCCGTCTAAAAATAGCATAAATTCTTAAAAAATCTTCTTCTCATGAACCGCTAGCCGGATTTCGACGAAACTTAGTAGGAATGATCGATGTACAATGCTCTTTCAAAGTTGTTAAAATGGTGACCCCGGGGTCAAAAATGGGCGTGGCCCGTGGGGTCAAATTTTATTTTTGACCAAATATGGTCATGTTATATATCAAATCGAAGGTATCAATGAGGCGATCACTCTGGTACATTTTTTATCCAAATCGGATTGTTATGTCATCCAAGATGGCCGCCAAAATGTCAAAAGGTCGTTCTTTTATTAGAGATTTCAAAATTCTTCTTCACATGAACCGCTTGGCCCATGGTAGCCAAGCTTATAAGTTATGGTCCATGGGTGAAGCTTTTTCAGATTTGTTAAAATGGAGGTCATCGCTAATCCAAGATGGCCGCCGTCTAAAAATAGCATAAATTCTTAAAAAATCTTCTGCTCATGAACCGCTAGCCGGATTTCGACGAAACTTAGTAGGAATGATCGATGTACAATGCTCTTTCAAAGTTGTTAAAATGGTGACCCCGGGGTCAAAAATGGGCGTGGCCCGTGGGGTCAAATTTTATTTTTGACCGAATATGGTCATGTTATATATCAAATCGAAGGTATCAATGAGGCGATCACTCTGGTACATTTTTTGTCCAAATCGGATTGTTATGTCATCCAAGATGGCCGCCGAAATGTCAAAAGGTAGTTCTTTTATTAGAGATTTCAAAATTCTTCTACACATGAACCGCTTGGCCCATGGTAGCCAAACTTATAAGTTATGGTCCATGGGTGAAGCCTTTTCAGATTTGTTAAAATGGAGGTCATCGCTAATCCAAGATGGCCGCCGTCTAAAAATAGCATAAATTCTTAAAAAATCTTCTTCTCATGAACCGCTAGCCGGATTTCAACGAAACTTGGTAGGAATGATCGATGTACATTGCTCTTTGAAAGTTGTTAAAATGGTGACCCCCGGGTCAAAAATGGGCGTGGCCCGTGGGGTCAAATTGGGGTCAAATTTTATTTTTGACTGAATATGGTCATGTCATACATATATCAAATTGAAGGTATCAGTGAGGCGATCACTCTGGTGCAATATTTGTCGGAATCGGATGATTATGTCATCCATGATGGCCACCAAAAGGTCCATTTATTCAAGATTTTTAATGTCTTTTTCTCAGGAACCACATGGCCGATGCTGGGTGAAGCATTTTCAGATTTTGTAAAATGAGAGTCATCGCTTAATCCAAGATGACCGCCATCTAAAAATAGCACAATTTTTTTAAAACACATGAACTCAATGTCACATTCTCCTCTGGTGTTCATGGAGTCAGGTGAGCGAATTAGGGCCATCATGGCCCTCTTGTTCTGATTAGATGAGGTTGTCTCATTGTTCAAAGTTATGTTTGCATCGGGGAGCATTGGTCAGTTTTACTGAGTGTCTACTTGAGATTCTATCAATGATTGGCTCTGTAATTAAACCAGGGGGCCGTTTCACTAAACTTTGTATGACTAAAATGTTTGTAAGTGCAAAATTAAGTCTGTAAATTTCACATTAACTTTGTTTTCTTGTAAATACTTATTGGATTTACATTTATTGAGCATAGGTTGCATATGCAGCCTATGCTCAATAAATGTAAATCCATAAATTGAAATTAAATTTGCACTTACGAACATTTTAGTCGTAAAAAGTTAAGTGAAACGGGCCCCAGATGAAGACGCCACGTTTTTGCATCACAGTAAAGGTGCATATATTTGGCCTGCACGAGAAAGTTTACCCGTCTTTATATTTATAAATTATCACCAGATGAATATAGATTATCATTGAATGTGAATGCGCCACTGTGCCCAAACAGCGGTTGCTATAGTAACTATGTGTCGCACGTGTATTAACTGTTTTTAGCTCACCTGAGCGAAGCTCATGTGAGCTATTGTTACCGCAATGTGTCCGTCGTCATCCGTCGTCGTCGTCCGTGAACATTTTCAAACGTCTTCTCCTCGGTAACCATTGGGCCTATTTTCACCAAATTTCATGGTCATGGTCCTTAGGTAGGGGGATTGCAAATTGTTAAAATGACGTCATTACGTAATACAAGATGGCCGCCGTCTAAAAATAGCACAAATTATTAAAAAATCTTCTTCTCAAGAACCGCTAACCGGATTTCGACAAAACTTGGTAGGAATGATCGATGTACAATGCTCTTTCAAAGTTGTTAAAATGGTAACCCCGGGGTCAAAAATAGGCGTGGCCCGTGGGGTCAAATTGGGGTCAAATTTTATTTTTGACCGAATATGGTCATGTTATATATCAAATCGAAGGTATCAATGAGGCGATCACTCTGGTACATTTTTTGTCGAAATCGGATTGTTATGTCCTCCAAGATGGTCGCCGAAATGTCAAAAGGTAGTTCTTTTATTAGAGATTTCAAAATTCTTCTACACATGAACCGCTAATCCAAGATGGCCGCCATCTAAAAATAGCATAAATTCTTAAAAAATCTGCCTCTCATGGACCGCTGGCCGGATTTCGACTAAACTTTGTAGGAATGATCGATTAAACAATGCTCTTTCAAATTTGTTAAAATGGTGACCCCGGGGTCAAAAATGGGCATGGCCCTGTGGGGTCAAATTGGGGTCAAATTTTATTTTTGACCGAATATGCTCATGTCATATATCAAATTGAATGTATCGATGAGACGATTGCTCTGGTGCAATATTTGTCGGAATCGGATGATTATGTCATCCATGATGGCCACCAAAAGGTCCATTTATTCGAGATTTTGAACATCATTTTCTCAGGAACCACATGACCGATGCTGGCCAAACTTCATATGGAAGTTAAGATCCTTGGGTGAAGCATTTTCAGATTTGGTAAAATGAGAGTCTTCGCTTAATCCAAGATGGCCACCATCTAAAACACATGAACTCAATGTCACATTCTCCTCTGGTGTTCATGGAGTCATGTGAGCGAATTAGGGCCATCATGGCCCTCTTGTTTTGTTGTTGTTTTTTTTATTCAGGAAAGGTACGGAACCTCCTCACTCTTCAGTAGTTATTAAAATATATCCACTAAATCAAAAATGGTGCTCAATAATAACGTATATACTATAGAGCCAATGAAATGCTCAGAATTATGTAGGTTATTGTGAGTTGGAACAGTAATATATTCCCTCCCCATTGCAGTGTGGGGAGTGCCGGGAGGAGGTGGAAGGCCAATGGTATTGTTTATATATTCGTCATTGCAGGGTGGGGAGTGCCAGAAGGAGGTGGATGGCCAATTATATTGTTTATATATTCGCCATTGCAGGATGGGGAGTGCCGGGAGGAGGTGGAGGGCCAATGATATAGTTTATATATTCGCCATTGCAGGATGGGGAGTGCCGGGAGGAGGTGGAGGGCCAATTATATTGTTTATATATTCACCATTGCAGGGTGGGGAGTGCCGGGAGGAGGTGGAGGGCCAATGTTATTGTTTATTTTTCGCTATTGCAGGGTGGGGAGTGCCGGGAGGAGATGGACGGCCAATGATATTGTTTATTTTTCGCCATTGCAGAGTGGGGGAGTGCTGGGAGGAGGTGGAGGGCCAATGCTATTGTTTATTTTTTCGCCATTGCAGGGTGGGGAGTGCCGGGAGGAGGTGGAGGAGCTACAAGACCAGGTGGGCACGCTGTCCACCTCCCTGCTCACACTGACTGAGGAGAAGTCGCGGCTCGAGGCCAGCTACATCGCCGAGAAGAAGCAGCTCAAGGTGAGGGCGGGGGTTATACCACTGTCTGAGAACCTGCACTGGCACACAGAGAATACCAGGCTACTGTCATTTGATATCAAGTTTACCAGGTGAGGCTTGGAAATGCGTAGGAATTTCGAGGCTTGCCGAGGAATTGCTACCTTTTCCATGATATGACCTTTTTCTTGATATCAAAAAAGCGAGCTGACTGTCTGTTTTCATGTTTTGCTGCCGATAAACTTTTGGCCATTAAGCACATTAAGTCTAAAAAATATTTAAATGTAAATACTTTTTCATCAATGACAAAAAAGTCACCCTCCCAAAAAAATGAGGGCTAACATGGGGGCTAAAACTAGATTTTTATGCCGCCGCCACCGAATGGTGAGGGGGGCATATAGTGTTACCGGCGTCCGTACGTACGTACGTACGTACGTACGTACGTAATGTACCCCGAAACCTTAACGCTGGGTAAATGGCTTATAATTTCTGTTTCCTTGCTCGGATCTGCTTCACATTTCACACACGCATTGCTCCAATGGTCCTCTACTGCCCTGTGACAAATCCACATTCGTCCCGCCCCGCTAAGCCCAGGGTCAAGGTCACAGACTTGGTGCGTTCGAAACCTTAACGCTCGGGTAAATGGCTTATAATTTATGTTTCCTTGCTTAGATCTGCTTCACATTTCACATATGCATTGCTCCAATGGTCCTCTACTGCTCTGTGACAAATCCACATTCGTCCCTCCACCGCTAAGCCCAGGGTCAAGGTCACAGACTTGGTGCGTTTGAAACCTTAACGCTCGGGTAAATGGCTTGTAATTTATGTTTCCTTGCTCGGATCTGCTTCACATTTCACACACGCATTGCTCCAATGGTCCTCTACCGCCCTGTGACAAATCCACATTCGTCCCACCCCCGCTAAGCCCAGGGTCAAGGTCACAGACTTGGTGCGTTCGAAACCTTAACGCTCGGGTAAATGGCTTATAATCAAATATGCCTCGTTTTCTTTGGCTGCCAGCGGGGGCATTCGTGCCGACAGGCCTCCTTTTTGCCCCATGTTAAATTCCAGGAAAATTGTTTGTTTGCAATAAAATCAATACTTGATGGAATTTCATCACATAAATATTTTTGGGGAGGATTACTTTGTTGTTATTGATGAAACAGTACTTCCATTTAATTATTTTTGTCCCACCTGCTTTAGCAGAAGCGGGACATAGGCATAGCTTTTCCGTCGGCGTCGGCGTCGGCGTAGGCGGCGTCAACATTTCATGTTAAAAGTTTTGCGTTTAGCTCAGTTTCCGGAAAACTATAAGTCCTACGACCTCCAAACTTGGTATACATCAACACTGTGGTGTAACCATCTCACACAGAGGGAGCCCATGTGACTGACCTAGTTTTCATGGTTCATTGACCTACTTTTCATATGCATTCAACGTTAAGTTTTTGCGTTTGGCTATGTTTCTAAAACTTAACGCTCGGGTTAATTCGTTGCAACTTCTGTTTCCCTTAATGGAATGCTTTAATATTCCATACATGCATTTGAAACAACATCCCGCATCCTTCTGCAGAAAGCCCATGGTGCCCACTAACCCCAAATGTCAAGGTCACAGGCTTAGAAAATGCTCAGTTTTGAAAACTTAACACTTGGGTTAATTTATTGTAACTTCTGGTTCCCTTTATGGAATGCTTTAATATTTCATACATGCATTTGTA
This sequence comes from Conchocele bisecta, assembly GCA_029237695.1. Taxonomy (NCBI): domain Eukaryota; kingdom Metazoa; phylum Mollusca; class Bivalvia; order Lucinida; family Thyasiridae; genus Conchocele; species Conchocele bisecta. The sequence continues at coordinate 113,495,560 of CM055268.1, forward strand.
AGAACAGTCTGCATCATCTGCAGAAAATTCATGGTGTCCGGTAACCCCAAGATCAAGGTCACGGACTTCAAAATGTCTAGTATAGAAATTTAGCATTGGTGCCAGGAGATACATGTCGTTGGCAGCATTCTTGTTTGTGTTTAGCTGTGTTTGTTGGAAAATAAGTGTTTTGGATTCAGTTTATTATCCCCTCGTGTAGGGATGCAAAAGTTGTCCGTCCGTCTGTCCGTCTGTCAATCACAAAAATTAACATTGGGGTTAATCTGCAATAACTTCTGTTTCCATTGATGGAATGCTTTAATATTTCATAGGTGAATTTGTAACATCATCCTGCATCATTCTACAGAAAGTGTGTGGCATGAATGTTTTGTTTCGAAAACTTTACACTTCATTATAACTTCTCTTTCCCTCAATGGAATGCTTTAATATTTCATAGGTGTATTTTTTAACAACATCCCACATCATTCTACAGAAAGCCCATGGTGCTCACTAACCCCAAGGTTATTAAAAGCTCCTTATGTACTATCAAACTGCACCAGACGGGAAATCTTGCTCCGCGGAGCTCTTGTTTAGATTTTATGTGTTTAATGGCCAAAAGTGTGTTGGCAGAAAAACGTGGAACAGACAGTATTATTCTGTGTATCAGGTAACCTTTTATGTACCAGAATGAGTAAATGTGATGTGGTTGTGAATCTCATTGAAAAGAACACATAGTCAGGGCCTGAAAATAGCACTGGTCCGAGGTTATGGACCTGCACATTTTAATGTCATACCTTTGTAGTTTACAAGCAAAAAGTCCGACGGACCTGTGCTAAAATTGAAATTGCGATCATCATTCAGTGGCGAAGCTAAATTTGTTCTGATTATCATCTTATAATTTATGGTGACACATGGTGTGACAAGTCATTTCGCATGAAACAGACACATATTTCTACCATTTTTCTAGCGATTATCCTCTTGGACCTTCCAAAGAATTCCTCGAACCTTTCACTTTTTTCCTCGTTAGGTCCCGGACATACTGGTAAAAGCTGCTATTTTCAGGCCCTGATAGTTGTTTTACATTGCGACACTACACCGATGTCATTGAGTAACTATATATGACCAATGAAACCTAGGTTGAATTCTTTGTGACCCAGATGTACGTATCTAGTCGATGTAGGCAACAGCAGTTTTTAGCTCACCTGAGCGAAGCTCATGTGAGCTATTGTTACCGCAATGTGTCCGTTCGTCCGTCCGTCCGTCCATCCTCCGTCCGTCCATCGTCCGTGAACATTTTCAAACGTCTTCTCCTCGGTAACCAGTGGGCCTATAGATACCAAACTTCATGGTCATGGTTCTTAGGTAGGGGGATTACAAAATTGTTAAAATTACGTCATTATGTAATCCAAGATGGCCGCCGTCTAAAAATAGCACAAATTCTTCAAACATCTTCTCAAGAACTGCCAACCGGATTTCGACAAAACTTGGTAGGAATGATCGATGTACATTGCTCTTTAAAAGTTGTTAAAATGGTGACCCCGTGGTCAAAAATGGGCGTGGCCCGTGGTGTCAAATTTTATTTTTGACCGAATATAGTCATGTCATATATCAAATCGAAGGTATCAACGAGGCGATCACTCTGGTGCATTTTTTGTTGAACTTGGATAGTTATGTCATCCAAGATGGCCACCGAAAGGTCAAAAGGTCGTTCTTTTATTAAGAGATTTCAAAATTCTTCTTCACATGAACCGCTTGACCCATGGTAGCCAAACTTAAAAAAGTTATGGTCCATGGGTGAAGCCTTTTCAGATTTGTTAAAATGGAGGTCATCGCTAATCCAAGATGGCCGCCGTCTAACAATAGCATAAATTCTTAAAAAAATTTCTTCTGATGAACCGCTAGCCGGATTTCGACGAAACTTGGTAGGAATGATCGATGTACAATGCTCTTTCAAAGTTGTTAAAATGGTGATCCTGGGGTCAAAAATGGGCGTGACCCTTGGGGTCAAATTGGGGTCAATTTTATTTTTGACCGAATATGGTCATGTCTGTATCAAAGAGGCGATCGCTCTGGTACATTTTTTGTCGAAATTTGATGTTCATGTCGTCCAAGATGGCCACCGAAAGGTCAAAAGGTCGTTCTTTTAATAAAGATTTCAAACGTCTGGTTCTCGTGAACCACTTGGCCGATATTGACCAAACTTCACGGTAATGGTTATTGGGTCAAGCCTTTTCAGATTTGTTTAAATGGTGGTCATCGCGAAATCAAAGATGGCAGTTGTTGAAAAGTAGGTCAAATTCTTAAAAAATTCTTCTCGCGAACTGCCAGGCCGATTTTTAAGAAACTTGGTATGAATGATCGATAGTTAACTATGGTTCAGATTCTTTCAAATGGTGGGCCCCGGGTCAAAAATGGGCGGGGCAGGAGGGGTCAAGTAGGGGTCAAATGTCACATTTGACCGAATATGGTCATGTCATATGTCAAATCGAAGGTATCGACGAGACGGTCACTCTGGAGCTTTTTTTTGTCGAAATCAGGTAATTACGTCACCCGAGATGGCAGCCGAAAGGTCAAAAGGTCGTTCTTTCAATATAGATTACAAACGTCTTCCTCTCGTGAACCACTTGGCCAATATTGGCCAAACTTCACAGTAATGGTCAGTGGGTGAAGCCTTTTCATTTTTTGTCGCGCCCGATATAGTCGGCACTTTGGCGTACGTACGTACGTACGTACGTACGTACGTACGTACGTACGTACGTACGTACGTACGTACATGTGTCCGGTTAAAGTTTTTGGTTAAGTTTTTGTTTTTTTTGGTTAAGTTCTTTGGTTAAAGTTTTTGGTTAAGTTTTTTGGTTAAGTTTTTTCGTTAAAGTTTTTCGGTAAAGTTTTTCGTTATACTATATCTCTGCAACTGCTTTGCCCATTACCTTGAAACTTCACATGGGTGTTTATCATCATCTATATTTTCATTCTACCCCCCTCCCGTGTGGCCCCTGTGCCCAATGTCAAGGTCAAATTACTTTGAAGTTTTTGGTTAAGTTTTTTGGTGAAAGTTTTTGGTTAAAGTTTTTGGTTAAGTTTTTTGGTTAAAGTTTTTTTTTGTTATACTATATTTCTGCAACTGCTTTGCCCATTACCTTGAAACTTCATATGGGTGTTTATCATCATCTATATTTTCATTCTACCCCCCTCCCGTGCGGCCCCTGTGCCCAATGTCAAGGTCAAATTACTTGGAAGTTTTTGGTTAAAGTTTTTGGTTAAAGTTTTTGTCGCGCCCGCTTGCGGTAAGCGCGATATGGTCAGCACTTTGGCATACGTACGTACGTGTGTCCCCCCCCCCCGGGGTTTTAAAGTTTTTTGGGTTAAGTTTTTTTTTTTTTTTTTTTGGTTAAGTTTTTTTCGGGTTTAAGTTTTTGGTTAAATAGTTTTTCGTTATACTATATCTCTTTTTTTGATGTCCATGCCTTGCCACAAGGCGCGACATGCAGGCCGCGGCCATCTAGTGTTAAAATGATGGTCATCGCAAAATCCAAGATGGCCGCCGTAGAAAAGTAGGCCAAATTCTCAAAAAATCTTCTCACGAATTGCCAGGCCGATTTCGACGAAGCTTGATATGAATGATCGGCAGGAGGGGTCAAGTAGGGATTAAATTTCACATTTGACCGAATATGGTCATGTCATATATCAATTTGAAGGTAATGATGAAACGATCAATTAGGAGCATTTTTTGTTGAAATCAGATTATTACATCATCCAAGATGGCCACCAAAAGGTCGTTCTTTTATTAGAGATTTCAAATGTCTTCTTCATACAAACCGCTTGGCCATTGATAGCAAACTTCGCAGTTATGTCCATTGGTAGCCTTTTTAGTTTTGTTAAAATGGCGGTCATCGTTAATCCAAGATGGCGGCCGTCTAAAAATAGCACATTTTAAAAAATCTTCTCACGAACAACCAGACCGATTTCTACGAAACTTGGCAGAAATGATCGATGTACAATGCTTTTTCAAATTTGTTAAAATGGTGACCCCTGGGTAAAAAATGGGGTCAAATAAGGGTCAAATTTAATTTTTGACGGAATATGGTCTTATAATATATTAAATCAAAGGTATTGATGAGGTGATTGCTGTGGTGCTGTTTTCATCGAATCGGATGATTACATCATCCAAGATGGCCACCGAAAGGTCAAAAGGTCGTTCTTTTATTAGAGATTTCAATATGTCTTCTTCATACAAACCGCTTGGCCATTGGTGGCCAAGCTTCGCAGTCATGGTTCATTGGTAAAGTCTTTTCAGTTTTGTTAAAATGGCGGTCGTCTTTAATCCAAGATGGCCGCCATCTAAAAATACCATACATTCTTAAAAAATCTTCTCACAAACCACCAGGCCGATTTCGACTAAACTTGACCGGACTGATCGATGTACAATGCTTTTTCAAAGCTGTTGAAAAGGTGACCTCTGGGTGAAAAATGGGCATGGCCCGGGTGTTCAAATGGGCTTATTTTGATGCATATGTAGTGACAACTTTACATACCAGTATTTGCTTGATTTTTCTGACATTGCACAGGTGAGCGATATAGGGCTATCATTGCCCTCTTGTTTAACAGTAGGTATACATCAACACAACGCTTGCTAATTGATAATTTGGCTGGAAACTTTATATACATTTGTCATCATACATATTTACATTCTATGTCCCACTCATGCGGCCCGATGGTCAAGGTCAAATGACTGAAAGGACAAGGGGCAATAAGGCCAAAAATCGGCCCACGCCCAAATTAGAAAATAACAGTGTAGTAGTGTACATCAATATGTCAGGGAGCTATATGTTGAAAATTTGGATTTCATATGTTATCAACTTTCCGGACAATATTTGAATGATACAACTCAATGGCACATTTCAAGGGACTGCAAAAGTTGACGTTAGAACATGTGAGATGACGTTACGTTACGCGGAAGCAGGGTATTTTGTGATTTCAATAAAATTGACATTCTATGAGACAAACATCATGAAGGAAATATTTGATTGTTATGATTTTAAGACAACATAACTGTATTGGCTTAAACATCTTTTCAATTTCCAGATGGCTGACCTTTTCAAAATGGCCGCCATTTTTATCAATTTCAATTTCATTACGAGCATGGCTTATGAAAACGTAGATTTCAAAAAAGGTAAAATTTAAGACCCAGCATTATATTTATTGCATATTGTCCATACAAGTCACAAACATTTTTTTTCTATTAATATTTGAAATGATTCCATGTTACCATGACAACCAAAAAATAATAATGTATTGATAGAAATGTAAATTCATTTTTGTCTCGCCTGCAAAAGCGGAAAGCGACACATAAGTTTTGCTTTTCCGGAGTCGTCGTCGGCCAGGGTCAAGGTCAAGGCCCCATGGTCAAGGTCAAGGCAGAACAAGGCGAGACATTTGATTCCGCGGAATTCTTGTTTTGTATTGCATTTATTTTTTTCAAATCATCAACGACTCCTGACTACATGTAGCATGCACTTACATGACTTGTATAATACAGTTGTTTCTGTCAAAATGTTCCGGGTTTATACGTGTACAAAGTGTTGTGCGTTGCGTATCCGTGGAGTTTCCGTTAGTTGCGTTTCAAACCGTGTGTCGTCTACGTGTAATACGTTTTCGGCCATGCGTTGCGTTTCCCCACTCTTGCGCATGCGCGAAAGTCGAACAAACCGTGTTCAACGTATTGAGTTTCAAAAGCGTGTAATCCGTGTACAACGGTTGTAAACGTATACAACGGTTGTAAGCGTATACAACGCTAAGGTAAACCGTTTAAACGATTTAGCGCTTTCTTTGACGAACGGTTACACGCATCTACATGTACACAGCACCGTACAGATGAAACCATGTTATACGTATAACACGTTTCCACGGGTTTTAACGCATTACACGTTTTGGTATGCCAACCTTGTATCGCGTAGAATGCGCATGCTCTGATCGCTCTTCGTGTGTGTATATATACTTCTAGACTCACTGCAGGGCTTCTAACATTTTCAGTTTTCCGGTTCTGGACCGATTTTTGAACTCTCAGACCGATTGAGATTTGAAAACAAGTCTTAAAAATCGGTCCGAGAAAAATTGCCAGTCGGCTGCTATTTCGCTATAAACCTTGTAAATTTACCGGTTTTGACCACCAAGTAATTTATGACACATATCCGCGGGCCATATCCGTGTTAAACCAGTGTGCAGCTCGCTGTGTATTCAGTTTCTTCAAATATCGATTAATCTTAACACACGCGTGGGACAGGTGTATAGCGGATTAGTGACTGAAATAGACTGGCTTCAGCGTAAAGATAATACGAGAGTTCCTAGACTCGCCATTTCTGATGATGTTAAAATAAAATAAAGAAACCATGCACTGTGTTTATCTGTGTTCGTAATATTTAACCCCAATTAACTGAAACGGACTATCGGCCTGGGCTATTCCATATTAAGTTCGGAACTGTTACATTACGCTGTATTAGGTGTCATTTTTGTGTATATAAAATGTACATAGGAATGCCGCAGATCCTGATGAGCCGGCTCACGTGATCTACAATTCTCAAACATTTTGATAAACGACAAGGTACATCTGTCGTTTTAAAAGCGTGACTCATCAGGGATTAGGGATCAATTGAAGTGCTAAATCACACCGCCGGTGTACTTTGAACTCGATCTGAGGGTATGTATTCGCGATATTTTAAAAGGGACGAAACAAGGACGCCTCGAAGAGATCGGGGGCGAACAGGTATTTGTGTTAAAACGTGTAACCGTTGTACACGTTTCAACTCTTTCACCTCGCTACATATGTATACGCCAAAGCGTGTTATACGCATTGAAGCTAAACGTATTACGCGCTTTAAAACTAAACGGTTTGACAATGTGTATTACACGTGTACGGACCGTATTATACGTTTAAACAACGTATACAACGCTTTTAAACTAAACAGTTTGACAATGTGTATTACACGTGTACGAACCGTATTATACGTTTAAACAACGTATACAACGCTACAGCAAACCGTTGCGTTCGCGTTGCGTTCGCGTTGAGTTTGCAAGTGTTGTCTACGGTGGAACAAAAACGGAGACTGCACTGTATGTATACATGTTACCATGGTAACACAATCACCCATGTACTAAAATGTATCTCAAATGACATACTTATGTTACTAGAAAAAAAGGAATTTATACATATTAGACAAATGATCTATACTGTTCTTGTGGTGTCGCCAGATATATATACAGTCGAGCACCAGTATCTCGAAGTCGAAGGGAGATCATATTAGATAGGACTAGGTTCGAGATACCGAGGAAGTGACATGGTCAACTATTTTCGCAAAAAAATATCAAATCATGTTACCCATCACATCACGAGTAAACAATAAAGGAATAATGAAACAAAACATGTGTTGCTTTTTGTCGCGCCTGCTTTAGCAGAAGCACGACTATAGTCGTCGTATTTTCCGTTGTCATCGTCGTCCGCGTCGTCGTCCGCATCGTCCGTTTTTTTTGTAAGGCAAATGCGTTATAAGTTATTGTTTTTTCACAATATCTCTTTAACCCCTTGCCAGACTTTGATAATATTTCACATCAATGTTTGTCTACGGATGATGCTTCATTACGCACACCCCCACATCCAAATTCTCAAGGTCAAGGTCATTTATTTACTTGTAATGTTCACCGGTTTTGTAACAGAAATGCGTTAAAGTTATTGTTTTTTCACAATATCTCTTTAACCCCTTGCCAGACACTGATAATATTTCATATCAATGTTTGTCTAGGGATGATGCTTCATTACGCACACCCCCACATCCAAATTTTGAAGGTCAAGGTCATTTATTTCCTTGTAATGTTTACCCGTTTTGTAACAGAAATGCGTTAAAGTTATTGTTTTTTCACAATATCTCTTTAACCCCTTGCCAGACATTGATAATTCATATCAATGTTTGTCTACGGATGATGCTTCATTACACACACCCCCAAATCCAAATTCTGAAGGTCAAGGTAATTTATTTACTTGTAATGTTCACGGTCAAATGCCTCGGAAGGCGCGACACCGCTTCTGTGGCGGAATTCTTGTATTATTTTATATACCAATTAATTGACAAACAACAATACGAACATTACATACATTATATACATGTATTCAATAGACAATATGTCACTCACTAACAAGGAAATAAAGTTGTGTTTGCATAATGAGTAACATATAATACAAGAAACAGAAAAGTACATGTTGACAAGGAAACGAAATTGACACCGTCACTCGCAGTCAGGTCTCGTGAAGAAGTCCTTGATCGTGCCTTGCTTCGTACACCGGCGTCTATACAGCTGTGTGAAGAATGCCGTGGGCTTTGACAGGGTGTAAAAAACTGTTAAGAATGTCATGTGGCACTTCGTGATGTGCTTAATGAATCGTGTCAAACACTCAAACAAATCGAGGTGGACCAATTAAGCAAACAACCCGAGGCAGGTGTGAATTTATTTTGTTTCGTTTGATAATATGTTTTGAAAATTAGTGTTAACCAAATTGATCTTGGACACCAGGCGCTTAGGTGATTTACCCAAACGTTTATGTGATCGAGATAGCGAAGTGATTTTTAACGTATTTTTGTACGTAGGGGACAGAATGAACAGTCGAGATAGAGAACATGTTCGAGATAGGGCATGTTCGAGATAGCCGAGGAGATTTACATTAAACAAATAAGGATATAATTCGGGACTTTAGCGAATCATCGAGATAGGGGATACCATCGAGATACTGACGTTCGAGGTACTGGTGCTCGACTGTATATGTTTCGTACATGGTGTATGACTGGAGACGCACACACATCATACATACGTATGAACCTAGAAATGCATCCTTGCCACTCGGTAATTACTAATTACAATGTAGTTATAATAAAGCTATTTAATCCATGTCTCTCAGAAATAAATCTGTGTCTAATTCCCGGGTATGGGGCTGTTGAAAGTAGAATTTGCCTGTACAGCCGATGGACATAATATTACACAACAAACAATTATTTGACTGTCATCGACAAGATTTTGTTTTTAATCTAACTTGCTGTTTACACCCCACCCTACCAGCCCCACAGCAGGGAATTAAACATTTATACAGGAATTAATTATTGTATTCCTTTGCTCAGTGGAGTTGATAGTAAAGTTCTTGACTCAAATCTGTGTTTACCCCTTTCAACAATAGATACCTCTCAGTACTGTAACCAGGATGAGGCAGACGAGGAGGTCGCCTCATCTCTTATTTTGCCGATTTTATTTGTTGCTAAGAATTAAACAAATTCCCGGGGAGGTGGCAGGCAGAATGCTCCCTCACCTCCATATCGGGACTTTGTTCGCCTTGTCGGGTTTTTACCTCTGATTATGGCCCTGCAAACAGTGTATCTATCCTGATGAGCCAACTCGTAATGAGCCTCATTCAAGATCTGCACCATTTGAGGATATTTTTTTAATTGTTACAAAATGACCCCCTTTTCTGCATAATGGAAGTTTCAAACTTAACATGAAACAGTTGATGTCAGTTAGTTAGGGGTGAAAGTGTTAATCGTCAAAGGTTGTAACAGCATTGTCAATGAAAAATAGCAGTATGAACAAACTTGTAGAAATCTAATATCCCATCTACAGGAATCTTCGGAATGTCAAATTCTCGGTGCATTAACTGTGCAGTTGGTCATGGACATGCACAGACGGATGGATGGATTGACACATCCATACAATCATAACGTGTGATTACTATATAAATGGTGCCCTTGGTTGAGGGGGATATTGGGGATTACAATATCCACAATATCCCCCTCAACCAAGGGCACCATTTACTTTATTGTACCGAATATAACTAACATTTCACACAATATCCCCCTCAACCAAGGGCACCATTTACTTTATTATACCGAATATAACTAACATTTCACACAATATCCCCCTCAACCAAGCACCATTTACTTTATTGTACCGAATATAACCAACATTTCACATTGCACACAATATCACTTACTTTCGGTTTCGATGCACGATAAACTACAAGGTACTCCAATTAATGTTCGGTAGTTTCCGTGACCAGACTTCGGGTATCTTCGGGCGAAACGGTCCATAATTATATTATGTCATGGCATTATTGCCCTCAGGGTACATATGGCCAATTGCTTTATACCACGTGGTAGGGAATTGACCAATGCAAAGCGTCGAATTTACGATGAGGTATAATAATGGCGTTTAGCTCATTTAATTTATCAAATTATCTCCCCTGTTTATCACAGTCTATTATAGTGTACATATCTAGTAAAATAAAATACAAGTCCTCGGATTTTTATGCCACCGGGTTTCGAAGAAACGGGTGGCATATAGTGTTTGGACCGTCCATCTGTCCGTCTGTCTGTCCGTCCGTCCGGGCACACATTAGGGTACTTATGGGGTAGGGGGCGTGGCCTAAGACAATAGAAGACAATGGAACTTATTCCGTACCCCGTAAGCCTATTGTGTCTAACGGGGTATTTCCTTTGATCTTTTATATAGCAAGTACCCCCTAAGGTCCGAAATGTAAGTTTGTCCGTCCGTCCGTCCGTCCGTCACACTTTTCGGTTAACCACTTTGTCACAGTTTCTCAAATATGCTGCAGGTGGCATCCGCGTTTGACAGACGCAGTTCTTGTTATCAAATACAATGGTGTGTATTGTGATAATATAAATAGAAAATTTGCATTATGGAAAGCAAAAAAAGATATAAAGTTCCCGACACATCATATGAGACACAGTCCCTTTAAATATTCGATAGCTAGTACATCAGTGTTACTGATATCTTCTTCATAAGCCTGCAAAGATGAACATGATTCTCAAATACTGTCCGTGATTCAAAGGTTTTTAGAAAGGCTGGGCTAGTTACAAAGGCTGGGCTAGTTACAAAGGCTGGGCGAGTAACATGTTCACCCTTACACTGCTGAATTAAATTTTGTCATCTGCTGTTTATTTTTCATTTTCAATTTTTTTTCATCAAAAACATGGTTTGACAGCATTTCCAATGGAAAGGATTTTGTCGCGCCCGCTTGTGGAAAGCGCGATATAGTCGGCACTTTGGCGGTTCAAGTTTTTGGTTAAGTTTTTTTGGTTAAAGTTTTTCGTTATACTATATCTCTGCAACTGCTTTGCCCATTACCTTGAAACTTCACATGGGTGTTTATCATCATCTATATTTGCGTTCTATCCCCCTCCGTGCGGCCCCTGTGCCCAATGTCAAGGTCAAATTACTTTGAAGTTTTTGGTTAAAGTTTTTCGTTATACTATATCTCTGCAACTGCTTTGCCCATTACCTTCAAACTTCACATGGGTGTTTATCATCATCCATATCTTCATTCAACCCCCCACCCGTGCGGCCCATGTGCCCAATGTCAAGGTCAAATTACTTTGAAGTTTTTGGTTAAAGTTTTTTCATGTACTTTATCTATGCACCTGCTTTGCCCATTACCTTGAAACTTCACATGGGTGTTTATCATCATCTATATTTTCATTCTAGCCCCCTCCCGTGCGGCCCCTGTGCCCAATGTCAAGGTCTAATTACTTTGAAAATTTTGGTTAAAGTTTTTGTCGCGCTTGCTTGCGGAAAGCGCGATATAGTCGGCACTTTGGCGTACGTCCGTCCGTACAAACATGTGTCCTGTTAAAGTTTCTTGTTTAAAGTTTTTCCGTCTACTATATCTCTTTTTTTAGTGTCCATACCTTGCCCCAAGGCGCGACATGCAGGCCGCGGCCATCCAGTATTGTGAAAGAAGGCAAAATAATAAGCAACAGCAGACAACAATTTTTGTGCTCAGCAGTCTAGGGGTTCACCTGAGCGAGTTTTTTTGCAGATGGAGAATGAGGAGTTGCAGCGTGAGGCTGAGACACACAGGCAGCAGTATGAGGCTCTGGGCCAGGATTTACGTGGCCAGCTACACGAGGTAACACATGTGATGGTCACAAATCATCCCACCTGCTGATGTTTACAAATTTTCCCACCCCACAGATGGTCACAAATTATCCCACCCCACTGATGGTCACAAATTATTCCACCCACCGATGGTCACAAATTATTCCACCCACTGATGGTCACAAATTATCCCACCCCGCCGATGGTCACACATTATTCCACCCGCCGATGGTCACAAATTATTCCACCCGCTGATGGTCACAAATTATCCCACAACACTGATGGTCACACATTATTCCACCTCACCAATGGTCACACATTATTCCACCTCGCCAATGGTCACAAATTATCCCACCGACCGATGCTCACAAATTATTCCACCCACTGATGGTCATAAATTATCCCACCCCGCTGATGGTCACACATTATTCCACCTCGCCAATGGTCACAAATTATCCCACCGACCGATGCTCACAAATTATTCCACCCACTGATGGTCATAAATTATTCCACCCCGCTGATGGTCACAAATTATCCCACCCCGCCGATGGTCACAAATTATTCCACCCACTGATGGTCACAAATTATCCCACCCCGCTGATGGTCACACATTATTCCACCTCGCCAATGGTCACAAATTATCCCACCGACCGATGCTCACAAATTATTCCACCCACTGATGGTCATAAATTATTCCACCCCGCTGATTCTTTACAAATTATCCCACCCCGCTGATGGTCACAAATTATCCCACCCCACTGATGGTCACACATTATCCCACCCCACTGATGGTCACACATTATTCCACCCCACTGATGGTCACACATTATCCCACCCCACTGATGGTCACACATTATTCCACCCCGCTGATGGTCACACATTATTCCACCCACTGATGATCACACATTATCCCACCCCACTGATGGTCACACATTATCCCACCCCGCTGATGGTCACACATTATCCCACCCCGCTGATGGTCACACATTATCCCACCCCGCTGATAGTCACAAATTATCCCACCCCACTGATGGTCACACATTATCCACACTAGATGGTCACATTATATTCCACCCCGCTGATGGTCACAAATTATCCCACCCCACTGAGGTCACACATTATCCCACCCCCTGATGGTCACACATTATGGTCACATTATCCCACCCCGCTGATGGTCACATTCATTATCCCACCCCACACCTGATGGTCACACATTATCCCACCCCACTGATGGTCACACATTATTCCACCCCACTGATGGTCCACACATTATACACCCCACTGATGGTCACACATGTCCCACCCCACTGATTGGTCACATTATCCCACCCCACTGATGGTCACACATTATCCACCCCACTGATGGTTTCCCACCCCATGATGGCCACATTATCCCACCCCACTGATGGTCACACGACATTATTCTTCCACATGATGGTTTATTCCCACCCCACGATGGTCACACATTATCCCACCCCACTGATGGTCACATTATCCCACCCCACTGAGGTCACACATTATCCCGCACTGATGGTCACACATTATCACCCCACTGATGGTCACACATTACCCACCCCACTGATCACTGATTGTCACCCCACTGATGGTCACACCCATTATCCCACGCTGATGGTCACACATTCCCACCCCGCACGCTGATGGTCACAAATTATCCCACACCCTGATGGTCACAACATATCCCACCCCGCTGATGGTCACAAATTATCCCACCTCCGCTGATGGTCACACATTATCCCACCCCGCTGATGATCACACATATTCCACCCCTCTGATGGTCACACATCCCACCCCGCTGATGATCACCAATACACCCTGCTGATGGTCACAAATTATCCCACCCCGCTGATGGTCACACTTATCCCACCCACTGATGGTCACAAATTATCCCACCCCGCTGATGGTCACACATTATTCCACCTCACCAATGGTCACAAATTATCCCACCGACCGATGCTCACAAATTATTCCACCCCGCCGATGGTCACAAATTATTCCACCCACTGATGGTCACAAATTATCCCACCCCGCTGATGGTCACAAATTATCCCACCCCGCCGATGGTCACACATTATTCCACCCCGCTGATGGTCACACATTATCCCACCCCGCTGATGATCACAAATTATCCCACCCCGCTGATGGTCACACATTATCCCACCCCGCTGATGGTCACACATTATCCCACCCCGCTGATGGTCACACATTATTCCACCCCGCTGATTTTCACACATTATCCCACCCCGCTGATGATCACAAATTATTCCACCCCGCTGATGGTCACACATCCCACCCCGCTGATGATCACAAATTATCCCACCCTGCTGATGGTCACACATTATCCCACCCCGCTGATGGTCACACCTTATCCCACCCCGCTGATGGTCACAAATTATCCCACCCCGCTGATGGTCACACATTATTCCACCTCGCCAATGGTCACAAATTATCCCACCGACCGATGCTCACAAATTATTCCACCCCGCCGATGGTCACAAATTATTCCACCCACTGATGGTCACAAATTATCCCACCCCGCTGATGGTCACAAATTATCCCACCCGGCTGATGGTCACACATTATTCCACCCCGCTGATGGTCACACATTATCCCACCCCGCTGATGATCACAAATTATCCCACCCCACTGATGGTCACACATTATCCCACCCCCCCCGTCTGATGGTCACACATTATCCCACCCCGCTGATGGTCACAAATTATCCCAACCCGCTGATGGTCACAAATTATCCCACCCCGCTGATGGTCACACATTATTCCACCCCGCTGATGGTCACAAATTATCCCACCCCGTTGATGGTCACACATTATTCCACCTCGCCAATGGTCACAAATTATCCCACCGACCGATGCTCACAAATTATTCCACCCACTGATGGTCATAAATTATTCCACCCCGCTGATGGTCACAAATTATCCCACCCCACTGATGGTCACAAATTATCCCACCCCGCTGATGGTCACAAATTATCCCACCCCGCTGATGGTCACAAATTATCCCACCCCGCTGATGGTCACAAATTATTCCACCCCCCACCCACGCTGATGGTCACACATTATCCCACCCCGCTGATGGTCACACACATTATCCACCGACCGATGCTCACAATTATTCCACCCACTGATGGTCATAAAATTATTCCACCCGCTGATGGTCACAAATTATCCCACCACACTGATGGTCACAAATTATCCCACCACCGCTGATGGGTCACAAATTATCCCACCCCGCTGATGGTCACATTATCCACCCCGCTGATGGTCACAAAAATTATTCCACCCAGCTGATGGTCACACATTATCCCACCCCGCTGATGGTCACACATTATTCCACCCGCTGATGGTCACAAATTATCCCACCCCCACCCCGCTGATGGTCACAAATTATCCCACCACCCCGCTGATGGTCACAATTTATCCCACCCCGCTGATGGTCACAAATTATCCCACCCCGCTGATGGTCACAAATTATTCCACCCCGCTGATGGTCACACATTATCCCACCCTGCTGATGGTCACAAATTATCCCACCCCGCTGATGGTCACACATTATTCCACCCTGCTGATGGTCACAAATTATCCCACCCCGCTGATGGTCACAAATTATCCCACCCCGCTGATGGTCACAAATTATCCCACCCCACTGATGGTCACAAATTATCCCACCCCGCTGATTGTCACACATTATTCCACCCCGCTGATGGTCACACATTATCCCACCCCGCTGATGGTCACAAATTATCCCACAACACTGATGGTCACACATTATTCCACCCCACTGATGGTCACAAATTATCCCACCCCACTGATGGTCACACATTATTCCACCCCGCTGATGGTCACAAATTATCCCACCCCACTGATGGTCACAAATTATCCCACACACTGATGGTCACACATATTCCACCCCGCTGATGGTCACAATTATCCCCACCCCACTGATGGTCCACACATTATTCCACCACCCCGCTGATGGTCACAAATTATCCCACCCCACTGATGGTCACAAATTATCCCACAACACTGATGGTCACAAATTATCCCACAACACTGATGGTCACACATTATTCCACCCCGCTGATGGTCACACATTATTCCACCCCGCTGATGGTCACACATTATTCCACCCCGCTGATGGTCACACATTATTCCACCCACTGATGGTCACAAATTATCCCACCCCGCTGATGGTCACAAATTATCCCACCCCGCTGATGGTCACAAATTATCCCACCCCGCTGATGGTCACACATTATCCCACCCCGCTGATGGTCACACATTATTCCAACCCGCTGATGGTCACAAATTATCCCACCCTGCTGATGGTCACAAATTATCCCACCCCACTGATGGTCACAAATTATCCCACCCCGCTGATGGTCACAATTTATCCCACCCCGCTGATGGTCATAAATTATCCCACCCCGCTGATGGTCACAAATTATTCCACCCTGCTGATGGTCACACATTATCCCACCCTGCTGATGGTCACAAATTATCCCACCCCACTGATGGTCACACATTATTCACCCAAATTTGCTGATGGTCACAAATTATCCCACCCGCTGATGGTCACAAATTATTACACCCCGCTGATGGTCACAAATTATCCCATCCCACACGCTGATGGTCACATTATCCCACGCCCGATGGTCTGATGGTCACAAATTACCATCCCACCCCACCCTGATGGTCACAAATTTTACCCACCCCGCTGATGGTCACAAACCCCATTTATCCCACCCCATTTTGATGGTCACACATTATTCCACCCCGCTGATGGTCACACATTATCCCACCCCGCTGATGATCACAAATTATCCCACCCCGATGATGGTCACACATTATCCCACCCCGCTGATGGTCACACATTATTGCACCCCGCTGATGGTCACACATTATTCCACCTCGCCAATGGTCACAAATTATTCCACCCCGCTGATGGTCACAAATTATCCCACCCCGCTGATGGTCACAAATTATCCCACCCCACTGATGGTCACAAATTATCCCACCCCGCTGATTGTCACACATTATTCCACCCCGCTGATGGTCACACATTATCCCACCCCGCTGATGGTCACAAATTATCCCACAACACTGATGGTCACACATTATTCCACCCCGCTGATGGTCACAAATTATCCCACCCCACTTATGGTCACACATTATTCCACCCCGCTGATGGTCACAAATTATCCCACCCCACTGATGGTCACAAATTATCCCACAACACTGATGGTCACACATTATTCCACCCCGCTGATGGTCACAAATTATCCCACCCCACTTATGGTCACACATTCCACCCGCTGATGGTCACAAATTATCCCACCCCACTGATGGTCACAAATTATCCCACAACACTGATGGTCACACATTATTCCACCCCGCTGATGGTCACAAATTATCCCACCCCACTGATGGTCACACATTATTCCACCCCGCTGATGGTCACAAATTATCCCACCCCACTGATGGTCACAAATTATCCCACAACACTGATGGTCACAAATTATCCCACCCCACTTATGGTCACACATTATTCCACCCCGCTGATGGTCACAAATTATCCCACCCCACTGATGGTCACAAATTATCCCACAACACTGATGGTCACACATTATTCCACCCCGCTGATGGTCACAAATTATCCCACCCCACTTATGGTCACACATTATTCCACCCCGCTGATGGTCACAAATTATCCCACCCCACTGATGGTCACAAATTATCCCACAACACTGATGGTCACACATTATTCCACCCCGCTGATGGTCACAAATTATCCCACCCCACTGATGGTCACACATTATTCCACCCCGCTGATGGTCACAAATTATCCCACCCCACCCCACCCCCCTGATGGTCACAAATTATCCCACAACACTGATGGTCACAAATTATCCCACAACACTGATGGTCACACATTATTCCACCCCGCTGATGGTCACACATTATTCCACCCCGCTGATGGTCACACATTATTCCACCCCGCTGATGGTCACACATTATTCCACCCACTGATGGTCACAAATTATCCCACCCCGCTGATGGTCACAAATTATCCCACCCCGCTGATGGTCACAAATTATCCCACCCCGCTGATGGTCACACATTATCCCACCCTGCTGATGGTCACACATTATTCCACCCCGCTGATGGTCACATTATCCCAGCCCGCTGATGGTCACAAATTATCCCACCCCACTGATGGTCACAAATTTTCCCACACCGCTGATGGTCACAAATTATCCCACCCCGCTGATGGTCGCAAATTATCCCACCCCGCTGATGGTCGCAAATTATCCCACCCCGCTGATGGTCATAAATTATCCCACCCCGCTGATGGTCACAAATTATTCCACCCTGCTGATAGTCACACATTATCCCACCCTGCTGATGGTCACACATTATTCCACCCTGCTGATGGTCACAAATTATCCCACCCCCACTGATGTCACAATTATCCCACCCCGCTGATTGTCACATTATTCCACCCCGCTGATGGTCACACATTATCCCACCCCGCTGATGGTCACAAATTATCCCACAACACTGATGGTCACACATTATTCCACCCCGCTGATGGTCACAAATTATCCCACCCCACTGATGGTCACACATTATTCCACCCCGCTGATGGTCACAAATTATCCCACCCCACTGATGGTCACAAATTATCCCACAACACTGATGGTCACAAATTATCCCACAACACTGATGGTTACACATTATTCCACCCCGCTGATGGTCACACATTATTCCACCCCGCTGATGGTCACACATTATTCCACCCACTGATGGTCACAAATTATCCCACCCCGCTGATGGTCACACATTATTCCACCCCGCCAATGGTCACAAATTATCCCACCGACCGATGCTCACAAATTATCCCACCACACTGATGGTCACAAATTATCCCACCACGCTTGGACCAACAGTGTCCTATGACATTACAGAATGACGGGTTTCTCTTGATGTCCCCTAATGCCTATTGACAAGGGGATTGTGTGTACACCATTGTCTTTGATTGGTCAAGGCAATTGTGCGTCCCATTTCTTGCATATCGTGTGAAATATGAGGTGTGGTGATTGTGTCATGTTCGTTCATGTCTATGTCTGCACTTACACGGTGTCCCCACTGCCATAGTGTGTGTCAGTTGAAGGTGTGGTGATGGTGTCATGTTCATTCATGTCTGCACCTTGCCATAGTGTGTGTCATTTGAAGGTGTGATGGGGTCATGGTCGTTCATGTCTATGTCTGCACTTACACGGTGTCCGCACTGCTATAGTGTGTGTCAGTTGAAGGTGTGGCGATGGTGTCATGTTCGTTCATGTCTGCACTTACACTGTGTCCCCACTGCCATAGTGTGTATCAGTTGAAGGTGTGGCGATGGTGTCATGGTCGTTCATGTCTGCACTTACACTGTGCCCCCACTGCCATAGTGTGTGTCAGTTGAAGGTGTGACGATGGTGTCATGGTCGTTTATGTCTGCACTTACATGGTGTCCCAACTGCCATAGTGTGTGTCAGTTCAAGGTGTGTTGATGGTGTAATGGTTGTTTATGTCTGCACTTACACGGTGTCCTCACTGCCATAGTGTGTGTCAGTTGAAGGTGTGGTGATGGTGTCATGGTCGTTTATGTCTGTACTTACATGTTATCCCCACTGCCATAGTGTGTGTCAGTTCAAGGTCTGTTGATGGTATAATGGTTGTTTATGTCTGTACTTACACAGTGTCCCCACTGCTATAGTGTGTGTCAGTTGAAGGTGTGGTGATGGTGTCAAGATCGTTCATGTCTGCACTTACACTGTGTCCCCACTGCCATAGTGTGTGTCAGTTGAAGGTGTGGCGATGGTGTCATGATCGTTTATGTCTGTACTTACACGGTGTCCCAACTGCTATAGTGTGTGTCAGTTGAAGGTGTGGCGATGGTGTCATGGTCGTTCATGTCTGCACTTACACGGTGTCCCAACTGCTATAGTGTGTGTCAGTTGAAGGTGTGGCGATGATGTCATGGTTGTTCATGTTTGCACTTACACTGTGACCCCACTGCTATAGTGTGTGTCAGTTGAAGGTGTGGTGATGATGTCATGTTGTTCATGTCTGCACTTACACTGTGTCCCCACTGCTATAGTGTGTGTCATGAGTTTGTGTTTGATGGTGTCATGGTCGTTCATGTCTGCACTTACACTGTGACCCCACTGCTATAGTGTGTGTCAGTTGAAGGTGTAGTGATGATGTCATGGTTGTTCATGTCTGCACTTACACTGTGTCCCCACTGCTATAGTGTGTGTCAGTTGAAGGTGTGTTGATGGTGTCATGGTTGTTCATGTCTGCACTTACACGGTGACCCCACTGCTATAGTGTGTGTCAGTTGAAGGTGTGTTGATGATGTCATGGTTGTTCATGTCTGCACTTACACTGTGTCCCCACTGCTATTGTGTGTGTTTATTGAAGGTTGTGGTGATGTCTGGTTGTTCATGTCGCACTTATTTGGTGACCCACTGCTAGTGTGTCAGTTGATGTTGCGATGATGTCATGGGTTTTCATGTTTGCACTTACACGTGTCCCCCCACTGCTATAGTGTGGTCAGTTTGAAAGGTGTGCGATGATGTCATGGTTGTTCATGTTTGCACTTACACTGTGACCCCACTGCTATAGTGTGTGTCAGTTGAAGGTGTGTTGATGGTGTCATGGTTGTTCATGTCTGCACTTACACTGTGACCCCACTGCTATAGTGTGTGTCAGTTGAAGGTGTGTTGTTGGATCCGTTATGTTCATGGTGCTCTTAATTGAAACATGCTATAGTGAGTGTTTGTGTCAGTTGAAGGTGTTTGGTGAATGATGTCATGGTCGTTCATGTCTGCACTTACACTGTGACCCCACTGCCATAGTGTGTGTCAGTTGAAGGTGTGGCGATGGTGTCATGGTTGTTCATGTTTGCACTTACACTGTGTCCCCACTGCTATAGTGTGTGTCAGTTGACGGTGTGGCTATGATGTCATGGTTGTTCATGTTTGCACTTACACTGTGACCCCACTGCCATAGTGTGTGTCAGTTGAAGGTGTGGCGATGATGTCATGTTCGTTCATGTCTACACTTACATGGTGTCCCCACTTCCATTGTGTGTGTCAGTTGAAGGTGTGGTGATGGTGTCATGGTTGTTCATGTTTGCACTTACACTGTGTCCCCATTGCTATAGTGTGTGTCAGTTGAAGGTGTGGTGATGATGTCATGGTTGTTCTTGTCTGCACTGACACTGTGTCCCCACTGCTATAGTGTGTGTCAGTTGAAGGTGTGGCGATGATGTCATGTTCGTTCATGTCTGCACTTACACTATGTCCCCACTTCCATTGTGTGTGTCAGTTGAAGGTGTGGCGATGGTGTCATGGTTGTTCATGTCTGCACTTACATTGTGACCCCACTGCTATAGTGTGTGTCAGTTGAAGGTGTGGCGATTTTGTCATGTTCGTTCATGTCTGCACTTACACGGTGACCCCACTTCCATAGTGTGTGTCAGTTGAAGGCGTAGCGATTTTGTCATGTTCGTTCATGTCTGCACTTACACGGTGACCCCACTTCCATTGCGTGTGTCAGTTGAAGGTGCGTGTGCGGGGCCAGCAGATCGAGAGGGAGAAGGAGCAGACCGACCACGCGGTGATGCTGCGCGAACTACAGCGGCTCCTTGCCAACGAACGACAGGCCAAGGAACAGATAGAACACCAGGTACTCACGCTCACTACCTCGGCTGAGCTCCAGATAAGGGGCGTATTTTACGCACTTATTATACCCCCCTCAACGAGTTGTGGGGGGGGGGTATACTGGAGTCGGGTTGTCCGTCCGTCCGTATGTCCGTCCGGGCAGACATCGTCCGTCCATCCGTCCATGTGTGTGTCCGTGCGTCCGTAAACTTAACATCAGAGAAATATTGTTATAACTTCTATTTCCTTCATCTAAAATGCTTAATATTTCACACATGCATTCCTGTAAGGCTCTACTACCATACTGTGCCAAATCCACGACCGTCCAACCCCCGCTGATCCCAAGGTCAAGGTCAAATACTTTTAACTCTTTACAAAACTTAACATCAGAGAAATAGTGTTATAACTTCTATTTCCCTTCATCTAAAATGCTTAATATTTCACACATGCATTCCTGTAAGGCTCTACTACCATGCTGTGCCAAATCAATGACCGTCCAACCCCCGCTGATCCCAAGGTCAAGGTCAAATACATGGTCTCTTTACAAAGCTTAACATCAGAGAAATATGTTATAACTTCATCTAAAATTCTTAATATTTCATGCATGCATTCCTCTAAGGCTCTACTATCATGCTGTGACATATCCCCGCTCATCCCAAGGTCAAGATCACATACTTGGTCTCTTCTATTTCCTTGCTCGGATCTGCTTCACATTCACGTTTGTGCTGCCCCGCTAAGCCCAGAGTCAAGGTCACAAGCCCACACACTTGGAAAATTTTACATATTTAGGGGTACCTGGGCCCACGCGGGCGTTATTCTGTAAGCCTCGCTTACTGACCAATCTAGTTTTAGCTGAATATGCATTGATTGTCAACCATGGGAGTACACAATACTCACAGCATTGTGAAAATACACATTGAAAATGAGTTTTGTAAATGCAGTAATAAAGTTGAAAATGTACTTAGGGTTTTCAAGAATTAATGGTGTGGGGTGGGGGTTGGAAGGCATTTTTTTTTTTTACCCAACACCCATACAAACATAATATTCATACCCCACCACCCATGCTTTTGAATTATTGCTTCACCCCACCACCCATGCTTATGAATTATCGCTTCACCCCATCACCCACACAATTTAATTATTTTCGTTTGCCCCAACCCCATAATTATTCATTTTCCCTTGCCACACCACCCATATGTATTAATTATTGTATTGCCCCCCACCACCCATACAATTGAGTTATTTCTTTGACCCCAACCCCCATAATTATTTATTATCAAAATTATTTTAAATATATTGGCAATATATCAGTAAATGGAAAGTGCGATTATTACGTTAGAGGTAATTATAAATCGCATCGGTCACGTTATTATTTGTTGATTATACAGAGTGGCCTGCGGTTCTCTTACCAGGCGAATTCGCGAATTCGCGTTCCCATTAATTGCAATTGGACCGCAATCGGACTGCAATCATGTGACAGCGGCCCAAAGAGTTGGTTGCTGAATTCCAATACTTATAGCGCAGTTAGTGCTGCGCTCCGCTTTTTTTCTTTAAACTGCGAAAGAATTACCGCTTTACGCTGCGCTCTGCGGTCAAACCAGCGGACCTCTCTGCTTGACCAATGTGGCAATAAAATCGAAATACAGTGGAACCCCTCCAAACCGAACACCCTGGGGACAGACTGAAAAGTTTGGTTTATAGGGGTTTTCGGTTTAGAGGGGTTTTCTATTTCCAGTTAAGGAAATGTATGTTTTCCATCATTAACTCTTGGATTTGTATAGTATATACCATTACCATATTGAAAGCATACGTACACATTTTTTCAATAAATATGTGCAGATTCGCAAGGGGTATAGCAAATAGTGCAGGTTCGCAATGTAATCTGAGTCTACGGTCTACACTGGTCGCAAAGAGCATATGATACATTTCGCGTGTGCTGTGTAGTTACCGTGAGCTGCTACAATAGCCCACAGGCTACAGTCACGAGTTTACAGCCTCGTTAAGTAATTACAGATTATCTCAATTAATCGGTCGGTGGGTTCACAAATAATGTGCCGATTATTTTATTTCCGTAATTGTTACGTACGCGTATAATTAAATTGTGAACCATGCTATTGTAATGTTAAACAGCAAACATGTTTTGTATTTAGGTCGCATGTATTGAATAGATTCTTAACTTTGTAATGCCGCTTATGACGTTAAAAAAACCGCCGCTTAGCGCATTACACGCATGGATAGCGCTTGTACAGAGCTCAAGTTAATGTGCGTAATTTCATCAATTTTGTTACTTCTTCCGCACAAATGTCAAGTTGGGAGTCCGTTAGAATCGTCTCATTCTTGTGGCTCCACATTTTGGGAACCAGAGCTGAACAATACTACCGGGAACCAGTCTATTGTAAACACGGTGTGATTTTGACACCCGTTTGAAACAACAACATTGAAATTGGGCGCGGTGTATTTCTTGGATGACATCCTGACAGGTGACCGTGTTTCCGGTTTTCCGGGGTTATTTTAACGCTGAAATATGGTTTTGGGACTTGAAATGGCATCCGGATTACGGGGTATAGGGGTTCCGGAATAGAGGGGTAGAAATTAATGTGTTTATATAGCAGAATATTCGGGACGTGGTCGTATGTTCGGTATAGCGCGAATTCCGGTATAGAGGGGGTCCGGTTTGGAGGGGTTCCACTGTAGTTGATTTTTTCTGACGAAAAGATATATTTTCCTATCTGTATTTAGCCATTTAAAATCCAATAAAATATACATAAATAGTAGAATTAGGTGTATATATACGCGTAACGCTAAGTTTTTACCGCAAATAGCGAAATAATGACCGCACAAACGGTATCGCGAAAGAATGACCGCACAAACTGGACCGCGAAAGAATAACCACACAAACGGTATCGCGAAAGAATAACCACAAAAACGGGACCGCGATTGGACCGCAATTGGACTGCAATTTCAGAGGGGACGAATTGCAATTCAAGTACCGCTGGATTGCAATTCTTGGTAAGAGAATCGCAGGCGGGAGTGTATGACTGACCTCCGTGGGCAGGCGGCGGGCGGGCGGGCGGCGTCCACAATCAATGTTAAGTTTTCGTGTTTGAGTCCATTTCTGTACCACCTAGGACCACCAAACTTTCACAGCTTCATAATCAAGGGGTGCCCACCACATATCACTATCCAACATGTTACTTTTTTTTTTAACTTGACCCATTTTTTCCCCGCAGTCGACTTAGCCATTTTCAATGTTAAGTTTTCGTGTTTACAATGTTAAGTTTTTGTGTTTAAGTCAATTTCTTTGGTACTGTACCACCTAGGACCACCAAACTTTCACAGCTTCATAATCAAGGGGTGCCCACCACATATCACTATCCAACATGTTACTTTTTTAGCCAGGTTTTTTGAAAAAAAATCCAGGCTATTGGATTGGCGAAAGCCTGGCGAAAGCCGGGCGGGTAGGCGGGCGGGCGGGCGGGCGGCGTCCACAATCAATGTTAAGTTTTCGTGTTTGAGTCCATTTCTTTGTTACTGTACCACATAGGCCACCAAACTTTCACAGCTTCATAATCAAGGGGTGTGCCCACCACATATCACTATCCAACATGTTACTTTTTTTTTAACTTGACCCATTTTTTCCGCGTAGTCGACTTAGCCATTTTCAATGTTAAGTTTTCGCGTTTACAATGTTAAGTTTTCGTGTTTATGTCCATTTCTTTGGTACTGTACCACCTAGGACCACCAAACTTTCACAGCTTCATAATCAAGGGGTACCCACCACATATCACTATCCAACATGTTACTTTTTTTTTTAACTTCACCCATTTTTCCGCGCAGT
Organism: Conchocele bisecta; assembly: GCA_029237695.1. Taxonomy (NCBI): domain Eukaryota; kingdom Metazoa; phylum Mollusca; class Bivalvia; order Lucinida; family Thyasiridae; genus Conchocele; species Conchocele bisecta. The sequence goes on from CM055268.1 coordinate 113,521,053, forward strand.
CGACTTAGCCATTTTCAATGTTTTCGTCAAGGTCAAATTACTTTGAATTTTTTAAGGTCAAATTAATCTTTGCAACTGCTTCACCCAATACCTTGATACTTCACATGGGTGTTTATCATCATTGTCGCACCTGCTTGCGGGAAAGCGCGATCCTGTGCCCAATGTCAAGGTCAAATTACTTTGAATTTTTTTGTTAAATTTTTTTCGTGTACTATATCTCTGCAACTGCTTCACCAATACCTTGATACTTCACATGGGTGTTTTATCATCATTGTCGCACCTGTTGCGGAAAGCACGATCCTGTGCCCAATGTCAAGGTCAAAATTACTTTGAATTTTTTTGTTAAAGTTTTTTTCGTTTTGTACTATATCTCTGCAACTGCTTTCAACCAATACCTTGATACTTCACATGGGTGTTTATCATCATTGTCGCACCTGCTTGCGGAGCGCGATCCTGTGCCCAATGTCAAGGTCAAATTACTTTGAATTTTTTTGTTAATTTTTTTTCGTGTGTATATCTCTCTGCAACTGCTTCACCCCATACCTTGATACTTCACATGGGTTGTTTATCATCATTGTCGCACCTGCTTGCGGAAAGCGCGATCCTTGTGCCCAATGTCAAGGTCAAATTACTTTGAATTTTTTTGTTAAGTTTTTTGTGTACTATATCTCTGCAACTGCTTCAACCAATACCTTGATACTTCACATGGGTGTTTATCATCTTTGTCGCACCTGCTTGCGGGAAAGCGCGATCCTGTGCCCAATGTCAAGGTCAATTACTTTGAATTTTTTTGTTAAAGTTTTTTCGTGTACTATATCTCTGCAACTGCTTCACCCAAATTACCTTGATACTTCACATGGGTGTTTATCATCATTGTTGCACCTGCTTGCGGAAAGCGCGATCCTGTGCCCTATGTCAAGTTCAAATTACTTTGAATTTTTTTGTTAAAGTTTTTCGTGTACTATATCTCTGCAACTGCTTCACCCAATACCTTGATACTTCACATGGGTGTTTATCATCATTGTCACACCTGCTTGCGGAAAGCGCGATATCATCGGCATTTTGGCATACGTCCGTCCGTTCGTCCGTGTGTCCGGTTAAAGTTTTTTGGTTAAAGTTTTTCCATCTACTATATCAATTTTTTTAGTGCCCAAGGCGCGACATGCAGGCCACGGCCATCTAGTCTACAAAAAGTGGGTATAATTATGTTATCCAAGTGTCTATGCTTGGAAAAAACCTGGCCTTCGTGGCTTTGCCTCGTTTCTTGTTTTTAACTTGACCCATTTTTTCCGCGCAGTCGACTTAGCCATTTTCAATGTTAAGTTTTCGCGTTTACAATGTTAAGTTTTCGTGTTTAAGTCCATTTCTTTGGTACTGTACCACCTAGGACCACCAAACTTTCACAGCTTCATAACCAAGGGGTGCCTACCACATGCAACTATCCAACATGTGACCATTTTTTTTACCTTCACCTATTATTTCTACGTAATTGACCATTTTCAACGTTAACTTTTTAATGTACGTCTGGTTAAAGTTTTTTGGTTAAAACTTTTTTAAATTTTTCGTTATACTATATCTCTGCAATGCTTCGCCCATTACCTTGAAACTTCACATGGGTGTTTATCATCATCCATATTTTCATTCTAACCCCCAACCGTGCGGCCCCTGTGCACAATGTCAAGGTCAAATTACTTTGAATTTTTTTGTTAAAGTTTTTTTGTGTACTATATCTCTGCAACTGCTTCACCCATTACCTTGATACTTCACATGGGTGTTTATCATCATTGTCGCACCTGCTTGCGGAAAGCGCGATATCGTCGGCATTTTGGCATACGTCCGTCCGTCCGTACGGTGTGTCCGGTTAAAGTTTTTTCGTTAAAGTTTTTCCATCTACTATATCTATTTTTTTACTGTCCATGCCTCGCCCCAAGGCGCGACATGCAGGCCACGGTCATCTAGTCTACAAAAAGTTGGTATAATTATGTTATCCAAGTGTCCATGCTTGGAAAAAACCTGGCCTTCGTGGCTTTGCCTTGTTTCTTGTTCTGTCTGTAACTTAGGGCGACTATCTCGGCGTTACAGACATAAAATTCGGGGTTATTTTGCTCATACATGTGTCGAAAGCATGCGTGTTGCAATTGCGCGTGCGTGTGTGTAGACCGTACTTCCAACAGTCATGCGAGATCGCGAATCAAAAACGCGCGATAGCGCGGCGAGGTTGCGAAATAGCGAGATTGATAGAATCTCGCGTTTTCGTCTCGAAATCACGCTTTGCGTTTTCGCGATCTCAACCTATGCGAGAAATCACGAAAAAGCGAGGCTGTCACATTTCCTTAACAGGACACGTACACGTTGTATTAGGAGACAATTCTCGTGTGCTTCCAAAACATGTTTTTATTAAGAAATAGAGTAAATGTGGACAAACTTCAGTATTTCTTGACAACTAAAACATAATTTGACAAAACATGATAATCGTCTTATGAGACGATTCTTATATACTGCCAATACATGTTTATTGAAGAAAAAAAACATATATATGAAACTTGTTACTGGTTACTGCATCGCATCGTCGTGCTATACACAAGACGGCGATATCGCGTGGATACATAAATAATACTCCCACATGAAAATCGTCTCCTTAGACAATTCTAATGTTTTGTAAAAAGTCTTATTGATGCTTTTTGTCAAATTTGATTGATTTCTTAATAATAACACATGTTTTGACAGCACATGAGAATAGTCTCCTAAGACAACACCATTTTTATTTTGTACGAATAATAGCATTATTGTCGAGCCCGCTTGCTGAAAGCGATACATAGTGATCACAATGACGTCCGGGTGTCCATGCGTATTTTTAATTGTTGACAGTATTATCACCGAAAACCGGCGATGTGACATGGAATGAAATGTCGAACCTAGCCCATAGTCATTGGGGAAACTGTTGGACCGGGCAAACGTTTGACACATTCAGAAATAAACGGTTTAATTTGTGTTTCTCGAGTCGGGTGGAGAGGAAATACGATCGATTACACACCGTGAAAATCTTGTTGGAACGTAAATGTCAATTGTCACGTACACCATTTCAGTTTACCGCCGTTACATCAGCTGTTAGTATTCTAAGTATGTATGGTCGCTCGTTAGGGGCATTTCTTTCCTTCATTTATAAAGGGATGGGTTGTGGCCTAGGGGTAGAACATCTGACTTCCAATCTGGAGGTTGTGGGTTCAAACATCGCCTTATGCATAAAAAAATATACTTTCATAGTATATTCATTCCACTGGTCTGTCAGATGAGACTGTGACCTTAGCTGTTGCTGGGACGTTAAACCCATTCACTTTCACTTTTTTCCTTCGTTTATACGCGTAGAAACGATAATAAAGAACCTTAGTTCTTTTCCACCCCGTGAAGGAACGTGAATTTATTCCTCTAAATATTTGTTTCTTGGCATGTCGACGCGATGAGACAAAAACGTTAATTTACATAAAATAAATCAGTAACCATCGATTGCAAAACGTGATTATAATACCGTATTATACACAATCTTTACACAGTGACTTCAAGTGTTTTTCGTCTTGGAGCCGTAGACAAGAAGAAACGGATCGGCGAAAAAAACCATTACATTTACTACAATTACATTACGTTTCGAAGCCTTGAAGGAATGCTAATTATTGTTCTTTGGTGACATAGAAATTAATGTTAAGGTTGTGAACTAGAAAAAAACGAATCATTAGAGGCGTAAAATTTACGTTTGTTCGCGGCGAGTTAACAAAATGAAATGTCCCGAACGAGCCACCATAAGAATGCGAACATATAGCCGACATGTACGTGCTGCTGTGAACAGACCTGCGTTTAGACTTACTTTCAGTTTCAGTTTCTACAATACATCAGCTTGCATTGGGAGGCGAAGCAAACATGCTTTATGCAGGATGTGGGACTACGTGATGGGACAGGGAGAATACTTGTTATAAATTTTAGTCAGGGCGGGTCACATTGCTATCTGCTAAAATTATGATCAGTGTAGACCATCATGGCATGGTCACACAGTTTCATTATCCAAGCAACTAGTCTATGTAAACACATCTACATGTAGACATGTTTATTTGGCTGAACTAAATGTAGGGTGTAACGTGATGGAATGTACGGTCGACTCCATTCAATCACACTGCCGGTATGGTGATTCGTCGCATATTGCCGAGTCATTTTGTCGATGTACAAAGTAGTAACACAGTGATTCGTAGCATTTTGCTGAGTCATTTTGTCGATGTACAAAGTAGTAACACAGTGATTCGTAGCATTTTGCTGAGTCATTTTGTCGATGTACAAAGTAGTAACAACAATGATTCACCCCAATTCGCCACCTCGCGGCACGTCCACTTTTTGTACATGGCTGCTTTGACGATAGTGCACTTGCGCAAACAGAAAGAGGCTGACGGAGGATTCGCTACCCTGCAGTTTCGCGCCTAGAGGTTTCGCACCTTTCCATAAGGAGGTTCCTTTCTTTTTTTTAATTTATTCCGACCTCATATTTATTTTACCTGCTAAATAGCCACCTTGATTTATTTCACCCTAGGAAGATAGACCCACGATGCACACAATTCAATTTTAGAAAACCCCACCATGCACAAAATTCATTTTTTGGAAAACCCCACCATGCACAAAATTCATTTGTTGGAACACCCCACCATCCATCCAAATTTAAATCGGGTGCCGTCCAACCCCCCCATACCAAAAATTCTGGAAAAGCCCTTAGTTGTGTTGCAAAAAGCTTTTTGCAGCTAAACTATGTAAATATTCAACTATATTACAGTATATATAAGAGTAGAAGTAATGATACACTCAAATAAGTGAATGTTTAAATTTGTTTTGATCATTGTTTCCTATTTAAAATGAAGAAAATCAATAATCCATTTGTAAAAATAAAATATGCATTTAATTTTAAATCAGGGGGTACAATACTCTTTAGACACAAAGCTTATCTGGAGCTCTGCCTCGGTCCAGTCAACGCACGTCTTTGCCAACATTACATGGTTTATTGTTAAGCCTGCTTGCTGACAGCGAGATAGTCATCACAATGTCGTGCGTGCATGCATGTGTACGTGTCCGGATTATGCGTTACAGTGCGGTATCTCCACAACCCTTTCTCCAATTTACATCAAACTTGCAATATTTCTTTAGCATAATCCATATGTATGCCCCCACACATGTCTGTACTGGTAGAAAATGAAAGTTTTTCACTTAAAATTCGAGATAATTAGCAAATAATATGGAAAATGGCTGGGAAATCTGTTGATATACGGCATCTCTGATGGTACATCAACCCGTATTGATATAAAATCACTTGACGGATCGTAACCAAATTTAGTATACATGTTTATAACGACAAGACGAAGAATCTTATTCATTTTCAAAATTTGCGATGACTTATCTCGACTTGGCGGCCATTTTTGTCGCGTCTGCTTTAGCAGAAGTCGCGACTATATAGTTGCCGCTTTTTCGTCGGCTGCGTTGTCCACGTCGTCGTCCGAAATGTCAAAAAGTTTGTACAAGCTTCGTCATCATGGTATAACTTTTAACGGATTGCTACAATAGTTGGTCACTTGATACATGTGAGCATTTGGAACACACTCATGCCCCCATTAACATGACTGTGACCATTTTGACCTTCACAGTGTTGTGGAAACGCTTAGCCATTTTTTTATGTCAAAAAATTTCTTCAACCATGACCTTTTTCATATTTTAAACATGCACTTCTCTGGCGGTTTTTGTGATGCTTACTTTAGCACATGCCCATGTCAGATCATGTTACGGTCAAATGCTTCGGCAGGCGAGACGCCACTTCTGTGGCGGAATTCTGGTTAATTTTTGCCCTCTCTATCCTTGTCCACGCAATAACTTACTGTCTGTTTCACGTTAACCTGCCCAACTTTTACGCATGTTTAAACACCATTGTTTTTGGATAAAATAATTTTTCAGAAAAATTTAGCGATCTTTTTGTTTTTCAAAATTCGGTCCTATAATTAAGTAATAGCCCTAAATCAAGAAAATTGAATGCAGTGTTGTAATCTTAAATTGTCCAGTGCGATCAGATTTTCAACATTTTTCTAGTATCGAACTGCTTGCTGGATCCTATCGGTTTCTTTACCGGACAGATTTGCATGGGACAACTCGGTTTATTAAGCACTGATTGGTTGGGAAGGTCATCAAATCAAGTTTGTTAGCATTCACAATTTGCAATACCTTAAGACGTATTAGCAGTAGTATCAGACTGACTTGGAACCTTATGAATGAATGATATTCGCTAAATATATGAAGATTAAAGGTACATGCCCACTCAGTAGGCACAAAAGGTTCTTTATATCAGAGACATCATCTGAGACATTTTCTGGCAATATAAACATTCATTCACCATTACCCCACGTATTGATCGGCATTATTATGCATTTTATATCAGATGTAAATTTCCACATTGATAGGGGCGATAACTGTGTTTCCTCAAAATGTTAACGGACATGACTATTTATTCTCTGTATTTATTTTTATGCCCCACCACAATAGAGGAGGGGGATTTAGTGTTACCCTTGTCCGTCCGTCCGTCCATCCTTCCGACCGTCATCAACCTTGTAAGTCATACAACTTTTAAACCGTACTAGCTACAGACCTGAAACTTGGTATGTAGCTTCCTTATGATGAGCAGATGCGCAAAGTTTATTTTGATTTGACCGCCGGGTTTATCCCCCTGGATTATCTCCCCTTTTCGCCTTAATATTTTTTTTCCAGGTGACCTATTTAATAAGTATAAATAATTAAAAAAATATAATTTGCTTATGAAAATAGCCTGATACCACCGCGAGTCACTATCAATAAATAAATATTACTAAATGATTATATCTGTATAGTGGCACTAGTAATTTTTAGAACGGGTGGAATAGTGACACAATTGTACACTTATTTAATTTTTATAAAGAATATTTTATGCCAACTGACTGAGTGGGCATTTATCTTTAAATGATTATTTGATATATTTTAGTACAAAATGTTTGAGTTATATGCCGAAAATTGTTGTTGATACACCAATTTCTTAAGAATTAGTGTTCAGTTCGCAATAATTATGTCTCCCCCATATATGGGGAGACATATTGTTTTCGGCATGGTTGTCCCTCTGTCTGTCTGTCTGTCTGTCCGTCCGTCCGTCCGTCCGTCTGTCACAAAATTTGTGTTGCTCGTTTCTTCAACTGTATTTTAGTTAGTCGCAAAATTTTATAGGAATATTTTTAGCCAGGTTTTTTGAGAAAAAAATCCAGGCTATTGGATTGGCGAAAGCCGGGCGGGCGGGCGGCGGGCGGGCGGGCGGCGGGCGGCGTCCACAATCAATGTTAAGTTTTCGTGTTTGAGTCCATTTCTTTGTTACTGTACCACCTAGGACCACCAAACTTTCACAGCTTCATAATCAAGGGGTGCCCACCACATATCACTATCCAACATGTTACTTTTTTTTTAACTTGACCCATTTTTTCCGTGTAGTCGACTTAGCCATTTTCAATGTTAAGTTTTTGCGTTTACAATGTTAGTTTTCGTGTTTAAGTCCATTTCTTTGGTACTATACCACCTAGGACCACCAAACTTTCACAGCTTCATAACCAAGGGGTGCCTACCACATACAACTATCCAACATGTGACCATTTTTTTTACCTTCACCTATTATTTCTACGTAATTGACTTAGCCATTTTCAACGTTAACTTTTTAACGTACGTCTGGTTAGAGTTTTTTGGTTAAAACTTTTTCGTTATACTATGTCTCTGCAACTGCTTCGCCCATTACCTTGAAACTTCACATGGGTGTTTATCATCATCCATATTTTCATTCTAACCCCCAACCGTGCGGCCCCTGTGCCCAATGTCAAGGTCAAATTACTTTGAATTTTTTGTTAAAGTTTTTCCGTGTACTATATCTCTGCAACTGCTTCACCCATTACCTTGATACTTCACATGGGTGTTTATCATCATTGTCGCACCTGCTTGCGGAAAGCGCGATCCTGTGCCCAATGTCAAGGTCAAATTACTTTGAATTTTTTTGTTAAATTTTTTTCGTGTGCTATATCTCTGCAACTGCTTCACCCAATACCTTGATACTTCACATGGGTGTTTATCATCATTGTCGCACCTGCTTGCGGAAAGCGCGATCCTGTGCCCAATGTCAAGGTCAAATTACTTTGAATTTTTTTGTTAAAGTTTTTTCGTGTACTATATCTCTGCAACTGCTTCACCCAATACCTTGATACTTCACATGGGTGTTTATCATCATTGTCGCACCTGCTTGCGGAAAGCGCGATATCGTCGGCATTTTGGCATACGTCCGTCCGTTCGTCCGTGTGTCCGGTTAAAGTTTTTTGGTTAAAGTTTTTCCATCTACTATATCTATTTTTTTAGTGTCCATGCCTCGCCCCAAGGCACGACATGCAGGCCACGGCCATTTAGTCTACAAAAAGTGGGTATAATTATGTTATCCAAGTGTCTATGCTTGGAAAAAACCTGGCCTTCGTGGCTTTGCCTCGTTTCTTGTTCATCATGTGAAGTTGCGCACCTTGGGTTTTAGATGCAGAAACATCCATTATTCGCAGAGTTATGGTCCTTGACTTAGTGAAGCGTGGCGATTTTCAACTTGTGTCGCACATAACTGAAAAACTATTTGAGCTAGTCGTGAAACATTATAGGAATGTTTATCAACATGTTGAGTTGTGCATCTGGCAATTGATACAGATTCATAGAGTATGGGCGGAGTTATGGCCCTTGACTTAGTGAAAATTGCTGATTTTTAGCTCGACTATTCGAAGAATAAGTAGAGCTTATGTTGTCACCCCGGCGTCGGCGTCACCGTCATGCCTTGGTTAAGGTTTTTAGTCAACCTTGTATATGGAATACTACTGGCCCTACACCCACCATACTTGGACAACTTCATCTCCTAATGATGTACATCAATAATCCCTGATCTATATTTGACCTTGACCTACATTTAACATTGAATTACTTAGTTAATTCCCCTTGGTTAAGGTTTTTAGTCAACCTTGGTTAAGGTTTTTAGTCAAGCTTGTACATGGAATACTATTGTGCATACAGACACCATACTTGGACAACCTTTTCTCATAGGGATGTACATCAATAGCCCCTGATCTATATTTGACATTGACCTACATTTCCTCTTCAATTACTTAGTTAATTCCCCTTGTTTAAGGTTTTTAGTCTAGCTTGTATATGGAATATTCCTGGCCCTACACCCACCAAACTTGGACAACTTCATCTCCTAGTGATGTACATCAACAACTACTGACCTATATTTGACCTTGACCTACATTTAACTTTGAATTACTTAGTTAATTCCCCTTGGTTAAGGTGTTTAGTCAAGCTTGTACATGGAATACTATTGTGCATACTAACACCATACTTGGACAACCTTTTCTCATAGCGATGTACATCAATAACCCCTGATCTATATTTGACCTTGACCTACATTTCCTCTTGAATTACTTACTTAATTCTCCTTGGTTGAGGTTTTTAGTCAAGCTTGTAGATGCAATACTCCTGGCCCTACACCAACCATACATGGACAACTTCATCTCCTAGTGATGTACATCAATAACCCCTGACCTATATTTGACCTTGACCTACTTTTATCCTTGGATTACTTTCTTATTTCCCCTTGGTTAAGGTTTTTAGTCAAGCTTGTATATGGAATATTCCTGGGCCTACAGCAACCATACTTGGAAAACTTCATCTAGTGATGTACATCAATAACCCCTAACCTATATCTGACATTGACCTACATTTAACCTTGAATTACTTTCTTAATTTCCCTTGGTTAAGGTTTTTAGTCAACTTTGGTTAAGGTTTTTATGCAGGCCACGGCCACATTGACCTACATTTAACCTTGAATTACTTACTTAATTTCCCTTGGTTAAGGTTTTTAGTCAACCTTGGTTAAGGTTTTTATGCAGGCCGCGGCCACCTTGTTTGTCAAGCTATGTGTACATCGACAACCCTCGTAGTCGAGCTATGCTGTTCTCCTACAGCTCTTGTTATGCAGGCCGCAGCCACCTTGTTTGTCAAGCTATGTGTACATCGACAACCCTCGTAGTCGAGCTATGCTGTTCTCCTACAGCTCTTGTTATGCAGGCCGCGGCCACATTGACCTACATTTAACCTTGAATTACTTACTTAATTTCCCTTGGTTAAGGTTTTTAGTCGACCTTGGTTAAGGTTTTTATGCAGGCCGCGGCCACCTTGTTTGTCAAGCTATGTGTACATCGACAACCCTCGTAGTCGAGCTATGCTGTTCTCCTACAGCTCTTGTTAACTTGTGTCGCCGGTAACTCGAAAAGTATTTGAGTCACAGGCATGAAACTATATAGGAATGTTAATCAGTATGTGTAGTTGTGCACCTGGGGTTTTGTTTGTGGAATCATCTAGTAAGGATGGAATTATGACCCTTGACTTAGAGAAAATTGGCAATTTTGTCGGCATCACAAATTTCATCACAAATATGTGTCGCACGAATTTCCAAAAGTGTTTGAGTTAGAGTTGCGAAATTTTACAGGAATGAATATATTCGTAACTATGTGCAGTTGTGCACCTGGGTATTTTTATGCAGATTTGTGTAGTATCGGCAGAGTTATGACCCTTGTCAAATTAAAATTGCATATGTTGTCTCTTTTTATTTTATTATCTCCCAATATACAACTAACTTACGCAATTGGGTGCAATGAATTTTTAAGGCAAACGGCCATCCGTGACTGTTTTTTCGAAATAATTGTGTTATTAGACATGTTCTTGAAATAAAAAGGAGGCTCATTTCTAAAAAATAGTTTTACATTGTTTCATGTAAAAGAATAAGCAGCTTGGAGTGTTTTATAGCAACAAATCTTGGGCAGCATTTCGTGGAACAAACAATAAGTTGTACTTGACGGATCGTAACCAAATTCGGTATACATGTTTATCATGGCAAGACGAAGAAGCCTATATTATTTTAAATGTTTATCTCCCCTTCGTCATCCATATATTCATTCTGTGTACCACTCATGCGGCCCCTGTGCCCCAAGGTAAAGGTCAAATTACTTTGTTTGCATATTATAAAATCTGCCTTAAAGTTTTTACATACCTTATATCTCCCCAATTGTTACTCTAATTTACTTCAAACTTCCAATACTTCCTTTTAATCATCCATATTTTCATTCTATAGCCTGCCCATGTGGTCCACATACCCAAGGTCACGGTCAAATGACTTTGAAATTTGTGTTAAAGTTTTTACATACCTTATATCTCCACAACACTTACTCCGATTTACTTCAAATAATTCTTTATTATCATCCATATTTTCATTCTGAGCTTTTACATACCTTATATCTCCACAGCCCTTAATTGAAACTTAAAATAAATACTCTCTGAGACCATCAAATGCCTCGCCGGCTTGACATGCGGGCCACGGCCTTCTGATTTTCTATTGTTCTTCTTTGACAGTGCATGAGAATCATCTGCAATGGGAAGGATTGTCACATGCTGCCAAAACATGTCGTTTATTTAGTCATAGGACAATTTTGAAAAACAGCAGACAAAATATTAATTTGCCGTCTTATAAATAAAAACAAATTGAATACACATTCTGATGTTGCAGTATGACGAGGCGGCATTCAGCTTGAAGGAGAAGAACCGACTGCTGCCGGAGTTAGCCGACTGTCACGAGCAGCAGTTGGCGGAAGTGAGACGGGAGATTGTGGGCCTGCAGCGACAACTGGCCGCCGAGCATGAGCGCGCCCAGCAACCCTCCCCCATGCTCATCAACCTACAGCGTGAGGCTGCCGAGTTAAAGGTACCAGTGCCAATCTCACCAAAATACTATATTTATTACACTCTTGCTGTGAGAGAAAACCCGTAATCAACTTATAAATGGGATATTCCATCGTATATGTTTGAATAGTTTGAAATAATACACTCGTGTAAGGCGTCTTCCACATAAACAGCTCGTTCGCTTTCTCGTTGTTTACATGGAAGCCGACGTACACAAGTATTATTTCCTGCTATTCAAAATGTATGATGGAATATCCTCTATGCATCTATCTAGCTTTGTTATTTCCATCATTCAGTTACATATACTGGTCACCCCCCACTTATCTAGCTTTGTTATTTCCATCACACAATTACATGTGCTGGTCACCCCCACTTATCTAGCTTTGTTATTTCCATCACTCGGTTACATGTACTTGTCACCCCCACTTATCTAGCTTTGTTATTTCCATCATTCAGTTACATGTATGGTGGGTCACCCCACTTATCTAGCTTTGTTATTTCCATCATTCAGTTACATGTTCTGGTCACCCCCACTTATCTAGCTTTGTTATTTCCATCATTCAGTTACATGTACTGGTCACCCCCACTTATCTAGCTTTGTTATTTCCATCATTCAGTTACATGTACTGGTCACCCCCACTTATCTAGCTTTGTTATTTCCATCACACAATTACATGTACTGGTCACCCCCACTTATCTAACATTGTTATTTCCATCACACTGTTACATGTACTGGTCACCCCCACTGATCTAGCTTTGTTATTGCCATCATTCAGTTACATGTACTGGTCACCCCCACTTATCTAGCTTTGTTATTTCCATCACACAATTACATGTACTGGTCACCCCCACTTATCTAGCTTTGCTATTTCCATCATTCAGTTACATATACTGGTCACCCCCACTTATCTAGCATTGTTATTTCCATCACACAATTACATGTACTGGTCACCCCCACTTATCTAGCTTTGTTATTTCAACCACTCAGTTACATGTACTGGTCACCCCCACTTATCTAGCTTTGTTATTTCCATCATTCAGTGACATGTTCTGGTCACCCCCACTTATCTAGCTTTGTTATTTCCATCATTCAGTTACATGTACTGGTCACCCCCACTTATCTAGCTTTGTTGTTTCCATCACACAGTTACATATACTGGTCACCTCCCCACTTATCTAGCTTTGTTATTTCCATCACACAGTTACATGTACTGGTCACCCCCACTTATCTAGCTTTGTTATTTCCATCACACAGTTACATATACTGGTCACCTCCCCATTTATCTAGCTTTGTTATTTCCATCACACAATTACATGTACTGGTCACACCCACTTATCTAGCTTTGTTATTTCCATCACACAGTTACATATACTGGTCACCCCCACTTATCTAGCTTTGTTATTTCCATCATTCAGTTACATGTACTGGTCACCCCCACTTATCTAGCTTTGTTATTTCCAGCATTTAGTTACATGTACTGGTCACCCCCACTTATCTAGCATTGTTATTTCCATCACACAATTACATGTACTGGTCACCCCCACTTATCTAGCTTTGTTATTTCCATCATTTAGTTACATGTACTGGTCACCCCCACTTATCTAGCATTGTTATTTCCATCACACAATTACATGTACTGGTCACTCCCACTTATCTAAGCTTTGTTATTTCCATCACACAGTTGCATGTACTGGTCACCCCCACTGATCTAGCTTTGTTATTTCCATCACACAATTACATGTACTGGTCACCCCCACTTATCTAGCTTTGTTATTTCCATCATTTAGTTACATGTACTGGTCACCCCCACTTATCTAGCATTGTTATTTCCATCACACAATTACATGTACTGGTCACTCCCACTTATCTAAGCTTTGTTATTTCCATCACACAGTTGCATGTACTGGTCACCCCCACTGATCTAGCTTTGTTATTTCCATCATTCAGTTACATGTACTGGTCACCCCCACTTATCTAGCTTTGTTATTTCCATCATTCAGTTACATGTACTGGTCACCCCCACTTATCTAGCTTTGTTATTTCCATCATTCAGTTGCATGTACTGGTCACCCCCACTTATCTAGCGTTGTTATTTCCATCACACAATTACATGTACTGGTCACCCCCACTTATCTAGCGTTGTTATTTCCATCATTCAGTTACATGTACTGGTCACCCCCACTTATCTAGCTTTGTTATTTCCATCATTCAGTTACATATACTGGTCACCCCCACTTATCTAGTTTGTTATTTCACTTTAGTTATTTGTACTTGTCACCCCCTTATCTAGTTTGTTATTCATTACATACTTGTCACCCCCACTTATCTAGCTTTGTTATTTCCAGCATTTAGTTACATGTACTGGTCACCCCCACTTATCTAGCATTGTTATTTCCATCACACAATTACATGTACTGGTCACCCCCACTGATCTAGCTTTGTTATTTCCATCATTCAGTTACATGTACTGGTCACCCCCACTTATCTAGCTTTGTTATTTCCAGCATTTAGTTACATGTACTGGTCACCCCCACTTATCTAGCTTTGTTATTTCATCATTCAGTTACATGTTCTGGTCACCCCCACTTATCTAGCTTTGTTATTTCCATCATTCAGTTACATGTACTGGTCACCCCCACATTATCTAGCTTTGTTATTTCCATCATTCAGTTACATGTACTGGTCACCCCCACTTATCTAGCTTTGTTATTTCCATCATTCAGTTACATGTTCTGGTCACCCCCACTTATCTAGCTTTGTTATTTCCATCATTCAGTTACATGTACTGGTCACCCCCACTTATCTAGCTTTGTTATTTCCATCATTCAGTTACATGTACTGGTCACCCCCACTTATCTAGCTTTGTTATTTCCATCATTCAGTTACATGTTCTGGTCACCCCCACTTATCTAGCTTTGTTATTTCCATCATTCAGTTACATGTACTGGTCACCCCCACTTATCTAGCTTTGTTATTTCATCATTCAGTTACATGTTCTGGTCACCCCCACTTATCTAGCTTTGTTATTTCCATCATTCAGTTACATGTACTGGTCACCCCCACTTATCTAGCGTTTGTTATTTCCATCATTCAGTTACATGTACTGGTCACCCCCACTTATCTAGCTTTGTTTTTATTTCCATCATTCAGTTACATGTTCTGGTCACACTTATCTAGCTTTGTTATTTCCATCATCTTAGTTACATGTACTGGTCACCCCCCATTTATCTAGCTTTGTTATTTCCATCAGTTCAGTTACATGTACTGGACACCCCCACTTATCTAGCTTTGTTATTTCCATCGTTCAGTTACATGTACTGGTCACCCCCACTTATCTAGCGTTGTTATTTCCATCATTCAGTTACATGTACTGGTCACCCCCACTTATCTAGCTTTGTTATTTCCATCATTCAGTTACATGTTCTGGTCACCCCCACTTATCTAGCTTTGTTATTTCCATCATTCAGTTACATGTACTGGTCACCCCCATTTATCTAGCTTTGTTATTTCCATCATTCAGTTACATGTACTGGACACCCCCACTTATCTAGCTTTGTTATTTCCATCGTTCAGTTACATGTACTGGTCACCCCCACTTATCTAGCGTTGTTATTTCCATCATTCAGTTACATGTACTGGTCACCCCCACTTATCTAACATTGTTATTTCCATCACACAGTTACATGCACTGGTCAACTGTAAAATCTATGCTGAAAACCCACCCCAAGCAGCTGTTTCGACACGCAGTAATGCGTTGTATAGGCGAGTTCCACCAGACTACATCGTGTGCTCGCTCTGACAATGGTGGCGAATTGAAGTTTTATACCTTTCTAAGTACTATTATTATTACACCCGGGCGCATTTGAATTGTTTTGTACATTGTTTAGAAAGGTGTTTCATGTATATACAATCAATAATTGACCATCCAAGACACGTTAGAATCACCTGTGTATAATACATTACTTAACAATTGAAACAATCGTATCCATGATAAAGGATGATCTAATGCACTGGTGTGTTTTCTTATGTACCATACTGAAATTTTAGTAACAATTTTGTGGGAGATTTCCACCTCAAAAAAGTTATGACCTATACTGCTCCATTACAAAACAAACAGACAGGATCATGTTTGCAACCAGCAAAATATAATTCCAGCACAAAAATATTTACACAATTCCCTAACATTTGATTGGCCCGTAGCAAGTCGCTGTCCAAAATTTATATCCCAGTAAACTCCCACGCTGAACTACTTTCCGTAACCGTGAGGCGCAGTTAAAATAATTCTTAAGAAAACGGAAAATAAACACATTTTCTTGAAGAATTTAATTCAAATGCTGGAATTATAAGGAATGAATGGCCTTTTTGTGGAATTTATCGGGGATATAAACTTTGTCCAGTATTCCCGCGACTTTTCCAAGTTTATACCCCGATAAATTCCACAAAAATATTCATTCCTATAACAAAGACTACAGTACAATACCGTACCATATAATGTCAAATGAATAGTGTAGTCCCTAATCAGATTTTATTTTATTTATTTGCTGAATATAACTTTAATGAAAGTAAAAATTAAATTTTGCCAAACCCAGGAGCAGGATCTACCTAATGAAATATCTAATTCTTATGACACAGCAACAAGTGGTGTTTTCTCATGTGATGTGTAAGTATGTTTTAGGACCAGCAGAAACATCCCTGGGGCTAACCAGGGACTACAATATCTTTGAAATTCAGATGGCAGTATATGACACTCTTTGATGTGAAATATGGTTCACTATCTTACTAAACCTGGCATATTGTCTCTGCCAGCAGTATAGAGCTAGATCAGCTTGCCAAAGCAGCAGTCTTATAATGGTATGCACAATTTGCAGTCTGATCAGGATCTGCACTGTTCACCTTTCCATCAATGAAACACATGTTCTGCTTCTAAGCAATATATATCACCAGGCCACAGAAGTGTAATATTTGATCAGGAGCTAAACTGGTCACAAATCCCCAAATCCCATTTCTCCAATCACAGCCACAAATGTGTACCAGTAGTCCCCGTTAAACACCCCTGGGTGCAGGTACACAACCGTGCCGTGACGTAGCGTATCACGTGATTTTAATGGAGGCAGTCTAAAATCCCCATGGAGTGGAGAGCGCATAAATAATGGAAATTTAAAACCAAATATCTGTGGAATTATAATAAATATAAGTCAAGTAAAGCCACGATATGTCTTTAATATAGCTATATAATGCAAATGTATCGGGTTTGGGGAGTGTGCTATTCTCCTTCAAACTGGGAAAACATGTGGAATATTTGGAATAACTATATTTGAATGTATTAGTTTGGTTATTATGAGACATTCTAACTATGCAATACATTTATTACATGCTTTATTGTATTATGTAACGTGATATTCAAAATGGCCACCAAATTGCGAGAAATGTCACAAAATGACGTAAATCTGTTTTTACAATATATAACATTTACCCTAATTACTATATTTCAATTTATTATATGGGTTATAAGGTGATATTTGAACTAAGCAATGCATTTAATGCATATTTTTAGCTCAACTATTCGAAGAATAAGTAGAGCTTATGTTGTCACCCCGGTGTCGGCGTCGGCGTCGGCGTCGGCGTCACGCCTTGGTTAAGGTTTTTAGTCAAGCTTGTATATGGAATACTACTGGCCCTACACCCACCATACTTGGACAACTTCATCTCCTAGTGATGTACATCAATAACCCCTGATCTATATTTGACCTTGACCTACATTTCCTCTTGAATTACTTGGTTAATTCCCCTTGGTTAAGGTTTTTTGTCAACCTTGGTTAAGGTTTTTAGTCAAGTTTGTATATGCAATACTACTGGCCCTACACCCACCATACTTGGACAACTTCATCTCCTAGTGATGCACATCAATAACCACTGATCTATATTTGACCTTGACCTACGTTTCCTCTTGAATTACTTACTTAATTCCCCTTGGTTAAGGTTTTTAGTCAACCTTGGTTAAGGTTTTTTTTCAAGCTTCTACATTGAATACTATTGTGCATCCAGACACCATACTTCGACAACCTTTTCTCATAGGTATATCCATCAATAACCCCTGATCTATATTTGACCTTTACCTACATTTACTCTTCAATTACTTACTTAATTCCTTTTGGTTAAGGTTTTTAGTCAACCTTCTATATGGAATACTACTGGCCCTACACCCACCATACTTGCACAACTTCATCTCCTAGTGATGTACATCAACAACCCCTGATCTATATTTGACCTTGACCTACATTTCATCTTGAATTACTTAATTCCCCTTGGTTAACGTTTTTAGTCAAGCTTGTAGATGGAATACTCCTGGCCCTACACCAACCATACTTGGACAACTTCATCTCCTAGTGATGTGCATCAACAACCCCTGACCTATATTTGACCTTGACCTACATTTAACCTTGAATTCCTTACTTAATTCCTCTTGGTTAAGGTTTTTACTCTACCTTGGTTAAGCTTTTTACTCAAGCTTGTACATGGAATACTATTGTGCATACAGACACCATAATTGGACAACCTTTTCTCATAGTGATGTACATCAATAACCCCTGATCTATATTTGACCTTCACCTACATTTCCTCTTGAATTACTTACTTAATTCTCTTTGGTTAAGGTTTTTAGTCAAGCTTGTAGATGGAATACTCATGGCCCTACACCAACCATACTTGCACAACTTCATCTCCTAGTGATGTACATCAACAACCCCTGACCTATATTTGACCTTGACCTACATATAACCTTAAATTACTTACTTAATTCCCCTTGGTTAAGGTTTTTACTCAACCTTGGTTTAGGTTTTTAGTCAAGCTTGTAGATGGAATACTATTGTGCATACAGACACCATACTTGGATAACTTTTTCTCATAGGGATGTACATCAATAACCCCTGACCTTTATTTTACCTTCACCTTCAATTACTTGGTTAATGTTTATAGTCGAGCTTGTATATGGAATACTTCTGGGCCTACATTAACCATACTTGGACAACTTCATCTCCTGGTGATGTACATCAATAATCCCTGACCTATATTTGACCTTGACCTACTTTTATCCTTGGATTACTTAGTTATCTCCCCTTGGTTACGTTTTTTACTCAAGCTTTTATATGGAATACTCCTGGGCCTACAGCAACCATACTTGGAAAACCACGCACCTACGTCCAAGGTCAAGGTCACTGTTGAAGGTCAAAGGTCAAACCTATTGAAATTCCCTTCCGCTCTATATCTTCTACACCGATGCATGGATTATCAAATGGCTTGGCACAAATGTTTCTCATGATGTGAAGGTGTGTCGCGATCAATAACCACGCACCTACGTCCAAGGTCAAGGTCACAGTTGAATGTCAAAGGTCAAACCTATTGAAATTCCCTTCCGCTCTATAACTTCTACACCGATGCATGGATTATCAAATTGCTAACCACGCACCTACGTCCAAGGTCACAGTTGAAGGTCAAAGGTCAAACCTATTGAAATTCCCTTCCGCTCTATATCTTCTACACCGATGCATGGATTATCAAATGGCTTGGCACAGATGTTTCTCATGATGAGAAGGTGTGTCGCAATCAATAACCACGCACCTACGTCCAAGGTCAAGGTCACAGTTGAAGGTCAAACCTATTGAAATTCCCTTCCGCTCTATATCTTCTACACCGATGCATGGATTATCAAATGCCTTGGCACAAATGTTTCTCAGGATGAGAAGGTGTATCGCGATCAATAACCACGCACCTACATCCAAGGTCAAGGTCACAGTTGAAGGTCAAAGGTCAAAAATATTGAAATTCCCAAATGGCTTGGCACAAATGTTTCTCACGATGAGAAGGTGTGTCGCGATCAATAACCACACACCTATGTCCAAGGTCAAGGTCACTGTTGAAGGTCGAAGGTCAAGCCTATTGAAATTCCCTTCCTCTCTATGTCTTCTACACCGATGCATGGATTATCAAATGGCTTGGCACAAATGTTTCTCATGATGAGAAGGTGTGTCGCGATCAATAACCACGCACCTACGTCCAAGGTCAAGGTCACAGTTGAAGGTCAAAGGTCAAACCTATTGAAATTCCCTTCCGCTCTATATCTTCTACACTGATGCATGGATTATCAAATTGCTAACCACGCACCTACGTCCAAGGTCACAGTTGAAGGTCAAAGGTCAAACCTATTGAAATTCCCTTCCGCTCTATATCTTCTACACCGATGCATGGATTATCAAATGCCTTGGCACAAATGTTTCTCAGGATGAGAAGATGTGTCTCGATCAATAACCACGCACCTACGTCCAAGGTCAAGGTCATAGTTGAAGGTCAAAGGTCAAACCTATTGAAATTCCCTTGCGCTCTATATCTTCTACACCGATGCATGGATTATCACACTATGCCCAGGGTCAAGGTCACAGACTTGATGCGTTTGAAACCTAAACGCTCGGCTAAATGGCTTATAATCAAAAATGCCTCGTTTTCTTTGGCTGCCAGTGGGGGTATTCGTGTGCCGACAGGCCACATTTCTAGTTTCCCTTGGTTAATGTTTTTAGTCAACCTTGGTTAAGGTTTTTATGTAGGCCGCAGCCACCTTCTTTGTCAAGCTATGTGTACATCGACAACCCTTGTAGTCGAGCTATGCTGTTCTCCTACAGCTCTTGTTTTATTTATTATATTATGTAAACTGATATTCAAGATGGCCATCACATTTAGAGAAATATCGCAAAATACATACCTTATTTAGCTGTGTATTGCGCGCACTGGTGTACAACACGCATCTATATTTTGGGGGGAAAAATCAGGGAAAAAAATAGTTCGCGTCTATAGCGCGCAAGAAAAAAAAAAAAAAAAAAATCGGCGGAAATTCCGTCACGTATAAGAAAATTGCATTCCGTGTTCACATCCACAATGCAGAACGTGTGCTGTTAGGCTCTCTCGAAGAGAAAAATATCGCCAAAGGTCAGCTTTATGGCATAAATTAGACTTTATATTGTCTAAAAGTATGTTATATTTATTGTTATTTACTCATTAATATGCTTAATAAAACTTATTGAACCTACTTACGAAGAAATTTGTTGTATATAATTCCACCATATTTGCCATTCGTGTATAACATAATTACCCGTAATCGCAAACACACAGCAGGCTAGCCATGTGTAAACTTCTTCCCCAAGGCGGATAATAACTCCCTACTAGTGACCTGCACACGAGAAATGGGCCATAAACAATTCCCCTCCCCCCTACATGAGATTATAAGACGCACCCAATATTCCTAACAAAATAAAAAAAAATAATAGAAAAAATCGCCAAGTTGTTATTGTTATTGATTTCCCCCCACTGTTTTTATGCCCCACTACGATAGTGGAGGGGGCATATAGTGTTACCCTTGTCCGTCCGTCCGTCCGTCCGTCCGTGACGAAACTTTAACGCTCGGGTAAATGTCTCATAATTTCTTCATCCTTTGACCGATCTGCTTCATATTTCATATACACATTGCTCTAATGGTCCTCTACCGCCCTGTACCAAATCCACGTTCGTCCTGCACCCGCCAAGCCCAGGGTCAAGGTCACATACTTAGTGCTTCAAAAACTTTAACGCTCAGGTAAATATCGTATGATTTCTGTTTTCTTTCACGGATCAGCTTCATACTTCATATACGCATTGCTCTAATGGTCCTTTACTGCCTTGTACCAAATCTACGTTTGTCCTGCCCCTGCCAAGCCCAGGGTCAAGGTCACATACTTGGTGCTTCAAAAGCTTTAACGCTCAGGTAAATATCTTATAATTTCTGTTTTCTTCCATGGATCAGCTTCATACTTCATATACGCATTGCTCTAATGGTCCTCTACCGCCCCGTGCCAAATCCACGTTCGTCCTGCCCCCACCAAGCCCAGGGTCAAGGTCACATACTTGGTGCTTCAAAAACTTTAACACTCAGGTAAATATCTTATAATTTCGATTCCCTTTCACGGATCAGCTTCATACTTCATATACGCATTGCTCTAATGGTCCTCTACTGTCCTGTGCCAAATCCACGTTCGACCTGCCCCCGCCAAGCCCAGGGTCAAGATCACATACTGAGTACTTCAAAAACTTTTAACGCTCAGGTAAATATCTTATAATTTCTGTTTTCTTTCACGGATCACCTTCATACTTCATATACGCATTGCTCTAATGGTTCTCTACCGCCCTGTACCAAATCCACGTTCGTCCTGCCCCGCCAAGCCCAGGGTCAAGGTCACATACTTGGTGCTTCAAAAACTTTAACGCTCGGGTAAATATCTTATAATTTCTGTTTCCTTTCATGGATCAGCTTCATACTTCATATACACATTGCTCTAATGGTCCTCTACTGTCCTGTGCCAAATCCACGTTCGTCCTGCCCCTGCCAAGCCCAGGGTCAAGGTCACATACTTAGTGCTTCAAAAACTTTAATGCTCCGGTAAATATCGTATAATTTCTGTTTTCTTTCACGGATCAGCTTCATACTTCATATACGCATTGCTCTAATGGTCCTTTACTGCCTTGTGCCAAATCTACATTTGTCCTGCCCCTGCCAAGCCCAGGGTCAAGGTCACATACTTGGTGCTTCAAAAGCTTTAACGCTTAGGTAAATATCTTATAATTTCTGTTTTCTTCCATGGATCAGCTTCATACTTCATATACGCATTGCTCTAATGGTCCTCTACCGCCCTGTGCCAAATCCACGTTCGTCCTGCCCCCGCCAAGCCCAGGGTCAAGGTCACATACTTGGTGCTTCAAAAACTTTAATGCTCGGGTAAATATCTTATAATTTCTATTCCCTTTCACGGATCAGCTTCATACTTCATATACGCATTGCTCTAATGGTCCTCTACTGTCCTGTGCCAAATCCACGTTCGACCTGCCCCCGCCAAGCCCAGGGTCAAGGTCACATACTGAGTGCTTCAAAAACTTTAACGCTCAGGTAAATATCTTGTAATTTCTGTTTTCTTTCATGGATCAGCTTCATGCTTCATATACGCATTGCTCTAATGGTCCTCTACTGTCCTGTGCTAAATCCAAGTTTGTCCTGCCCCCGCCAAGCCCAGGGTCAAGGTCACATACTTGGTGCTTCAAAAACTTTAACGCTCAGGTAAAAAAAAATTTCACTTGGAATTTGGCCTCATTTATTATCAAAGCGATATGTGGGGCATCCGTGTTCTATGAACACATTTTCTAGTTTATTCGTACCTTGTACGTTTTTGTCTGTATTTTCCCTATCATAGTTTGCTATGTCCGTAATTTGCCGACTATATGTCCGTGATTCCCCGGTCCGTATTTCACCGTTTTCTAGTACCTTCAATTACACTGTGAACTCGGTAGTACACGCTTCACTATAACACGTGCTCGGTTAGTACACGGTTGTGCATTATCAAAATCGTGTTAAATGTGTAGCAGACTATTGTCAGAAATCGTGTTATATTTGCAATCATATTGCTGCCGAAAGTGGTATTATATTGTTAATTATTGATTGCGTTATGTAATATCTCTTTTCAACACCATTTACGGAAACTATTTTCGAAATCGATATCGGCGAAATATGGCGACAGATCTGCGTATAATCCAGTGTTGTTTTAACCCGTTCCTTTCGGAATACACATTTACGGATAAGAACTTTATTAAATATTTTATTTTTATTATGCCCCATCACGATAGTGGAGGGGGCATTTAGTGTTACCCTTGTCCGTCCCGTCCGTCCGTCCTGTCTGTCCCGTCCGTCCGTCCATCACAAAACTTTAACGCTCGGGTAAATGTCTCATAATTTCTTCATCCTTAGACCGATCTGCTTCATATTTCATTTACACATTGCTCTAATGGTCCTCTACCGCCCTGTGCCAAATCCACGTTCGTCCTGCCCCCGCCAAGCCCAGGGTCAAGGTCACATACTTAGTGCTTCAAAAACTTTAACGCTCATGTAAATATCTTATAATTTCTGTTTTCTTTCACGGATCAACTTCATATACACATCATCATTGCTCTAATGGTCCTCAATCGCCCTGTACCAAATCCACGTTTGTCCTGCCCCCGCCAAGCCCCGGGTCAAGGTCACATACTTAGTGCTTCAAAAACTTTAACTCTCGGGTAAATATCTTATAATTTCTGTTTCCTTTCACGGATCAGCTTCATACTTCATATACACATTGCTCTAATGGACCTCTACTGTCCTGTGCCAAATTCACATTCGTCCTGCCTCCGCCAAGCCCAGGGTCAAGGTCACATACTTAGTGCTTCAAAAACTTTAACGCTCAGGTAAATATCTTATAATTTCTGTTTTCTTTTGCGGATCAGCTTCATATTTCATATACGCATTGCTCTAATGGTCCTCTACCACCCTGTGCCAAATCCACGTTCGTCCTGCCCCCGCCAAGCCCAATGTCAAGGTCACATACTAAGTGCTACAAAAACTTTAACGCTCGGGTAAATATCTTATAATTTCTGTTTTCTTTCATGGATCAGCTTCATATTTCATATACACATTGCTCTAATGGTCCACTACCGCCCTGTGCCAAATCCACGTTCGTCCTGCCCCCACCAAGCCCAGGGTCAAGGTCGCATACTTGGTGCTTCAAAAACTTTAAATCTCGGGTAAATATCTTACAATTTCTGTTCCCTTTCACGGATCAGCTTCATACTTCATATACACATTGCTCTAATGATCCTCTACTGCCCTGTGCCAAAACCACGTCCGTCCTGCCCCCGCCAAGCCCAGGGTCAAGGTCACATACTTGGTGCTTCAAAAACTTTAACGCTCGGGTAAAAAAATAATTTTACTTGGAATTTGGCCTCATTTAATATCAAAGTGATATGTGGGGCATCCGTGTTCTATGAACACATTTTCTAGTTTTTGTTATTTCTCACTGAAAGTATATGTTGTGACCACTCATTTGAACCGTCTCGACGACCGCGGGACACTCAAAATCCCCTTCGTTCATAATCCCCTTCGCTGAAAAATGACAGGGGTATCATCATCCCCTTCATAGTTTTGCAGGGGCTATCATAATCCCCTTCATATTTTTGCAGGGGCTATCATAATCCCCTCCATCATTTTTGCAGGGGCTATCATAATCCCCTCCATGATTTTAACAGGGCTATCACAGAGGTGTAAAATTCCACTCGAACGCTCGCCATGGCAACTTGGTCATCGTCTCGGTCGATTAGCTTTGTGTAGACGGTCGTCCGACGGGTCAAGTGAATTTTGGATCATCCATGATTGATCGTGAATAAAAAAATATATAGTTGTGCACCGTTCTCTGTTTATTAAACCTGTTTATTTATCAAATACCATTGATCATTTCATAAACGCTTTGAATTTAATAAAAGCGTTTGCGCCAACCGGAACAATTCTAATTATGGACAAGTTTAAATCGCGGCTCAAGCGGCGTGAATTGAAATTTGATCAATACTTACCTATTTACAATATAAATGGGAAATACGCAAATTCTCCGTCACATATATCTGGCAAGACATCGCAGCCATGGTTTAATCTTCACTTAAGTTAGTGCAGCGAGTTATCGCGCATGTGTCTCGATTTATGGGATGGTCGCCGGGCCTAGTCCACATGTTGTCTGCGATTTAAACTCGCCCATAATTAATTTATGGCGTTCTGTAACGTCAATGTTCGCTTCCGGTGTAAACACGCAATATTGCTAGCAGACAGCCAGAGTTATCATTTTCTCCAAACTACACAGCATTCCGATGAGACGGATCGCTTGATTTTCGTTAGAAAATGATTTTCATCAGTCCAATTATAAAAATGGAATGTTTTTCTTTGACAAATATAAACAATACTTGCAAACAGTGCAGATCCTGATGAGACGGCTCGCGGATTTATACTGTTTGTAATGTACTCACAGTCCCATAACCTGTTCGATTATTAAGCATTTAACATCTACTTAAAAGTATTTTGTGTGCTGTGTAGTCTGAAAATGTACCGTACATTTTCATATGTGCTGGCCCAGGCAATGAAATATCATGAAAATTGTTTTGTACAGATCATAGATTATGAGAAACATTCGCAAATGTCATAGCAAACCGACATTCGCTCACTATTTGGTCGTCCGGGTTGTGGAGATGACGAGAAAAGGGAAACGGAGCGGGCGAAGCGACAGGCCGAGAAAATACAAATAAATATTTATTCGTTATACCATGACAACTGTTGGATTGTCTATCTGGAGATAGATTTCAAATAACATACATGTACAATATCATATATAGCTTACTAATGGTGAACATAGTGAATATTGAAATATCTGTATAAAATATATGGGCGAGAAACCAGTAAGGGCAAGTAAGATTTTGCATCTACTAGACCTTAAGGGCAATTGATATTTCAAATAATTTTACACCCCTGCTATCATAATCCCCTCCATGGAAAGGGCATAATGCTTTTAGTAATCCAATTAACAGGAAAAGTTAATGTTATGATACTTTTCATGGTAATTTTATTATTAAAATACAATTAGTATACATTATATTTGTTTATGAAGACTATGACAAAGTAACAATTTTAATCATTTTATTTGATCATTATTAATCATGTTATAGTGTTTTCCTGGTAGCACATCTAGTACATGTATAGTCGTTAACTCATACAACATGTGAAAAGCACTTCACATTGACAATGTTCATACAGTCTAATACATGTAGTATAGCACGGGTCATATAGCACACACTGTAGTCTCTAGCACAATGTTTATACAGTCTAATACATGTAGTATAGCACAGGTCATATAGCACACACTGGAGTCTCTAGCACAATGTTTATACAGTCTAATACATGTAGTATAGCACGGGTCATATAGCACACACTGGAGTCTCTAGCACAATGTTTATACAGTCTAATACATGTAGTATAGCACACACTGGAGTCTCTAGCACAATGTTTATACAGTCTAATACATGTAGTATAGCACGGGTCATATAGCACACACTGGAGTCGTTCATACAGTCTAATACATGTAGTATAGCACGGGTCGTATAGCACACACTGTAGTCTCTAGCACAATGTTCATACAGTCTAATACATGTAGTATAGCACGGGTCGTATAGCACACACTGTAGTCTCTAGCACAATGTTCATACAGTCTAATACATGTAGTATAGCACGGGTCGTATAGCACACACTGGAGTCTCTAGCACAATGTTCATACAGTCTAATACATGTAGTACTAGCACGGGTCATATCAGAACACACTTTACTGTAGTCCTCTAGCACAATGTTCATACAGTCTAATACATGTAGTATAGCACGGGTCGTAAATAGCACACACTGGAGTCTCCTAGCACAATGTTACATAACAGTCTAATACATGTAGTATAGCACGGGTCGTATAGCACACACTGTAGTCTCTAGCACAATGTTCATACAGTCTAATACATGTAGTATAGCACGGGTCGTATAGCACACACTGGAGTCTAGCACAATGTTTATACAGTCTAATACATGTAGTATAGCACGGGTCGTATAGCACACACTGGAGTCTCTAGCACAATGTTCATACAGTCTAATACATGTAGTATAGCACGATCGTATGAGCACACACTGGTAGAGTCTCTAGCACAATGATACATACAGTCTAATACATGTAGTATAGCACGGGTCATATCGCACACACAGGAGTCTCTAGCACAATGTTCATACAGTCTAATACATTGGTAGTATAGCACGGTCGTCATAGCAGCACTACACTGTAGTCTCTAGCACAATGTTCATACAGTCTAATACATGTAGTATAGCACGGATCGTATAGCACACACTGGAGTCTCTAGCACAATGTTCATACAGTCTAATACATGTAGTATAGCACGGATCGTGCACAAACCTGGAGTCTCTAGCACAATGTTTCATACAGGCCTAATACATGTGTATAGCCCTCGTATTAAGACACACTGTTCGTCTCTAGCACAATGTTATACAGTCTAATACATGTAGTATAGCACGGGTCGTATAGCACACACTGGAGTCTCTAGCACAATGTTCATACAGTCTAATACATGTAGTATAGCACGGGTCGTATAGCACACACTGGAGTCTCTAGCACAATGTTTCATACAGTCTAATACATGTAGTAGCACGGATCGTAATAGCACACACTGGATAGTCTCTAGCACAATGTTTTCATACAGTCTAATACATGTAGTATAGCACGGGTCATATAGCACACACTGGAGATCTCTATGCACAATGTTCATACAGTCTATACATGTAGTATAGCACGTCTATAGCACACACTGTAGTCTCTACACAATGTTCTTACAAGTCCTAAATTACATGTAGTATAGCACGATACTAATAGCACACACTGTAGTCTCTAGCACAATGTTCATAGCAGTCTAATTACATTTAGTATACAACGATCGGGCGTATAGGCACACACACTGGAGTCTCCTAGCACAATGATCTATAACATTAATACATGTGTAAGCACGCAACGGGTCGTTTATAGCACACACTTAGTCTCTAATCACATATACAGTCTATACATGTAAGTATAGCACGGTCGTATAGCAACACACTGGAGTCTCTAGCACAGGGTTTAATACAGGTCTAATACATGTAGTATAGCGGGTCGTATAGCACAACTGGATCTCTAGCAACAATGTTTAATACAGTCTAATACTGTTAGTAGCACTGGTCGGGTATAGCACACACTGGGTATTCTTCTTAGCACAATTGTTTATACAGTCTACATGTAGAATAGCACGGGTCGTATAGCACACACTGGAGTCTCTAGCACAATGTTTATACAGTCTAATACATGTAGTATAGCACGGGTCGTATAGCACACACTGGAGTCTCTAGCACAATGTTCATACAGTCTAATACATGTAGTATAGCACGGGTCGTATAGCACACACTGGAGTCTCTAGCACAATGTTCATACAGTCTAATACATGTAGTATAGCACGGATCGTATAGCACACACTGGAGTCTCTAGCACAATGTTTCATACAGTCTAATACATGTAGTATAGCACGGGTCGTATAGCACACACTGTAGTTCCTATACCATGTACATACAGTCTAATACATGGTGATATAGCACGACGGGTCCAATATAGCACACACTGGAGGAGTCTCTAGCACAATGTTTCATACAGTCTAATACACTGAGTTAGACACGGGAATCGTATAGCACACACTGGAGTCTCTAGCACAATGTTCATACAGTCAATAATGTTAATAGCAGGGTCTAATAGCACACACTGAATGTATATACAGTCTAATACATGTAGTATAGCACGGGTCGTATAGCACACACTGTAGTCTCTAGCACAATGTTATACAGTCTAATACATGTTAGTATAGCAGGGAGTATAGCACACACTGGAGTCTCTACACAATGTTCATACAGTCTAATACATGTAGTATAGCACGGGTTATGCACACCTGACTCTAGCACAACATACTGGATACTGTCGTATAGCGGAGTCGTATAGCACACACTGTAGTCTCTAGCACAATGTTCATACAGTCTAATACATGTAGTATAGCACGGGTCGTATAGCACACACTGGAGTCTCTAGCACAATGTTCATACAGTCTAATACATGTAGTATAGCACGGAATCGTTATAGCACACTTATGAGCTCTAGCACAATGTTTATACAGTCTAATACATGTAGTATAGCACGGGTCGTATAGCACACTGAGTCTCAGCACAATGTTCATACAGTCAATACATGTAATAGCGGTCTAATGCACACACTGATTTTAACAGTCTAATACATGAAGTATAGCACGGGTGTTATAGCACCACGGATCTAGCAGTCTATAGCACACTGGAGTCTCTAGCACAATGTTCATACAGTCTAATACATAGTATAGCACGGGTCGTATCGCACACACTGGAGTCCTAGACATTATAGTCTCATACATGTATAGCACAAGGGTCGTTCAGCACACTGGAGTCTAATACAATGTTCATCAGTCATACATGTGTACACAGGTCGTATAGCACACACTGGAGTCTCTAGCACAATGTTCATACAGTCTAATACATGTAGTATAGCACGGGTCGTACAGCACCACTGGAGTCTCAGCACAATGTTCTACAGTATCATAACTGTAGTATAGCACGGGTAGGTACAGCACACTGGAGTCTCAAGCACAATGTTCATACAGTCTAATACATGTAGTATAGCTACGTCGTAGACGGGTCGTATAGCACACACTGGAGTCTCTAGCACAATGTTCATACAGTCTAATACATGTAGTATAGCACGGGTCGTACAGCACACACTGGAGTCTCTAGCACAATGTTCATACAGTCTAATACATGTAGTATAGCACGGCTATCAGCACACACTAGTCTCTAGCACAATGTTCATACAGTCTAATACATGTAGTAGCATGGGTCGTACAGCACACAGGTCTCTGCACAATGTTATACAGTCTATACATGTTATAGCACGGGTCGTACAGCACACACTGGAGTCTCTAGCACAATGTTCATACAGTCTAATACATGTAGTATAGCACGGGTCGTATAGCACACACTGTAGTCTCTAGCACAATGTTCATACAGTCTAATACATGTAGTATAGCACGGGTCGTATAGCACACACTGGAGTCTCTAGCACAATGTTCATACAGTCTAATACATGTAGTATAGCACGGGTCGTATAGCACACTGGAGTTCTACAAGCATACAGTAATACATGGTAGTATAGCGGGTCGTAGCACACACTGGGTCTCTACAATGTTCACAGTCTAATACATGTAGTATAGCACGGGTCGTATAGCACACACTGGAGTCTCTAGCACAATGTTCATACAGTCTAATACATGTAGTATAGCACGGATCGAAGACACATCGAGTCTCTAGCAGTTCAGTCAACAGTAGTCTGCACGGGTCGTACAGCACACACTGGAGTCTCTAGCACAATGTTCATACAGTCTAATAACTGTAGTATAGCACGGGTCGTACAGCACACACTGGAGTCTCTAGCACAATGTTCATACAGTCTAATACATGTAGTATAGCACGGGTCGTATAGCACACACTGGAGTCTCTAGCACAATGTGTATTGAATTCTTATGATCGCCCCAATCCCACACAGGAATTCTTCCATGTTTTTCGTTTTGGCGACATACTGCTCACAAAGTGACTTCAGTCTCTGCTGATGGGTCTTGGTCGACTTCTTCACACGCTTTTTTAGGGGTTGTCCACGATCGCATCTCAGGATGTCGGCTGATACCATGGTAGCGTCTTTTGCCAAACAGCTCATGACTGTCGTGAGAGAGAGCTTATCAGTGATGATCTGACCAGGGTTCCCTCGGTTAGCTTCTGCACAGGCCTTGATCTCTGCACAGACTCGCAGTGCCTGGTTGGCAAAGTTGCCTGATGCATGGCTGTGCTCAGTAGTAGATTTGATATCTGTTGCCTGGAAATACAAACGTGTTCCAATTGAAAATCAGTGAATCTGCAAATGAAAGTGGGCAAACATATCATAGAATGTATTCCATATTAAATGAAAACGCAAATCTGAGGCCATTAAGCATTAGCCGTTATAATATACTTTATATATAAAATATAGTTAGGGTCTATGCATTTGAAATAAAATCAGTTGGTAAATAATGCATATTCAAAGTATAACACTTACCAATATATCAGTAGTCAGTGCACCTTTGCAAGAATCGGCTATTTGCTGTGAGCATTCCCAACGGATTGTGGACTTCGACTGGTTCTTCTTGGTGTATGCATATCCAGCATAAAGTAGTTTACGTGAACCTTTGTTAATTAATAGCATCAATTAAGGTAACGAGCAGAATAGATGTTCACCAATTGCATACAATTCAATCACCAATGCCATTAATTGACCAACTATTCACACCACTTTAATTAAATATCATCTAAGATTTAAAATATCACACTAAAGCTATTTCACACAATTAAATTGATATTTGATATGACCTTACTAAACCCATTCCCATGGAGGGGATTATGATAGCCCTGTTAAAAGCATGAAGGGGATTATGATAGCCCCTGCAAAAACGATGGAGGGGATTATGATAGCCCCTGAAAAAATATGAAGGGGATTATGTTAGCCCCTGCAAAACTATGAAGTGGATTATGATACCCCTGTCATTTTTCAGCGAAGGGTGATTATGAACGAAGGGGATTTTGAGTGTCCCCCGGTCACGGCATATACTTCTGAGTGCATAGAAGGAAAATATTTAGGATTTTCCGCAAACATAAACATCCTCAACATGAAATGGGTTACTGATTGCCCCCATGATGCGTGATGCGATGATGAAAGTCGCACGTTCGCCACGTCTGCGGCACATCAAAAGGCGTGTTGACCAATCAGTGCAATTTCAAAATGTAGCCTAAATGTCACACAGTTTACAGCCTCGTGCTGAATGATGACATAAGATAAACACCTGTTAGTTGACACGACTGGGTGTTATTGATTTTTTTCCACAAAGCAACACACAACTTTCGCCTATGTAATATTTCAAAATCAGTCGTATCTTCTGTAAATGACGCTGAAAGCAGCCTATAGCTATGACGAATTTGCATTGTCCGCTGACGTAATTATAATTTTTATGCCACCGGGTTTCGAAGAAACGGGTGGCATATAGTGTTTGGACTGTCCGTCCGTCTCTCCGTCCGTCCGTCCGTCCGTGTCCGTCCGTCCGTCTCCTCCATGTCCGTCCGTCCCCGTCCGTCCGTCCGTCCGTCCGTCCGTCACACTTTTCGGTTAACCACTTTGTCACAGTTTCTCAAACTGGCCATAGCATCTACATAAGTTGCTTAATCGCTTCAATACTTCAACACTTCATTCATTGGTATGTGTGCCATACCTGCCTTTTCATAATTTATATGACCTTCTCATTTTGACCTTCACCAGGTTACTTAAATCACTTAACAATTTTGGTTAACCAGTTCATCACAGTTTCTCAAACTGGCCATATCATCTACATAAGTTGCTTAATCGCTTCAATACTTCAACACTTCATTCATTGGTATGTGTGCCACACCTGCCTTTTCATAATTTATGTGACCTTCGCCTTTTGACCTTCACCAGGTTACTTAAATCACTTAACAATTTTGGTTAACCAGTTCGTCACAGTTTCTCAAACTGGCCATATATCTACATAAGTTGCTTAATCGCTTCAATACTTCAACACTTCATTCATTGGTATGTGTGCCACACCTGCCTTTTCATAATTTATGTGACCTTCGCCTTTTGACCTTCACCAGGTTACTTAAATCACTTAACAAATTTGGTTAACCAGTTTGTCACAGTTTCTCAAACTGGCCATATCATCTATATAAGTTCCGTAATCGCTTTAATATTTCAATACTTCCTTCATTTGCATGTATGCCACACCTGCCTTCCATAACTAATATCCTTTTCACATTCCCAGGCTTCCTGAAATCACCTACTTATCGAGATTCAGAAGTTTCCTTAACAAATTTGTCAAACTACCCATACATGTACATAAGTTAAATAATTATGCCACCGGGTTTCGAAGAAACGGGTGCCATATAGTGTTTGGACCGTCCGTCTGTCCGTCCGTCCGTCCGTCCGTCACAGTTTCTCAAATATGCTGCAGGTGGCATCCGCGTTCGACAGACGCAGTTCTTGTTTTAATTAGAGATTGGCGAACATTGTAAACCATGTGCAGACTACGCGAATCCACCGCCTGGTCTGGCCCGCTAATGCAATAAGGCGGGATTTGTCAGAGATAGAGACCCAATTCACATAAACACGTTTGCTGTGTCATAAATAGAGTCTGGTTCTCGGTAGTATTGTTTCACTGGGACGCATCAGACAGGGTACCAGTTTAGTGACGAATACGAAACTGATGTCAGCAACCGCTTGTATTGATATTTGATATGGCTTTGTGTCGTAAATCTTGACACGCGGTGTGTTTGATGTCGGCCAGCTGACTTAGGCTTGCCACTTTCATGAAACTAATGATGGAGTTTTATAACTTTCGTGGAATTGCATTATGCATATTGGGATTTACCGTTAATGGCGTCATTCTCGAAGTCGGACATAGACCATATGTGTATTCTTATTGAAGAGCGCGCTCATGCGCAGGGGCAAAATACGACTTTTCCTTAATTAATTTAACTATTTTCTGGCGTTATTAACAACTAAATTCCGGCAGTTAGATCAAGTTTAAGTTCATATTCATGAAATTTGTTTATTTATTGAAAATTCTATTTACTTCATTTGTCGCTGGACTAATTCTAACAGTAATATTTATGATGACGAAAATGATGATTTACAGAGCGGGATTAGGGAATTTTCCCCCAAACAAATATGGCCGACTTGGTCACGTGATGTTAGTGTGACGTCACGCCGACTTCCAGATATTTTTCACGGCCGACCGATATGGGCCCGGTAAATGTTTTCAAAAGATAATTAAAATGATAGAGGCCAGATTGTGATTCGGCAGAGAAAATGTCGACCGGATCTGATACTGTTCGCCTTTGGTATAGAAAATGTGTACCGAATGTGACACAGTGCCGGAACGAGTAAGGCGCGAACTGTTTAGAATACAAATCCATATTTCCAATACCGGATATTACTCCAAAGACTAACAACAACAACAAATATAGGAATGCATTTTATTTTTTTGATTTTTGGTCGTTTATGTCAATATTTCGGGTGGCAAAAAATGGTCATGTATCTATATACAGCAAATCAACACAGGGTGGTGAAAAAAAAACCTTTTGATTTTTATTTATGCTTGAAACATGTCTCAAATTGGTAGAGTTTGTTCTCTGCAGCATTATCAAGCATACTTACGTTTGTAAATGTATGCATACAATCCAGGTTTTGTTACTGGTCATACGCAATTAAATTGTGTTGTCTGTATATTACGCTACCATTCAAATTTAGCATTTAATACATATTTTATTGTATTGTATAATAAGGTGACAAAAGACAAAAAGTACTTGCTGGCATATTCAATGTACTCATAATTGTGTTGGGTCTGGTACATCGTAAGTGGGTAAATAGGTTCTTTAACCACCAAGTATCGGAAAATAATAGCATCATTTGAAGAACTAATTGGCATATGCTGCTAAATAGCAAAATTCTTAGCTACTTTTAAACAACACGTCAGTGCATTCTCTATCACAAGCCCCATCCCTAAATGACATTATCTGTTGCTGGGACGTTAAACCCATTTACGTTCTATCACAAGTACCTATAAGTTTAGGAAGTCTAACACAAATATGAAGGTACTATGAACTATAATCGTTGTAAATAATTAGATTTTGACATCGATGTTGGTATGTGATGAGATGGGTAGCATACTATTCACATTTTCATACATGCGGAGATAGCAGCAGATACATTATACTAGTATGCTATCAGTTGCTAGTTGCATTCGCACAAATAAACATGCTTGATCGAGTATTGTCATTTGAAATATGTATTTATGTTTATATATTATGATCATATTTACCAAATCAGTAATAATTTAATGAACATCTAAATGCAGGATTCCCAAGTGGCACATTTCAGTTTTCGATATCAGCAGGAACTGGTGTAACATATGCATACCACCACAATATTAATCCTATGCATAATATTAATGAGATCACATATATTGATAAATATATGTATTCCATGTCTCGAGTGGTGATTGAATCAAATAGTACACATACTGCATTTGTTGCAATATGCAATGCCGCATAGCATGTATTAGATGGTACAGGTTTCAACTCATTCTAGTATGCATAAATCTGACGCATGAATTTACAGTACACCCAAGGAAGTGAGTGGTTGGTCGGGCGAATGTGACGGTGTAAATTAACGGTAGGGGTTCCTCCTTATAGGAAACATGATTTGCCTGGTTTGGCCCTCGGGTACGTTTCTATCTTTGGCTTTTTTGTTACCTGGAGTTTAATTGTGTTTTTGCCAATTATAAAAGTAGTAAGATTATTACTGATCCTACTGCTTTTGGGAGGAGGCAAAGTAATTCTGGTGTGGTGAGGACCTGGCATCAGATCAGGATTATTCTGATTTCCAGGCTGAATATATAGTTTTTATACGCCCGTTTGAAAAAACGGGACGTATTATGTATTCATCTTGTACGGGCGGGCGGGCGGGAGGGCATAGGTTGTCCACACAATAACTAGAGTACTGCTCGACGGATTTTAGCCAAATTCGGTATTCATGTTTTTTAAAAATTTCTGATGACTTATCTCCCCTTGGCGGCCATTTTTATTTTTCCCACTCTGTATCCTTGTCTATGCGATAACTCAAGTTCTACTTCACCGCTCGTAACCAAATTTGGTATACATGTTTATCACGGCAAGACAAAGAAGCCTTTTTATTTTCAAAAATTTCCAACGACTTATCTCCCCTTGGTGGTCATTTTTATTTTTCACACTCTGTATCCTTGTCCACGCAATAACTCAAGTTCTACTTCAGCGATCGTAACCAAATTCGGTATACATGTTTATCATGGCAAGATGAAGAAGCCTATTTATTTAAAATCCAATTACTTATCTCCCCTTGGCGGCCAGTTTTAATTTTCGCACTCTGTCCATGCACCAAATTTGGTTTACATGTTTATCACGTCAAGATGAGTTATCTCCCCTTGTTGACTGGCCTTGCCTCAATGGGCGTATATTGTGACCTTCGGCACTCTTGTTTTTTATTGTAAATATTCAGTTCTGATTTTGGGATTTCCCCCCCATTTGCCATGTCCTTGATTTAGTACTAAACCCATTGACACGGCCTTAAATGACCTGAGCTGTTGATAGGCCGTTAAACCCCAACAAACAAACAAACAAACACCCAAGGAAACATAAAACATAATATATAAACATACTGTAACATTAATCTCGTGTTTCTTGGACTGC
The DNA here is from genome assembly GCA_029237695.1 of Conchocele bisecta. NCBI lineage: Eukaryota > Metazoa > Mollusca > Bivalvia > Lucinida > Thyasiridae > Conchocele > Conchocele bisecta. The sequence goes on from CM055268.1 coordinate 113,557,766, forward strand.
TTGAATGGATACATTGTATTTAACAGTCTGTCAGCAGCTAAGGTCATTCTAGACACCAGTCAACTTGTAGATCCTGTAATTCACTTGAAAAGGGGAACCCAAAATCAGAACTGAATATTTACATCAAGAATATATATATTCAGCCCTCAAAGTAGAATATGCAGATATGGTGCCAGGTCCTCAACACACAATATCTATTTAGTCCCAGCCCCTAACAGTAATTGGATTACAGTAATCTAACTACTGTAAGATTACATGGTGATAACCAGATTTAACGCTCACATACAGGACAACCAAACATTGTTTGTCGAGTCCACTTGTTCAAAGCGAGACATGGTGATCATAATGACATTTGTACATCTGTGGGAGATTTAGTCCGAAATCTAAGTTAAAGTTGTCAAATCATGTATGTCTAAGTAATGCTAAGTGGTGTCTACTTGAAATGTCTAAAGTTTTGTTTTGTCACCATCCATACTTTCATTCTGTAGCTCATTCAATTGGCCTAGCTACCCAATGTCAAGGTCAAATTACATTGCGTTAACTTTTTTATGAATTTGAATTAAACATTTTAAGTACCGTATATATACAACCACTTACATACACCCTGATATGATCACTACACATGGGGACTATCAATACATGCTCGCACTATCAGAAGCCTCGGCGGACTCAACATGCGGACTTCGGCCATCTGTTATGCGCATTGAACAACGTATTGTAACATGTTTTAAAAAAAAAAAAAAATTATAAACTTTAAACTTTTATTTTACAACGATTACAAACAAGCGCGAGAGCACTTTACAAATGCTTTCGTTGGCACAGATGAAGGCGTAAGGGCGGTCATTAATGTGGGAGGAAACCGGAGAACCCGGAGGAAACCCACTTGTCCGATCTGGCGACCACCATACCATCTCACAAACTGCCCCGGCCGAGGATCGAACCCGGGGCTGCATTGGTGAGAAGCGCGCTCGTTACCGATTACGCTAACCGGACAACCTTAACTTGTTTTGGCGACCATCTTGGATACTGTATTATTTCAAATATTAATTCATTGAGCTTTACTAATAATAACTGTAGCTCCTAGATAATTAAAAAATGTGAAGAAAATGCAACTATTTTGTCAGCCATCTTGGCAACCATCTTGGATATTGGAAAAGATAAGCGACTCAAAAGTATAGGAAAGGTTAATATGTGCATTGCTCAGTGATGTGCTGCCATATTACGTGTGGATGTGATCATTATAGTCACCTGTATGTGCTTAATCAATTTATGGCAGCCATCTTGGACGCCATCTTGTATTCTGGATTAGGATTCATGGGGAGTTTTGATATGTTTCTTCTGATAATATTCTGGACCTATACTGCGTTGGCTTATTTTTTTCTGATCTTTGGCGATTTTATGTCTACGGTAATAATATTCGCCTATTAGCTGTTGCTGGGACGTTAAACCTGCCTGCAGTTGGAGTGGGATCTACACCATGTGTCTATATGCAGGCACAGCACCGACTGCAGTTGGAGCAGGATCTACACCATGTGCAGGATGCCGAGGATCGCGTCCGCATTGCGAGCCAGCACAGCGAGTCCCGTATCTCCGAGCTTGAGTCCAAACTCACGGGCCTTGCTGAGTCTGTGGGTGACTACGAGAAGCTGCGCTACCACGATCAGCAGACGATCGCACGGTTGAAGGAGCGCGTCGGTCAGCTTGACCTGGAGAACACGTCGCTGGCGCATACGGGTCAGGGCGACGCAGACAGTGATGTCGTGGACACCGCCGATATACAGACACTCGTTGACAGGATCGTGAAACTGAAATCTCAACTCAAATTGCTGAATCAGCAGTCCGAGCGACCCGTCAACATCGAAGGTATAATACATGTTTATAGTGGCTCAACGCCTTTTTATATGCCCATATTATGTATTCACCTTGTACAGGCGGGCATGGCTTGTCCACGCAATAACTAAAGATCTACTTGACGGACCGTAACCAAATTTGGTATACATGTTTATCACGGCAAGACGAAGAACCCTATTCACTTTTGATGACTTATCTCCCCTTGGCGGCCATTTTAATTTTCGCACTCTGTATCCTTGTCCACGCAATAACTCTAGTACTACTTGACTGATTGAAACCAAATTCGGTATACATGTTTATCACCGCAAAACGGAAAAGCCTATTCAGTTTCAAAAATTTCCGATTTCTCAACATTGAGGGAAATTTGTTATAATTTCTTTTCATACAGCTTCTTGATATTCTTTAAACTAAAGCACCACCAGGCGCGCTTCGTTGTCTTCTGACAACTCTTGTTAACTTAGCCATTTCTTTTACATTTTTGTATGCAATTCTATATAGGTTATAGAGTTTGTGTACACTACTCGTCTAAAACCTTTCAGTCAATCGATCTGAAACTATACACATGTCTTCTACACATTTTGAAGAAGGGCACCTTGGTGCTTTTATGCAGAAAATATCACCTTTTTAACTTAGTCATTTTCTACATTTTTGTATGCAATTATATATATAGGGTACAGAGTTTGTGTACACTATTCCTCTAAAACCTTATAGTTAATCGGTCTGAAACTTTATATTCGTCTTCTACACATATTGTACATGTGCACCTTGGTGTTTTTATGCCGAAAAGGTTTTTTTTTTATAAAAAATATAGACTTAGACAATATATCATTTCTATATCATTTCTACTTTACACATCTCTACCTAAATTAGTATACCTGTTTATCATAACAAGGGGTAGAAATAATGCTATAGAATTCACATTAATGTTTCTTGCCTTGGTGACAGCTTCACATTTCTGCATGTTCAATGTCTGGCCCCTCTTCCGACGGCCGTATTTTGTGACTTACGGCAGCACTCTTGTTTGTAATAAAATCCATATTTGACCAAATGTTACGAAATAAAAAGAAGGCACATTCTTAAATTTTGTCCCAGCCTTACATGACCTTAGCTGTTGATAGGCCGTTAAACACCAATAAATCAAATCAATCTTAAATATTTTAATATTATAAAAAAAAATATAGTTTTTAGTAGCCGCGTAAAATTTGGGCAGGTTTTGTTAAACGGACAGTAAAGTTTTTCTGTTACAGAGTTGTTGATGGAGGCGGATGGAGAGCCAGAGTCCCCGCTGGTCAGGAAGTACCGCGACGAGCTGGAGCAGGTCCGCGATGAGTTCGAGCGCTACAGACTCCGTGCACAGTCTGTGCTCAAAAACAAAAAGGTCCGCGAACACTTGTTTGTTGTGTATGACCTGTAGTTGTTTATGTCCCCCGCAATGAGTTGTGGAGGGGTATACTGGAGTCAGGTTGTCCGTCCGTCACTTAACTTAACATCAGATTTCCTTCATTTGAAATGCTTAATATTTCATACATGCTTTCCTGTAAGGCTCTACTACCATGCTGCGCCAAATCCATGACCGTCCAACCCTCGCTGATCCCAAGGTCAAGGTCAAATACTTGGTCTCTTTACAAAACTTAACATCAGAGAAATAAGTTATAACTTCTATTTCCTTCATTGAAAATTCTTAATATTTCACTCGTGCATTCCTCTAAGGTTGTACTATCATGCTGTGACAAATCCACGACCGTCCAGCCCCCGCTGATCCCATGGTCAAGGTCACATACTTAGTTTCTTTACAAAACTTAACATCAGAAAAATATGTAATATTTCATGCATGCATTCCTCTAAGGCTCTTCTATCATGCTGTGACAAATCCCCGCTGATCTCGAGGTCAAGGTCACATACTTGGTCTCTTTACAAAACTTAACATCAGAGAAATGGGTTATAACTTCAATTTCCTTGCTCGCATCTGCTTCACATTTCACAGACGCATGGACCTCTACCACCCTCTGACAAATTCACGTTCGTGCCGCTCCCGCGAAGCCCAGAGTCAAGGTCACAAGCCCACACACTTGGATTTTTTTTACATATTTAGGGGTACCTGTGCCCACGCGGGGGCTATTCCGTAAGCCTTGCTTACTGACCAATCTAGTTCCTACTGGAATTCTATCGGAGACCCAGATATGGCACATATTTATTTATTGTACCCCCGGCGTACAAAGTATTTCGAGGGTATATAGTTTTTGTCATTCCGTCCGTCCGTCTGTTTGTCCATTTATCTGTTTGTCCATTCATCTGTTCGTCCATTCGTAAGAATTTGCGTTCAAGTTTTTATTTGTCGGTCCATGTGGTGACCGGGGGTATCCATGAGCCTCTACTGTCTGTTTCACGAAAGCTGCCCAAATTTTACGGCTATATAAACAATTCAAAAACAAGATTTCTTTTGATAATATTAAATTAAAGGAAAAATTAAGAATGAGCCTTCTTTTTATTTCGCAAAATTTGGTCAAATATTGATTTTATTGCGAAAACAAAATTTCCCCATGTTAAATCCCCATAGACATCTAGTGAAGATGTCTATGGGGATTTAACATGGGGAAATTTTTTTGAATTTCAGAAATACTGGACCGATTTTTAAAATTTAACTTTTGTTTTCTTAGTTAGATCATATCCAAGCTATCTAGTCAGGTTTCGGAGTCAATTTTTCGTTTTTTTGACTCCTCTCACACTTCCTTACCACTTTTTCCCCCATGTTAAATTCCCATAGACAAATCAATTTTTTGTAATAAAATCAATATTTGACCGAATTTCACGAAATAAAAAGAAGGCTCATTCTTAAATTTTCCTTTAATTTAATATTATCAAAAATAATATTGTTTTTGAATTGTCTATATGGCCGTAAAATTTGGACAGCTTTCGTGAAACAGACAGTAGTGTGATTTGTATGTGGATATATGCGCGGCGGCGGTACAAGTGAACACATACAAATTGTCTAACATTTTTATTTCCATATATCACTCGCAATTTATATGCTCCTCAAAAATATAAGAAATATAAAATAAACAAATTACTGTGATTTAGAAGGAACTATTTTACGTAGTTCTGGCACTGACCAATATGAACCCACGAGACGTCAATATGGAAAAAATATTGACGGTTTGTGTTCCATTGTGTTTCAATGGGAAACGTATATACATATATAATAATGATGTATATTACACAATTATGTGTAAAATACTCACTATGATTGAAGGGGCAGAAGAACAAGGGGACTACTGTCTCTTCCACGTTTTGCTGCCAACGAACATTTGGCTATTAAACACTCTAAATCTAAAAACTATTTAATTGCAAGTACTTTTTCATCAATTACCCTCCCCAAAAAAAATTAATTGACGAAATTCCAACAAATATTGATTTTATAGCGAAAAAACAATTTTCCTAAGGGAATTTAACACGGGGCAAAAAGGGGCTCCAGAGTGAAGAGGAGGGTCAAAAAACGAAATTGGCTCCGAAACCTGGCAAGATAGATTGCAAATAATGTAACTAAGAAAATAAAAGTTAGATTTTGAAAATCGGTCCACAAATGATTTTTTTTTTTTTTTTAATCTATTTTTAGCCCCATGTTAAATTCCCGTAGGAAAATTGTTTCCTATGGGAATTTAACATCGGGCTAAAAATAAAATCGCAATAAAATGGAATTTCATCAAATTTGATGGAATTTCATGAAATAAAAAATTTGGTTAGGGTGACTTATTACATGTATTGATGAAAAAGTTTACATTTGAATATTTTTTGGATTTAATGAGTGTAATAGCCAAAACGTGGAACAGACAGTAATAACAAAGCTGCTGGTACGATGGTCGTAATAATGGTTCGTATTACGGAATAGCGGGGTGGTCGTTGTATCAAACCCTGTGACCACGTAAATACAAAGTAAATAAATCTTTATATACTTAAGGTAGAACTTTATTGTCTCTTCATATAGTTATTTGTCACATCTATAGTTTCATTCTATAGCCCACCCATGCGATCCATGTACTCCTGTTCATGGTCAAATGACATAGAAATTTGCATCTGCAGCCTATGCTCAATAAATGTAAATCCAATAATTATTTACAAGAAAACAATGTTAATGTGAAATTTACAGACTATCATAATTTTGCACTTTTAGTCGTACGAAGTTTAGTGAAACGGCGGCCCCGTAGGTGAATATCGTATATGTCTGCAATCATGTGACCCTCTATTGGGCAATCTCTTCTCGGTAATATGATAATGTATAATATTCAATATTGTACATTCTCCATGTATAATATTGTAATCAGTGCCATGGTCTATGCAGGGCTCCAGATAAGGAATGAGTATTTTTTACTCCATCATTTCTGAAGCAATTGGGTATTTCAAAGTTTTAATTGGGTAAAGTAAAATCACACTACTGCTTGTACTACACATCAACAGACAGCAATTATTGAATAGTTTTCTTCTGAATGAAACATGTATTGGCATTTCATTAGAATTGTCTCCTTGGAAATACCAGGATGTGTTTTCATGGAAAAATAAAAAAATATGCTATATTTGTGGTCTGTTTATTGTTTTCTGTAGCATGATAAAGATGCCACAAATTTTTCATTGCTTTTTGATACTCACTATTTCTGATTTCAATTGGGTTTTTGGCAATTTTAATTGGGTATTTGCACTATACGCACCTTATCTGGAGCTCTGGTCTATGTGTGTGGTGTAGGAGCAGACTCCGTCGAAGGAAGACGAGCACCTAAAGGATCACGTGGCGGACCTGCGTGAGAAACTGCGCACCCTGCACGTACAGCACGACGAGGAGGGGGAGCTGCACAGACAGCGGGAGGACCAGCTACGGCAGACCCTGCTGTCTCTCCAGGACAAACACAAACGCGTACGTATAACACAGTCTGGTACTGACCACACATTACTGTCGTCCTGCTTGTCAACTCCGAAATTAGAGATCATATACACTGTGAAATTAGAGATCAAAATTAGAGATCAAAATTAGAGATCATAAACACTGTGAAATTAGAGATCATAAACACTGTGAAATTTGTGACTGTGGCCGGAGAAATGGGGCTTATGGGATTTCGGACCAGTGTAGTTGCTGATCAAATAAATAGCACACTCCTGCAGCTCGATAACGATTTTGCTTGTTAGAAGCATGCCGGGGGTTTCATCCATGAAATAGCGAACCATGCACAGGCTGATCTGGATCTACACTGGTCACAAGACCCATAAGCCCCATTTCTCTAGTCACAGGGACATCTATGGATATATCACAGGCGAGAAAAATGTGTACCTGGCCACGTGTCTCGAATCTGGGACCTGGTTTACCTACCATCGCTCTTCCGACCGAACTAACCAGGCACAGATATATACTTTGTCCAGTTAGTGATTTTCATACCAACCGTGACATACTTATTTGATCCTGGAAAACATCATACTAATCACGTGCGGTAAGCCTGATTAAATAAGCCACCGGGGTAGCGTGTCAAAATGAATGCAAAGCTGGTAGCAACGAATAATCACGTTATCTACACAAATCCTTGTTTGTATTTTGACCTGTGAGTTTGTCACTAGCCTGGTGTTGCTGTATGACATGAGTTTGTCACTAGCCTGGTGTTTGCTGTATGACCCGAGTTATCACTAGCCTGGTGTTGCTGTATGACATAAGTTTGTCACTAGCCTGGTGTTTGCTGTATGTTCGGTCAGGAGGTGAGCCAGCTGCAGGGGGAGCACCACACGCAGCTGCAGGAGTTCGAGGATGAGATCAAGAAGCAGCGGGATCGTACCATCTCCATGCTCGCTGAGAAGGACCGCGAGATCGAGCATCAGCGCGCCACCACTCTACCAGTTCGCGACGATAACTACCTGCTCCGGTACCCGACCTCCGACATGGGTGGAGCGTCGTCCGAGCGACCGAGCAGCGAGGACGATGCGGTTCGCCGACTCCTGACGGCGCCGTCGAGCGGGCAGAGCGAGATGACGCTGCTATACTTCGCGCAGGAGCAGGCGCGGAAGGACGTGGAGATTGCGGCCCTGAGGAAACAGAAGCGGGAGTTGGAGGTTGGGCTGCGGGAGCTGCAGGGGTCGGCCGGCATACAGCAGGAGGAGCTACACGGGGACATTGACCGGCTCAAAGAGGAGGTGAGGAAGCTGGAGCGGAATATCACGCGCGAGGATGCTAACCTGGAGTACCTGAAGAACGTCACGTACAAGTTTCTCATATGTGGTGACGCGCACGGTAAGCAGCAGATGCTGAACGCGATAACGACAATTCTGCAGTTTAGTCCACGGGAGAAAAGTTCTCTACAAGCACACAGTAAAACGTGGTGGGCGACGTGATTGTGAGTACACCTGTTCTGTTCAAGTTTTATTCTGGATACAAAGCACGAGTTTAACCCTTAAAGGCTGGAAACAAAAATTGCCGTTTGCTGCTTTTATGATGTTTGAAAAAATAATGTATCCTTATCCACACAATAATGTGAGTTCTAAAATTAAATTTTCTATAAATATATGTAACAGCAAGAAGAACCCTGTTGACTTTCAAAAATGATCTGGTGAGTTATCTCTCCTTCAGTTTACTAATCATGCCTTGATTGGCGTATATTGTGACCTTTGGCACTCTTGTTTTATAGTTGTTTTATTTCTTCACAAAATCATGTTATGGCAGCACATAAGAATTGTCTCCATTGGATTCTCATGTGCAGCTAAAACATTTCTTTTATTAAGAAATACTCCAAACAAGTAAAAACAGCAGACATTCGTAAACATGAATTCAGCGTTGTAAGGGTTAAGTTCCGTGCTGTACTATTTATTATCCGGCATGAGCCAAAGTTGCAGCTGCCATTACCTGTTATACCGCGTGGTGCCTTATTGCGTCAGATACACACAACTTATTGAAGCCATTCTTCAGTTTTAGCTACAAAAATAATGTACAGTGGGACCTGTCTAAACCGAACACCATGTCAAGTTGGTAATTCTGATGTGTTTCATTGTCATTTAACTCTGATGGTGCTGCATGTAAAACACGAACGCATGTATTGGAGTGGTCATATGCCAGGGGCCCGTTTCACTAAACTTTGTACGACTAAAATGTTCGTAAGTGCAGATTTAGAATCGTCTGTAAATCAATTGATGGATTTACATTTATTGAGCATAGGCTGCATATGCAGCCTATGCTCAATACATGTAAATCCAATAATTGTTTACAAGAACACATTGTTAATGTGAAATTTACAGACTATCATAATTTTTCACTTACAAACATTTTAGTCGTACGAAGTTTAGTGAAACGGCCCCCTGATTTGCAGGAGCATCTCTAAACCGGACACCCTGGGGACTTCCCAGGGTGTCCAGTTTAGGGATGTTCCACTGTATATATATCAGGGTTTTATGCTATGAATTACAATATATGTAAAAATTAGCAAAACTTCCATGACAAATGATGAAATCTGAACCGGTTGCCACTTAGCTGATTGTAGTAACTAATTCCTTGGTATAAACATATTTTATTAAATAACAATTTACACAAATTTATAAAGGCCTTGGGCCGAAACGTTGGAACAGTGGGTTTGCGGTTTATTAGGTATCGTTAGACTTTGTTTTCCTGAAAGCAATATCAGCAGAATACCGAGCTGCGATAGGGCAGACAATCTTGTGAAATTGCATTGATGTAGCTAAGTGCACTTTGAGGGAGTCATTTTCAATTTGTAACTACTATTTTTATTGAATGAAAACAATGGCTGTGATAATGTAATAAATACAATAAATGAATACTGCATAATTACAATTATCGAAATGTAAACAGGCGTATGTTTTATATGAACTAATGCTTTGCACTATAGATATATAACTACTCCCGCAACTTGCTCTTAGATTGATTAGTGCACCTCACCAATTTGCTGACATCTGCTGCTGCTTCAGGCTGGGTGCGTGTATTAGCCAATCAGGTGCTACACTGGTCAACATCAATAAGGTCCATTTCATCTCGTGACAACCGTGGCTGTTGCCTAGAGAACTACTGTCTGTTTCACGAAACCTGCCCAAATTTCATGGCCATATAAACAAGGCAAAACACTATTTTTTTTGGATAATATTAAATTTTATCAAAATTTAAGAATGAGCCTTCTGATGATTTGTCAATGGGAATTTAACATGGGGGTTGGGGGGGGGGGGGGGGGGAAATGAGGTAGAGGAGCTGTGGAAGGAGTCATAAAACGAAAAATGGAAATTGACTCCGAAATCTGATAGCTTGGAAATGATCTAACTAAGAAAACAAAAGTTTCATTTTGAAAATCAGTCCACTATTTCTGAAATTAGAAACAATTTCCCCATGTTAAATCACCATAGACATGTTCGCTACTCTGTGAAGATGTCTACAGGGATCCTCCAGATAAATATAAACAAAAATTCTGTTTTTGCATTGTTTATATATAGACGTAAAATGTGGGCAGCTTTCATGAAATAGACAGTAGGGTTGATGGCATCTGCATATACCCATATGAGACATCCACTCAGTGTGATCAGGGTTTGCTCTAGTCACCTTGATACTTGTAGAGTTACAGTAGTGTGTTTGCAGACTGGATTGGTCACAAATGCCATATGCCCTATTTCTCCAGTGACAGCCACATGCTTGTTTACACAGGTACCAGAAAACAATCTCCTGCTTATCTAGTTTCTAATGTAAATTAAAAGGTCAGCAACACGGTGAAACACGTACCTTTTTCAAACCTGTTAAAATGATAGAAATTGTTACAGTGGGGTCAGAGTGTAAGTGCACACGGGTCAGCCAACACGGGAACCAACCTGTCGTGTTCGTTCGTGTGTGCACTTACACACTGACCCCTCTGTACTTTACCATAACATTTGATGCTGAATATTTTAAAAACGACATTGTTTAGCGTCACAGTGCCGTTAAAAACTACTTGGCATCTGTGATATGTCACGCCACACAAGTTTTGCTGTAACAATGACAGCCATGTTGGTTTCGAAACTACATGATACTTTGCAGATTTATTCACAATTATTAGGCACAAGGTTGGAATGGTGCATATTTCATTCTATACCATTTATTTAACCAGGTGAATTGAATATCATGAAATAATGCACGAGTGATTGTGTCCTTCCGCTAAATAAACGAGTGAGCGTAGCAAACCGAGTTTATTTAGCGCTAGGTAGGACCCAATCACGAGGGCATTATTTCAAGATAATCAGCTCACCTGGTTAAATAAACAGTTTCTTACATTTCACACATGATTCTTCATAAAAACAAAGCGAATCAAGTGTAAAATATGGTAAAGATATATACAAATTAATTTCTGGAGGCGGGCTGTAGTGGGGCGACTGTCTCGTGATTCAGAGGGTGTGTCCGAGAACACGATTGCGAGGTTATTGACGTCATTTCTCCATATTTGGTAAACACGAGAGTGGTGTAAACTACTGGTGGCGAGTGGTTTAATTCACCATTAGATTGCTGTAAATTACTGGCTGAAATGTAAGAAAGATAGATTAATCTATGTAGTTGATGTAGATATAGTCTGGACAATGCTAAGAGAGACTGATAATGCCGCGGAAAACCTGCATATCTGTGTACATACATTATTAATTTTGACGACTTTTTGTGGGGCCAGTGTGGTTGACAAAACTAGTACTATACCACATGCACAATTTACTTTTTAAACCGGTAAACGGCAATGTGACGCTGAATTATGTATGTTTGCACATATTAAATGTGACTTGTTAATGTAAAGTTCCGATTTCTATCATTTTAACTGGTTTGAAAAATGCATGTGTTTTACTACGTTGCTGACTTTACATTTATAATAGAAACGATACTGACATGTGATTTTTTCAGTCACGTGTGGCTTGTTTACATGTTATACCTTGTTGACTTCCATTGACAATAATGCATGTGGTCCTTCTGTAGAGAAACAGGGGCCCGTTTCGCTAAACTTTGTACGACTAAAATATTCGTAAGTGCAAATTTAGGATCGTCTGGAAATTTCAATTGATGGATTTACATTTATTGAGCATCGGCTGCATATGCAGCCGATGCTCAATAAATGAAAATCCAATAATTGTTTTCAAGAAAACATTGCTAATGTGAAATTTACAGACTATCATAATTTTGCATTTCGGAACATTTTAGTAGTACGAAGTTTAGTGAAACGGTCTTTGTGCAGTCATACGCTCGGATTAACCCTTAGAATGTAAGGAAAAAAATTGTTGTCTGCTATTGTATTATATTTTGTCTTCTTTCTCAATTAGAACATGGTTTGACAGCCCTTTAGAATCATCATTTCCATTCTAAAGCGCTGTCAAACCATGTTTTGATGAGAAAAATGGAAAATGAAACATAATCAGCAGACGACAAATTTAATTCAGCAGTGTAAGGTTAAGATCTGTATTTACATGACTGCCGTTGTTTGACTGCATGCACAGCCATGTTCAACCTACAGTGCATGCTGTTTGACCATGGTTGTAGACAATTCTCATTCTGGGGCCAAGCCTTCGCCTACGTAATGCATGTGTCTCATGACATACTAGAACGTGCCATTACGTCACGACCAGTTCACAACGGTCACACTGAAATTTTGAAATTGATGCGTAGGATGGGGCACCTGCATCTGTACTGTAACACTGGAATATGTATATGCAAATCTATCAAAGTAGTAGCGAAAGTACTGTATATATGTTCAAATTACACGATATTTCTGATAGCGTTCGACCATGTCCAACTGTGGGTAAACGTTTGCCGTGACACTCGGGAACTGTTTGAACCCGCGGCCTATGGCCTTGGGGTTTAAACCGTTATCTCGTGCCATTTCAAACGTTTACCCATGACTGGACATGGTCGAACCTTATAACTGAACGGGTAAGTGAAAAAATGGGACCATGTCCATAAAGGCCACTTCTTCCACCGACACCGACAATTGTTTTCCTGATGCCAGCAAGACTAATTCATTGACTCGATGGCAAACAGCGTAAGTTCTGATCAGACCGTGTGGATGCACAGGTTGATCAGTAGCCTATTTCATCAACATTGCAAAGTATACTTTTCTAGTAAAGTATACTTTGAGGGAGAAATTTTTCATTTTACAATAAATTTATTAATTTTTATTATACCGGTACTGAATTTATTACATTATCACAGCCATTTTGGCTGTGATAATGTAATAAATTCAGTATTATAATTCTGCATACTTTTAATCATCAAATATATGCAGTCATTAGTTCTATATGACATAATGCATTTCGGGAAAAATAAATGATTACTCCCTCAAAGTATATTTTTCTAGATAAGTATACTTTGCAATTTTGATGAAATCGGCTACTGGTACTATGCTGTTTGCAAATATCATATGCTCCCTATTTTCGCCTGTGGGCCCATATAAGTCGTTGTGCAATATATTTTGTGATACTATATTTCAGAGCATTATATTGGTGTAGGTATTTGTGTACGTAAATGTATTTTGTGATAAGAATATTTACTTTATTTGTAAAACAGCATTTATCCCATTAAAGACGGGATACAATTATAGTAGTATGAAACTTTTATGAGAAAAAAAATCACTATTTTCTTTATTTCATGTCAAAAGTATATGTTGTTACCACTCGTTTGAACCGTCTCGACGAGACGGTTCAGATGAGTGGTTACAACATATACCTTCATGGAGAAATAAACAAAATAATGAGATTTTTTTAATTATAGTATCCTTGTACTGGGTTAACTGCTAGTTTTCCTGCACTTATGTGAATGGAGGATGGGAGGGTATGAAGAAAATGTCTTGGAAGAGAAGACAAGTCACTGAAATTGTTCAAATATACGAAAAACAACACAAGCAATACACGCACATTTGAAACAGATACCATCAATGGTCCATCAGCTAGCAATTTGTTTTAGCATTTTGTCTCAATTGTTTATGCTGCTGCATGAAAAAAACAGCAACATACATTTTTTGGTGATTTTGGGAACACATTCCTGAGGAATGGGAACTGTTTGTGGTATTTTATAATGCCACAACATGTAATAGACTTAAAAATAGGATAAACAAACAATAAAATAGTGGGACTTTTTTCTCTGAAACTATTTGCCAGTATTTAAAGAACATAGCATTATGTGAGCTATCTCCGCTTGGTGGACATTTTCATGCCCGACAAAACCTGCCCACATTTTACAGCTATGTAAACAAGGCATTAACAATATTTGTTTCAATAATATTAATTAAAACTCATTTTTTGGTGCTATTCAGAAATAAATAAACTCTGAAATACAGCATAGGACCCGATATCTATAAATAGATTTGCAAAGTGAAATAACTAGCTATGATCCCTCATTGCAAACTGATTGTTGTATGCAGAACAGACTTCTACTGAGCCTCGCAGGGGACATGGATTTATTTTATTATTCGTTCCCACAATATAACAATTTGTTCCCGTGGGAACAAATTGTTAAATTGAGGGAACAAATTGTTAATTTGTGGGAACAAATTGTTAATTTGTGGGAACGAATTGTTAAATTGAGGGAACAAATTGTTATGTCGTGGGAACGAATTAATAAAAAAAAAAAATTCTACGTCCCCTGCCAGACCAGATTTCTCTGAGCAAGAGGTGAGACGTATGCAGTAGCTATCCTCTTGCATGACTATGGCGGAGTGAATGTGTAGAGCTAATAACTCGCGTGAAACGACTAGAGGGTGACGAGTTGAGTGAAAGACTAGAAAGTGGTGAGTCGAGTATACGACTAGAAAGAGCTGAGTTGAGTTAACAACTAGGATGTGGGTCGTCCAGGGCAGTCGAGTGTACCGACTGGCGAGCCGATAATGAGGTGCAGAATGTCGTGTCGAGCGTATGTACTGGGACGAGTCGCTTTAGGCGAGTGAATGATGTATCAACAAGTCTGGCAAATGTTTCAACTGATGCCGCACATAAATGTACATATGAATTAATTTATGAAAAAGGGGGCAAAATAGTCCAAAATGAATTGATATTGTTAAACTAAAAATAGCAATGAGTGCCCCCAAGAGGAGAAATTAATTAGGTATGCGTGTACTCGTAACAAACTTAATTAATAGTTTTTATTATATACCTATCCATGAAATACATAGTTATACGCTGTAAATAAAAGTCATATGTTCTCATCGATGAAATAAACATCTTCCGGTGAAAATACGACTACTTCCGTTATCTATATTCATAACGCGCACCTGCAGTGCCGGACAGCAAATAGGCTGCAAATACACATTCATTACCGTATACAGTCTAAAAAACTGCTAATTTCCATGGAGCGGTATAAAATAAATAGAATATTCATATTTTTTCAACGAATATGACATATATGTTCATCTCGTGGTGTGAAATGTCCATATTTCACGTGTGCCGTTATATGACATTCCACACCACTCGATGAACATACCGTAAATATTCTAATAGACGCCCATGCTCTAATAGACGCCCACCCCCCACTTTTTACGTTGAAATCGACTCATTTTTTGGCCGATTTTCACGAAATTAGTGCCTCTAATAAACGCCCAGTACCGACTTGAAACAATATCGGAGCTAATTGTTCAATTAGATTTTTTTCTTTCCATTATTTCGAAAGCAACTTCCTTTAAAATCGGGGAAAAAACATAATTGCTACTTTCACTTTCAAAAGCGGAAGCGAAATTAGACTGTTTCCGGTGTCACAGTAAATTCCTCATCAGCAGTATCTATTTGCACGGACACAGGGTGATCAGAATTTACACGGTTACGGAGACGCCATTTTCAAAGCATCTCGAACCCGACAGAAACGAAACGCTGACGCTGATGAAACGTCCGTAGGCGTAAATCTGATCAGCATTAATGATTGACGCTGTCTTGATATACATTACCATTAAATTTAACATTTCTACCGACTGTACCATAATGACCAGAGTGGGCCGAAACGTCTTGGCCCAAATGTTTATAAACTGATAGACAGTACAATCAAGTCTGGCGTTTGAGAGTAACGTCCCTTAGTTATGTTTTTGTTCAGATAGCAGAACATCGTATATTTTTTTATCATTTTCCCTTTGCCGAATAACACTTGCCCACCCTGGACTTCGGAGCCAGTGGTGATTCTAATAGACGCCCAGGCGTCTATTAGAATCTTTACGGTATATGTCATATTCGTTGCAAAAATATGAATATCCTCTATGTACCCAACAAAGAAACATGTAGAAAATATGACATCTGTTGTGTAACCTGCTGTTAAATAAAGTGCACGAACTATCACATCCACAGTATTGTTTACCTTGTACGAAGTCAATGACACATCCGGGCCTGTGCAGCTTGTATAGCACTGCGTGCAACTCTGATGTACCTGGTATAGCATGATGAAGACCATCGACCGAGAGTTTGTATCATGTGATCTTCAATGTTAGCTTCTGCTGCACTGCTTGCAGCACCAATCCGAAATGAATGGCCACTATTTTTATTCTCGTCATAACCGACTCTGCATAAAACTTGCTTCACATAATAAAGAAACCTTGTCCTAGTGAACGGTTTGCCATCCACATCTATGAAAAGTGGCGAGATATCATAACAAAACTGGAATGCAACTAATGGAGTTATTTCTGTATATCGATGTATCAACGCCTACACTGAACAGATCAGTCTTGGAAGTCGGTAGCATAAGACAAAACATAGAATGATCTGTCAAGAATGACACATCCTGACATTTCAAATATGAATAAACGTCTCATCATTCCGAGCTTTAACAGTGAACTCACTGCAGCGAAGAAAGCCGAAATAGGCTAATGAGCACATACATGTACATTGTAACGTCAAATCTAAGTTTGGGGTAAAAACTCCCGCATGTAATAAGTCGCACATCTGCTTCAGAATTGAAAAAGTTATAGGCAGTCTCAACCTCGTCTTCGCTACTTGACTACGTTTAACACCACGTAGAACACATTGTAGTCTATCCTTAGAAGACATAGCTCATGCCTGCTTGCAGATAGTGAAAACGAATACCTGCCAGATATAGTTTAATAGTAGCCAGCTGCAGCTTGCGTGACTTGTAACAGAATGTCACAAAATAAATTAGAACATCCTCCGTTAGAATGGGTAACGTACCTGTACGCGTAATACAACATGACATTGTTAGAAACTGCGTGAAACACTGCATGCCTGTCTGATAGGTTGATTTAGTATTTGGAGCAATAGATGCTGACCAAAGATTTGTGACTTCCAGGTCTATTTCAGCTGCAGCTTGGAAACCGAAAGGCACCGCTCTGAAACAGTGTCTGTCTCTGGTGCAAGACGTCTGAACTGCAACATGTTAAAACGTGATAACGCGTAAGCAATAACATTTGATTTACCGGCTATATGTCTTGCGATAATAGCAAACTGACCTTTTGCCGCGCACCAGATCAACCTACGAACAAACTTTTGAATGAATGGAATTTTAGATCGACCCTTATTGATGATGTCCACAGTAGCTGAATTGTCACAATTCACCACAATTCTCTTCTTTGTCCATTCCTCACCCCACAGCACGGCTGCCATGACTATCGGATAGACTTCATACAGAGCCATAGATGCCACAACTT
Source organism: Conchocele bisecta (assembly GCA_029237695.1). Classification (NCBI taxonomy): domain Eukaryota; kingdom Metazoa; phylum Mollusca; class Bivalvia; order Lucinida; family Thyasiridae; genus Conchocele; species Conchocele bisecta. Next base: position 113,575,207 of record CM055268.1, read on the forward strand.
CCGGTGATATAAAAGCAGCTAATTCCCCTTGAAACCACTTCCCACAATAATACCCTGCATATGCTCGAGGTGTAGCATCCGTGAAAAACTGCATATCATCAGCCATTGTAAGTTCATCATTCATGAAGAATGAAATACCGTTCCATTCATGAAGAAATTTAGACCACATACTAATTTCTAATCTACAGTCTGTCTGCAATTTACTGACAGAAGAAGACAGCGATATCAAGTACGACACAAATGCACGACCTGGATAAATCACGCGGCATGCAAAATTGAGATGTCCTAGAAGGCTTAATAATTCCCTCTTTGTACATGATTTCCTTTTTGAGAATATTTGTAACAAATTCGCGATTCTCTGCACTTTGTCTAGCGGCAACCGTGCCTCCATCTTCACACTGTCTAATATAATTCCTAAGTACTCAATAACCGTAACTGGCCCCATAGTTTTTGTGGGCGATAACGGTATACCAAGTTTCTCAAATACCAACCACAAAATATACATAGTATGAGAAAATCGGCCAGCAAATGTAAACAATGACTGATTCCATAATTGTTTTGCAGGATCCAACAAACAAGCAAAATTTAGGACTAGATCGACTGCCGAACATTAATCTGGTGTTTAAGTAATATTTATCGTTCCACTTGCATGATACCTTGAAAGGGCCACAACTCCCTCTTGACAGGAACCTGTTTAAAGGCATCTTGAATGTCAGCTTTACAATATCTACTCCCCTTTCCCAATCGCTGAGTTATTCTAATCGCATGGTCAATGGTGACATATGTCAAGGAGTAGTCGTCCCTTAACCTCTTTTTCCCAGAGTACTTCCCCTCAGAAATGCCAATTGGGCTGATACGATAATGTGGATATGGAATGCTATCAAAAGGGCCGATCAAATATCCTTTAACTAATTCTGACTGAATCAACTGTGAAGTAATGTCAGGCTGTTTAATTGCAGATAACAAGTTTTTACACTTCTACGGTAATGCAGGTAAATGCTTAAAACCAGTCTCAAATCCCTCTGAAAATTCGTCTATTAAATAGTTAGTGAAGTTCTTATCAGGATGATGCTGCAACTTAAAACTCAATTTTGTAACATTTATAGGGCTGTTCCTAGGCACTATCTCAGGCTCGGTATTTTCTGTCCCTGGCCTCGCCATTTTTTTTAATTCTGACAATTCATTTTAGAGTGATCGCTCTGTTTACATACTAAACACAAATGCACATGTCTGCATTGAGACGCATGGCAACCACGCATAGTGTTAAAATTGTTACAAATCTCGTTTCCATTGTGAATCATTCGCGTGCGACCCAAAAGATCTTTGGTAGAATTTGCACGGTTGGCAAAACTACCAGCAGTCGTGATAACTACTGGCCTTATTGTACATTTCCATTGTACTACCAGAGACAGCATAGGTTTGTGACGGACAGAACTGTGACCTGTGCAGTGTGCTACAATTAGCCTTGTAATTTGAAAATATTGAACAAAACAACATATTATTCCTAACTGACCAGTCTATTTTCACGCCATGGAAGCAGAGATGTGCCGCAGCCTGTGCCGAGAAAGATTTGTGGTACTCATAAAAGCCACGACCCCCATACCTGGATGCCATGTCAATTATATCACGCTCATACAGATCTAATTCTGGTCGCCTATTAGGATGCACCTGGCACATGATGTTTTTATAGACGGCGAATGCCTGAATCAATTGTGGCAAACTTAATTCTGTGTTTAAGCGCGAACGTCCGGTTTCTGGTTACCACCGGGTACCCAGTCCGACTGACACTTGTAATAAGGTATCTGAGATATCCGAGATATTTGATTGCGGAATCTCAACCGATCCACTGTCACGTCCGCAGATTTGCGCTTCCGACTGTTCGAACTGGCTCGCACATCCATTTTTGTGGAAACTTTTACACACTTGGTTCAATTAAATGCGTGAAATATTGCAACAAAGGAATCTATTCCGTAGAAACTGGCAGCACTTTTATCGTCTAGTAGAAATCCAATCTGTATGTCTGAGCCATTCACACGGCATAAATCAAATAATTTATCGATTAATAATTCCAGCACAAAAATATTTACACAATTCCCTAACATTCTGTCCAAAATTTATATCCCAGTAAACTCCCACACCGAACTACTTTCCGTAACCGTGAGGCGCAGTTAAAATAATTCTTAAGAAAACAGAAAATAAACACATTTTCTTGATGAATTTATTTCAAATGCTGGGATTATAAGGAATGAATGACCTTTTTGTTGAATTTATCGGGGATATAAACTTGGGAAAAGTCGCGGGAATACTGGACGAGGCCTTCCGGCCTTCATCCAGTATTCCGTGACTTTTCCAAGTTTATACCGGATAAATTCCACAAAAAGGCCATTAATTCCTATATTAAATTGTAACGATATCCATTGACCATTCACAATAATAATTCCTAGAATCACATGGTCTAGCTATATTATAATGATATTCTTGATTAATTATCCAAGTCAGAAGTATTCCAGCCAGTCGCTATTATATAATTATGTCAAGAATCCTCAGAAACATCCACGCCGACTACGCATTGTGCAAAACTGAATTCCCGGGGCAGCGGATGTCACTCCCTGCTCCCGCGACCTTTGAACTATATAATTAAATATCTACAATGATCATGCACTCTCGCTAGCTGGGACACTGATTTTTGATTCGACTCCTGGGGCCCGTTTCACTAAACTTCTTGCGACTAAAATGTTCGTAAGTGCAAAATTATGATAATCTGTAAATTTCACATTAGCAATATTTTCTTGTAAACAATTATTGGATTTACATTTATTGAGCATAGGCTGCATATGCAGCCTATGCTCAATAAATGTAAATCCATAAATTGAAATTTACAGACGATCTTAATTTTGCACTTACAAACATTTTAGTCGTAAGAAGTTTAGTGAAACGGGCCCCTGGTCATGTAATATACCCCCTTTTCGACGAAGAATTTTCCAATTTTAGCTTATAAGTCGTGAAACTTATATTCTAATAGCTACACATCTGAAACTTGGTATGTAGCTTCTTTATGATGAGTAGATGTGCAAAGTATTTTGATTTTTGATTCGAACCCCGGGTCATGGATTATCTGTAGCTCGTAAAACTATTAAATCCTAATAGCTACACACGTGAAACTTGGTATGTAGCTTCTTTATGATGAGTAGATGTGCAAAGTTTATTTTGATTTTGATTCGAACCCCGGGCCATGGATTATTTGTAACTCGTAAAACTTTTAAATCCTAATAGTTACAGATCCTGGTTTGCGCCTTCGTAATTAAACAATTGATGAATCACTAGATGTGTCCATATCATTTGATGTTTCTCTTTCTTCAGCTGATTTCTCTAATTCATGCCTTTCTTTAAACGCTTTTATTAAATACAGGGGTCAAATTGAACTTGTTAACACTTTTTAACACACTAGCATTTTTTCGCCAGTGCAATTTTTTTCTACCAACAAAATTGAATTTTCACTAGCAATTTTTATGTTTAGTTGGATTATGCAATCATCATGTATACTATGAGTACATTAATAGTGATGTAGGTATTTGTATTATAACTGTATTATTAAATAAAAATATATTACTGTGACAGTCTTAGTGTTGAACTGCTATACCATGCTGGCAGCTACCGAGTGTAATTCCAAGTTATTTTTTGCCACTTTAAAACAGTTTTTAATGACGACGAAATGTCCTTGGATTTCACTGGCACTGCTGGTGTAAAATGAACGCCTGGAATTTCATCACTGACATCCTTTACTCTGTTAGTTTTCAGTTTTTTGGCTGCCGGCGGTAGAAAGAAGGAACTTATTGACCTTTTCTCACCACCGTTTTACGACATTTTGTTGTTGTTGTAGCGTCTGTTACGGGCGTACTCGATTGCGAAACTAGAGTTATAAAAAGTAGTGCCAACAATTAAACTGTTCTAAGACGACCGATCATGTTATGTTGATCTACCAAATTCACGTTGATTTAAATATATGTTATAGATATGTAACAGTATGTATAATGTATACAGCAAGAAAAACAGGAATTTTATTCTTTTATTTATTTTATTCAATGCGCCATGAAATCTCCAATGCGCCCAATGCGCCGTGACATCTCCAATGCGCCCAATGCGCCGTGACATCTCCAATGCGCCCAATGCTCCAATGCACACTTTAGTCATACCGCCACTAGAGGGATGTCGCAACAACGTCCTGATTTACGACCTCCAATGCTCGTATCAAAAAGGCGCTTTGACGAAAGCATTTCATGATCCAGAATGCTGTTCAGAACAAAACAATCTCGAAGATTTGCATTTTCATTTTGAAATTGGCACTCGCTGTTTTTTGCTAGCACCTTGAATTTTAACTAGCATTATTTAAAAACCACTCGCATTTTGCGAGTGCCAAATTCGAGCCATGTACGCGTCCCACAAGTCAAACAGCTGCCGATGTGTTCGTTCATACTGATTCCAGTGCCTTCACGTCAGTTGCTTTTCTGATACCAGTCGCATCTGTATGTCCACCGATTCTGCTTCACCGAGTAGTAGTGGAACAAGAACGTAGAATCCCAAGTCCGCCCGTCCCGCCCGTCCCGCCTTCCCGTTCATGCGCCGATGCAAGCCAGAAAACACAACGACATGGCTTATAATTCATATAAGTTATTATAAAAATCGCATCTTATTATTTGCGGAATAATAGTATGGATGAATAATATGCATCACATTATTGTATGAACATGTGTTTTTGCATGATGATTACTATTAAATTTATATATGATCCTTCCCCTCGACATGATTGTTGGTTCAGACAGTCTCTCGGAAGGCACACAAGCCCAATACGCTCTCCTCGATCTACGTCTGTTCATTGTAGGTCGTCAGATCCATGAGTGGTTGGAGGTCGCTGTCCGTCACGGTCTGTCGCAAGGCTGCCCTTTCAACACCACATGCCTGTATAGTGGTATTGGCAAACAGTGTAGATCCTGATGAGCCGGCTCGTGACGAGCCGTCTGATCAGGATCTTCACTTTTTGCAAGTAATTTTCATATTTTTGAGATAAAAAACACCCCATTTTCATAAATAAACTAGTCTGAAAATCATTCTGTGGCGATTGGATTGGTTGCAAAATTAGCATATCAAAATCCATTCCACTTACTTAGGGATGAAAGGTTAACTTCCACATATACAGGAACTTGTCCTTCCTCTCCATGTACGCCCAGACTGGCAATCTTCTTGTAGAGACGTTGTGTCCAGTGGAGCAAAGAAATAAATAAAATAAAAGTTTAAATTTTACTCAAAATTAAATGACCTGGTGTGTTGATCAGATAATCATACACTTCTGGCCATTCGAGCGTCGGCCACTTTGTCGGGTCATCAATCTATTTGGCGGCATGAAATCTATACGGGCATTCATCAAGGCCAGAAACCTCAACTTTCTTCCAATATCTAGATACTGCCTCGGCTGAAAGGCCATCTATATACTGGTAAGTCATTTATACAACAGACTGCAATACAATTTACATGCACAACACTTATATAACTATTATATGTTCGAAAATGTTGGACAAATATCACTGTAGATAACAATTTTCAATATGGCGGTGCTTTTGTTGTCACCTACTGTCATGGCAGACTGTTGCTAGGCTAGTTGTTACCAACTGGAAGTTGCGTCATGCAAATGCGATGAATAAACCACAATCCACGTGTGTGTTGTGCAAAAGAATGACAACTCTTGCCTCACAATTTCTTTAGTTATTTCCCTTTGTTTTTTCGCACATTGATTTATTTTCAGGAGCATAACTCCTATAGCCTGCTGAATATTTTCATGAAACTTCACACATGCATATATCATAACCATGGTGTGTTGCATGCAAGATAGTCGACTCTTTCCTCGCTAATTTTTTAGTTACTTCTTGCATACAATGTATATTTGTATATGTATCATTTTACCACTGAAAAGTTTATTATTTATGAATAGTACAATGTATTAGTATTACCACTGGTGAATAATATGTGTTTTTATACAAATTTGCTTACCTTTGTCACACCTGTGAATTACATTGTTGAAATTATATATACAACAAAATTCATATAGGGTTTCTATACTTTATTTCATAAAATAACATCATAATCATGGCATCAAATACATAACTAGTATTTTAACATTATTACAAAAACAAAATCAGTACACAGATGATAGTACATAGAATAACAATACACATTTTTTTACCATACAGGTAACTATATGCTCACCTGTAAAATATTCATAATTGCCAATTACTTAGACTAGGTAAGTCATATCGTCCAAACAATGTCAGCTTGTAACTTGCTGTTTCATCAGTTAGCATCAGGTAAATTTGTTGTAGCTATGTTACACGTAACTAAGGTCAGGTAAGTTCACTGGTAACTAATTACAGGTGTGTCAATTGCATAGGTAAGCAATTACAAGTAAGAAACTAGACGGAATCTGATTCACTGGCCGTGGTGTCTTCATGCCCATTCTTATAATGAAGCTGTGTATGATATCACTGAAAGCAGTCTTTGCACCAGTATCTGGTTTCCTTCTGAGTGGCAGGTACACCGGGAATACATGTATGTTTCTTGCCCTTGGCAGTGTTTGACACTGCCAAATTCCGTAAGTGAAAAAACAGTTTCACCCACCAGTTCATTGTCCTACGAGAAAAGCTATAGTATTTTCTCAAATTGTCTGATCTGTTTACACCACCAATTTGCTAATTATAGTCGAAGATACATGTTGGCTTTACGATGTTATTTCCAGTTCTGTCGACTTTAGCCGTCACTAACATTGTTGGTGGATGCTTTGTTGAGAGCATGGTTACGTTGTACTTATCCGCCCACTTCAATGCTAATAAATCGTTCCTTTGAAATAATGGAACCCCGAGGTATTTCTTTAGAGCAACAGGCGGGTGTCTGCGCTCCAGGGTGGATGGGTGTCCCGAGTGTCTGTCGCCATCCAAACTATCTCAAATTCAGGGTGTGCGATGATGTCTTGTAGACGTTGTTCCACGACCGAATAGTATCCATTGCCGCAACAGCACAGGCATTGTTCTGCAGGGTGGGATCAACAACGGTTGCGTAATCATGGGGATAACGGGCGAAGTAGAATAAAATGGATTCTGTAAAGAACTCTGCTGGCAGGAGGGCTTCAATCCCAGTATGTTGTTTTATGGCATGCCTGCGCAGATCTGCCACCCGGTAGTCCCGCTCCTTGTCATAACACTAGGCACAGAAGACGTGCAGCCTGTTCTGAATGGGGCTCGCCAGGTAATTCTTTAGCTGCCTCTTCGTCTCAAATTCCTCTTGGCACAGTCTTCGCGTCACACTGCTTTGTATTGTTTCACATGATAATTATTTATGTGTATACTCGGTATTACAAAGTTTAATTTTCATGTTTGTATGTCCGTCCGTACACCTCAAAAAATTGCCGCTTACATCATTAACAACATGTTTCATAACTTGGGTGGTCGCGTGGATAGAGCGAAGCTGTTGACCCAGTATCAAAAGAAATTTTATCGCGATGCCTTCTACTACTCCGCCCATGTATAATCCATTGTCCCAAGATGAAGTTTGTCCCATTCGCACTGAGCTACTAGGCCTATCTTCTCCTAAAACAGTTGACTAAAGGCCTTCTGTGCCAACTAAGATACATTTCCCGCATTATTCTGTTCACCTTGACCTTGACCTTCAAATCTGCGCCTCAGCTCTGCTTGTGCTCCTTATAACCGACCTTGGTTATTGACATTTTCTGGGCAGTCCCTATAGAAATGTTCAGGTGATCCACATCGGAAACATGTAGTTGACCTTGACGTGCTCCCTTGACCATGCCCTTGACTTCTTCCACTCCATTGACCTTGATTATGTCCATTCCAACCTTGTCATACATACAGTCCATTCCATCTCTGCAACTGTTGTCTCCTCCCATCTGCTTGGTTCCTCTCTAGTCGGTCCAATCTTTGACTAATGTGTTCCAATGACTATTCCACATTTCTTGGTGTACTGGACTGATCTTTTGACTCCGGCTACTTCGCTTGCACCATCCTTACAGTCGGTTTGGTTGACACTTTCTGTGTAGTTTCCCCAACTATATCTTCATAAGTTTGAAGTACATCTACTGCCCTTTCCACAGTATCACATTCTGCCATCAAACAACGATATCTAAGTTCTGCTTATGTACACTTCAGATGCTGTTCAGCTAACAATTCCCCCGGTTTACGCTTTCTATTTTCCTAGTGCGATGCCCACAGTGGATTCTGCTTATGCCCTCCGAACCTTAACTTTAATTTCCTTACAAATGTGCTGTATGAGTCCTTGTCATCTGCAGATAAATGTAATAAGTACATCTGAGCTGGACCTCTCATGCAAGCCTTAGAGCCTTGTTCCGGGGATTCCATTGTTCTAGTCGCGCACATACCTCGAAATGATCAATAAAAGCGTCCCAGTCTCCTTCACCCATGTAAGTATCCGGATTCATTGCTGGTGCCCTACGATAATTATTTGTGCAATGTCCTTCATCCTCAGAATTGTGGTGCACTGGATAATTTCTGGTGTCTACACCCTCACAGCTCCATGTATACCGTGGCGAATAATTAGTCTGCCACCTGCTTGGATGGGCCCGTTCCAGGTGACGCCGAGTGCGAAATCGTTCAAATAGAGGAGGCACATCATTGCTATCACCATGTGGGCTATAGTCCCGATTACCTATCTGCTCTCGCCTAATCAACGCAACAGGAATTCCACAAAAGTCCACCCATGAATTACCTGCATGCGGTAGATCACTGGCATGTGGAGGTCTCCCATCTGCTGATTGTGCTGTAGCTGCACTCTCGTCTGCAGACTGATGATTACGGAGCACAACAAGGATCGGTTCATCCTCAGATGCTGATGCGGTGTCTGTCGACAAATACTTCCCTGCTAGATGTCTTATGATATCTGTTCGCCTCGCCTTGGCCATTGCTCCTGTTTATTTGCACCTCATAGTCAGACATATTACTACAATGCCTATTAAACTTTAATAATAACATATCTATGTTGCGATTATGTGTCGTGTTATTCAAGTCCTACTACACGTAACTTTATTCAGAATAAATGTGTATATAATCAATCCCTGTCAGTTCTCTGTCGACTCCCAATTAGCTGATCCACTAGTGTACTGGGGGTCCTTTCACTAAACTTTGTATGTGCAAAATTATGATAGTCTGTAAATTTCACATTAACAACGTTTTCTTGTAAACAATTATTGGATTTACATTTATTGATCATAGGCTGCATGCAGCCTATGCTCAATACATGTAAATCCATCAATTTAAATTTCCAGATGGTCCTAAATTTGCACTTACGAACATTTTAGTCGTACAAAGTTTAGTGAAACGCCCCCCACCCCTGTCCGGTGCTGTTCTATTATGTTAATATTAGTTATCAATAGTTCTCCACTCTCCTTATTATAATAATGGTAGAACTACCATCACAATGTTTAAAATCCATTGTCATTGAAGTTGTCGCTTCACTGTAGAGTTGCACGTGTTGACTTGAGTTCTTTATGGTCGCATAATAACCACACCATTTGTAAAGCTACCTACACCCTGGTTACAGCACAGGTAGGTTAACGTCAATAAAAAATAACGACCGTTCTGACAATCAACAAGTCAGGTTTAATCACATGTACTACTGTTGGTTTCCGATAAAGTGGCCAGGGCAAAGGTCACAGGAGATTCCATATTGAACCATAATAGGTAAAGTAGGTGTGTAAAAAGTACAAAACTGACATTAGCATGACGATGTAGCAAGTATGTGACCAATATTTGCCCGAGATATATTCAAACAGCATTCAGGCATATTCTGAATCAATTTGTCACTGTTGTAGTTACGTATTTGTTAAAAAAAAGAAAACAGTGAGCACTCAAATTGTATGTGTATCATACCAACATATGTCTGGCCCTCCAAGGGAAATGCATGCATGATCAAGTCCATGTTAATTGATAACAATGCACCTGTGATTTCAGTATCTAATTTTAGAACATACATACATTGTTTCACATATGTGCACCTATTTCATATCTGATGCATGTATCTGATGTATCTAGCAGCAGCAGTGGGCTTATCAGCCCTGTCTCCCTGGGACAAATTTCATAAAATGATCCAAGTCAGAAAGACAGCTAGGTGTGTATTAAATCAACTTCTATGAATAATGAACAATAAATGAAATTTCATACAACTAGCATAAATTTTTCTTCAAAATGGTTTTTCCATAAATAAATTGTTAATATTTGTAGAAATGTGAGATAAAACGTAGTTTTTTCTATTTCTCAATAAACTATGCAAGTTTTAGGTTCTGTAGAATCATCTGAGTGAAATGATTATAAAGAACTGGTAGCTTGTATATTTTTCAGATAAATAGGAAGAACTATTGGGCACGATCTGACAAAACCGGGCTTATTGATTCCTGAACAATGCTGGTAGTGATCAGCATGTTCAATGATGTGGCTGTCAATGATGTACAGATATGTGCTTAGATAATCTAAGCTCTACGGATGCCTTTTAATATTTCATCTGTCTTTTATATTTCTGTATCAGATCTCATCGGATGGCTTTTACTACTTCATCTGTCTTTTATATTTCTACATATCGGATACAGAAATATAAAAGACAGATGAAATAGTAAAAGATATCCGTAGAGCTGAGAATATCTAAGCTAGATGATTCCTTGACCGAATGGTGAACATTGAAGTCCCTGATCAGACTATGCGGATGCGAAGGCTAATCTGGGGTCTTCAATGGTCGGAAAGGTCATAAGCCAGATTTTGTAAGATCATGCTGCACAAGCTGTACAAGCAAAAAGTGACTTACCGGTAGTATTTGTGACCAGTATAGTGTAGGGTACAGGAATGTAATTGTTAGGCATGCCGGAAGTGGGGCAAGACAACATCATCACTCACCGCGTCCAAACTAGTGTTTACCAAGTTTACCGGTACTAATCCATGTCGCTGCACACTATAATCCAGTTTGGAAATTTTTCACACACTTATTCACACACAAATTTTTCATAAAATACTACATTGTAGTATTCTTTATGTACACCTCCGTTGATGGAATAAAGTACCTACCTACCTTATGACCTACCACAAGAAAAATGGGTTATTGAATTTTGACACGTGCAGCTCCTGATCAGCCAGTCTGGATCTTACTGCAATGACTGATCAAGGGCCACACTGGTCGCATATCCAATAGACCTGTTTTCTCTTGGTGGATCAGAACATGTATGTACACACTGTATACATGGCTGGAACAATCATTTGTTTTTCACAAGATCCCGGTGCCACACTCAAAACAACCAATACACAGATGAATGTTGCACTGTCTACACATGTTCAGAATTTCCTGTCGATGTTTTTTTTTGCTGCATTGTCTGCAGCCATCTTCGGGAAATTACCAATGTTTATCATCGCAAGAACGGCCCTTTCATTTTCGACATAGTCCCCAATCAGTTGTGTCGCCAGGGCCATCTTGTATTCGACCATGACAAGTTTCTTGTTTCGGCCCGTCTTTGTTTGGCGTTGGTGGTTGACCGATTCCTTCATTTGTGATCGCTACGTCAAACGTAAACCAGAAGAGGTATTTTCGTGATGAGCAGTATGTACTATATTGAGTATGCAGCTGATCTGCATAATCCACCCCATTCATGTTGGTGTTGTATGCCGGTATGATGGATGGTGCCGGGATTTGTTGCAATTTACCATTTTTCAGTTTTCGATTTACAACACTGTCAATTATGGCTGGATTTTCTGCCATGGAGAGGACGTACACATGTTTTCTTTCCACAGGCAGGCCATCATCTCTCCCTTTTGGGCCGTTTTGAGTTTACCCTTTTCCTTTATATCCTTGGGTCACAGCTGTGTCGGCAGACCTTTTCTGTTGGAGCACACAGTTCCACGGACATATGTGCCATTTTCTAGTAGAGTTTCAAAGAGAGCCGGACTGGTGAAATAATTGTCCATGTTGACTGTGTGGTGTTTACGCCATATCTTGTGTGTCATGTCCCGAAATACACGTGCTGCCAGTCCAACTTCCACTCTACCTTGTTCCCTGCCAGTGTAGACCTGGAACTCATTGGTGTACCCATTGGTCGGGTCCGCTCTCATCCAAAATTTTATCCCGTATTTGGACGGCTTAGCGGAAAGATACTGCCTGAATGAGAGAAGGCCACAAAACTTAACCATAGCTTCATTGACGCTGGTCTCCTTGTGTGGGTTATAGCGGCATAGACAGTTCTGTAGAACTTCATCAAGTACAGGCCTAATGTGATGAAGTCTGTCATGTCTCGGCTGGCCTTCGGCAGGGTTCCGCGTACGATCTTTTGCATGAAGATACTGCCTGATCGTGTCAAATCGGTCGTGCTTCATGATTTTCCGGACATTCAAATTTCCAAACGGTGAATCGTTGGACCAATACATAGCTGTCGTTGGAAGCTGAAACAAACAAACAATACATAATTACACAAATATATTGCTCTGATTGAATCTGTGCTGTCTTATCAGTCGAAGCTATTTTATAAATAATTTAGCAGTAACTAGATCAAGGATACCCCCGGCCGCAGCCTGGACACACAAACAAAAACTTTAACGTAAATCTTATGAACGGACGCATGAAAATACGAAAACTATATACTTATTTTTTCGGATGCATACCGTTCTTATTATTCATTATGTATCAAATGCTAAAAATGTACCAAATAGTTTTCTAAATTAAGTGGCCAGTGATAGTACTTTTCAACAGACCTCGCAGTGAACGCCACTCGGCAGGAATCAAATTTGCTCTAAGTGAGGTCTGTTGAAATGTACTATTACCTCAATGGTATATAATTACCTCCAGAATGCTAATGTAAACCCTAATGCCGAGCCACGCCTTCATCTCGTCCTCGGTCACCTCTCGCCACTGTGGATCGAGCTTCTCAATCTGTCGTTGTTCGGCATACAGGTTAGTTTGCTTAACCGGCGATACAATCAGGAGCAGAGGAAAGAAAAGCTCGGAAGAAATCAAATTCTGTCGCATCTGGATCCAAGTCCACAGTAGCTCCAGGGTCTGGCCGAGTAAATGCTGCCTTTGGCATATTCGTTCTATCATTTATGCGCCAGTGATTACCCTCAGGAACATTGGGGTGGTCATCATCATTGTGGGGTGGTCATCATCATTGGGGTGGTCATCATCATTGGGGTGGTCATCATTGCCACTTTCAGAATGTTCACTTTCTGTCTCATTTTCGCTCCCATTATTGACACTGACATCGCTCGTTGAGTCGTCTGCCCCATCTTCCGTGACTATCGCTACCACTTGATCAAGCCCCAGTCGGTGGGGCGGGCGGGCGTGCAGCAGGCGGGCGGCGGACAGAATTACTGCATAGTTTGTGTACACAACTCCTCTGAAACCGTTCAGTCGATTGATCTGAAACTATACACACGTCTTCTACACATATTGAAGTCTTGGGTTTCGCCACCCTGGCTTCATCAGATTCTTCGTTTTCAAAATCAAATTCGTCGTACACAACCTCTGCAGGAATAAAAGATTTATTAAATACAAGGAATTAATTTCCTGGTACTTTTAGAAAGCAATATTTTTTCACTAATATCCAACATACAGGTGGACACTTCAGAAATGTTATTGTTAATTTTAATGGGGTTTTACGTCTGTTCAACAGCAAAGTCATATACAGATAGGTCAATGGTGTCGAATCCCATATTTTACCTGTATGCTAAAATCCAAAAAGCAGAATACAATAACTATATACATGTATTCAGTTATGAAATTAAAATATCCTGATGTGGTACCAGGTCCTAGCTGCACCAGAATCACTTGGCCCCTTTCTTAAAAGTAATAAGATTAGCACTAATCTTGCTACTCTTATAAGGGGTATAACCGATTCAATTCTCGAGTACAATTGGCCAAATGGCTGAACCAGGTAAACAAGGGCTGATATAGGGATGAACCCCATCATTAATGACGCATTTACAATTACTACCCCAACCTCCCAGTAAACAGAATCCAACCATAAATTTTAAATATTCACAAACAATGATGAATATGGCCAAACCAACTTACTATTTTGCACTGGCTGCACCTCGTCATCTGAACAACCCTCAACAATGTAGCAGCCTCAGCTGGAATTGAAAATATACAAGAATTCCACCACTAAAGCAGTCGTGTCTACCAATGCCTTGCCAATATACAAGGTGTCCCAAAAACATGTATACTTTATTTATTTTATTTTTTTCGGATGCATACCGTTCATTGGGGGAGATCATCATGAAAAAAGAAATGAAAATTTTCACGTTTCCACCCCAATTGAAAAAAAAGTAATTTACCAAAAATGTACTGATCTGATCTGAGCTAACACTGTGAGGTTATGGACATAGGTTATAGGTGAATCATTTTTGACATTGAATATTTACTACATAGCAGGATATAGTTGTTTGCCAACTTTTAAACGTTACAATTGCTGTATCTGTTGTCAGAAGAATCTCAATAATAACAGCGTAACCGTTGTTTTATCGGGGAAATATAATAGATTGTCATTGAGATGTTAATCACTAATGCCCCCTCATTCAGATGTTAATCACTAATGCCCCCATCACACCGCCGCTACGTCCATAAAGTTCTCGCTGCGTCCCAAGAAAAAAGGCCAGGACACAGTGGGAACTCCTACAACGTATTGAGAGCGTAGTGGGAACTTCTATTGACGTGGCATGATCTCCATGGTCTCCGAAGACCGATTTTCCGCTACGTGGACTTTGGACATGTTCAAAACCCACGTTGCACGAACGCCGTCTGAACAGACGCAGTCATAGTACCGTAAGTACGCAGTAAGGACCTTCTTAGGACCTACTAACAGCTCCATCGACATACATGTAGCATAGATGTAGTGGACACGGATAGAACGTAGTATAGTATTTTTATACCACGTATAAACTATATCAGGTTACGGTCCACTCAAAAACACAACTTAATTACCACTATGTGTAAGGATTTGATGAGAATGGCTCTCAGTGCTGTTTCTTGTCGGAAGTAAAGTATCGTTCTGCCGTCTCGTCGCGTTTCCCAACGGTGTTTCGTCCAGCGACTTCCGGTCACGGTTGGGAGTAGTTTACAACGGGGTACATTTGTCGGGATCGCCAGATATCACCACACTCACCCCCGTTTTATGAGAGCCCCGCTACAGGTTGGAGTTTCCTTCTTTTTCACATGCGGAAACGGTATGGATTGGTGTTTCCGTGATAAGGTAATTAAAAAATGCAATAACCCAATTAAAATCAGAGACAATGCGTACCAAAAAGCAATTAAAATGTCCGGTACGCAATACTTTTTTATCCTGTAGCGTACTTCTCAAATGTATTTTCGGTCTGTCGCGTACTGCTAGATTTGTTCATGTACACTATCCTACAAAATCATCTGTGCGGTCAGCCATTCAATGTTTACAAAGCCGAAAATATACAAGCATGTCACTCCAGTGACCGTGAGGATACCGCATTTTTAAAGCTAAAAATAGCCGGGAATCCCCGGTATACCATGTGACCACAGTCGTATACGCCAAGTGTCGCACGGGGAGTCTCATAGGATTTAAAGAGTTATGTTGGCTTTTATAACATGTATCATAGCCACAGCAATACTGATACAAGAAATTGTGTAGGGTACTGCAAAATAAACCCTTATGTGACAATCACTCTCATAATAACAATAGGGGTGGGTGCTTGTATATTTTCGGCCTCCGGCCTAATTCCAATAATGCCCCCCATCCATCACACAAGTGGTTGGATGGGGGGGTGGGGGGGGTCCATTATTTTCATCAGGCCTTCGCCTCAATCTACAAGCACCTTTAAAGAAGGCAACATCAATGACTACTAGTATATAACCCATTAAACAATAATCAATAGTGGTATATTTTCTAACCACATTTATTACATGGGCTTGAGCCACTCTGAATAACATACATGTACAATTAAATTCACACAGCATATTCATATAAATACAACATTTGGTAATGCTCGTCTTCACACAGTCATTGTTATCTCCCAATAAAATTAATTTGTTGATCAATCACATTGATAATGTGGAAGTTGTAATGTTCATTTAACAGTTCAGCACACAGTTTTCAAAACTATTATCTGGAATGATCTGATAGTCTCTCAGATAAAATTTCTTGAAGTTTTTTGCTGAGCTCCAATCTGCAGTTTTAAGGATGTCTGACAACTTACACCCAACTCTCATAGCTGCTGTTGAGGCTGCACCCCTGAACAAATGAGCGTTATATGTGTGAATATCAATTCCTGCTAGAGCCAGAACACTTTTTAACCATCTAGCAATAGTGCTGGTTGACACAGCCTTGTATGTCGCATAAGAAATGAACACTTGAGAACACTGTCGTAGAGTTTTTGTCTTACGTAGATAACATTTCAAAGTTCTGACTGGACACAACTCAACTTTATCAAACAACTTTTGTTCTAACTCAAAAGACCTGCCTGGTCTAGATGATTTTAATTGATCACCACAATGAAATATAACGCCATTGTTCTTAAACAACATCCGATCTACACTAAGAACCAATAATGTCTGTGCTTGGGCGACTGTCGACAAGGCAACCAATGCCACCAGCTTATAGGTTAGTCGTTTCAGCGAAAATTCTTCTACAGGATGCCACTTTTCCAACAGCACTTTGGACACATTCCATGTGAACACGTATCTGGGTTTGGGAGGATTACAAACATATAGTCTTTTCATGAATCTTCTAACTATATTCATGCCAGTTTTTAACTCTGCATGAATAAGTTTTAATGTTTCCAGAATAACTGACTTATGTGTACTGATGACACTGTAGGATTTGTTCATGTTCTTTAGATAAAGCAAATAAGACACTATGTCGCATTCAGATGGACAAAATGAATGACAGTTCCTAAGACAACACCACACTGTCCATTTTTTCCATGCAAACGAGTACTGCTTCCTGGTTCCAGTTCTCCAACTACAAATAATGGTGTCGATATATATATAGCGCCTGTCGGAATCCCTCACTTTTTGAGCTGACTCCTGATACAACAGCTCCAATCAGCTGCATCCGTTTCCCCATAGGATGGTTTGCTATGTTGTGTGGAAGCGATAGTAGGTCCTTGTGTCGTGGAATCATGACAAGGAGAGAAATAAGACTTTGTAGGAACAAAGGGAACCACATCTGATTTGTCCAAAATGGACAAACTATCAATGCTCTGTCCACTCTATCCTCATAAATCTTGTTTAAAATTCTACCAATCAGTTGAAATGGTGGGAAAATGTATGGAGTGAACTTTGACCAGTCTAAAGCAAACGCATTGACATAAAAAGCATTTGGATCTGGTAGCCACGACACATAGCATTCTAACTGAGCATTCAGTCTTGAAGCAAAGAGATCTATATCTGGATGTAACAGCTGATTGTTTTAACCTGTCAAAGATCTGTTTCTTCAATGCCCACTCAGTTGTGTCAGAAAAATGTCGTGAACAGAAATCTGCATTAATATGTTCTATACCAGGCAGATGGAATGCAGATATAAAAATTGTTTCTTTCCAACCACCAGTTCCACATGCTTTTTGCCAATTCATCCAACTTTGGACTGTGCATTCCACCCATGAAAGTCACGTAAGCAATTGCAACAGTGCTATCTGACTGAACACCTATATGCAGATCTGTCTCCCCTCTAAACCAAGATTTTAAGGCAAAGAATATTGCAAGTAACTCAAGAAAATTAATGTGACATTCTCTTTCTTTTTCTGACCACCTGCCCCCAGCTTGCTCATTGTTATCAACACAATATGCACCCCAGCCCTGAGATGATGCATCAGTTTGAATCCATGTGTTTATAGGACCCGGTCTGATCCATTTTCCATTTTTAACACAGATATTTTTGGTCCACCAAACCACTTCAGCCACCAATTGGATAGATAATGCTACAAGTCGGTTATAGTCATTAGTATTTGCGAGACCTTCAATCTTATTGCGCGCTAATGTTCTATAATGCAATGGGGCTTCCAGAATGGCGTGTAAGGCATTAATTAAGAGTCCAATAAATGAAGCTAGTTTCTTGATACATGTGTATGTACTTGTTTTTTCTTTAACAAGTATGAGGCCAATCTTAAAATTTTGTCTATTTTTTCATCGGCCAAGAAAAATTGTACTGAATCCAAAATATATCCAAAAAATTTGATTCTCTGCGTTGGAACCAAAATTGACGTTTCCTCATTGATAACAAAACCTAAATATTGCAATTTGTCAACCATCAACGTAGCATTTGCTTCACATAAGTTAGCATCAGAATTCATGTTTAATGAATCATCAATGTAGTAAGAACATCTGATTCCATTCTGTCTTTTGGTGAAGCAAAATTGGGCGCTCGAAAGTCCGAATGGTAAACATAGGAAACAATATAATTGTCCTTGCCATAAACATTTGAGATATTTTTGGCTGTCCTTGTGCATAGGTATAGAAAAATATGCTAACTTTAAGTCCAAAGAAGTCATGAAATCATTCTGTTGCAACAATTCTAATACAAATGGAAATGTTTCTTGTTTAAAATGTTCATAATGTACCAGCTGGTTCAACTGTTTTAAATTTATGACTGGTCTAAATTTACCATTTGGTTTTGAAACCAGGAAAATGTTTGATACAAATTGACCTTGCTCATATGGTGATGGAACTATTGCTCCTTCACTCGGCAATTGTTGGACTTCTAGGTCAACTAATTTTACCTCTTCTGTGGAGAAATTTATTTCATTTGGAAGTTTATTTTGTACCGGAATTTCATCAAACACAATTGTATAACCTTGAACTGTCTGTAAAACCCAATTGTCATTTGTTAATGCCTTCCATTCTTGAAAACAAGACAAAATTCTTTCTGAATTGCTTGCCTTTGCCTGAGAATCTTGGCCCACTAGTTTGGGCCCACCGTGTTCATTGCTGTTGCGCTGGGTTGTCTCGTTTTTTCTCTGGTATTGATGACCAAACTGGCCGTACCCTGAGCCGCTGTTACCCGGCTGTGAAGTGTAGCCTCCATATGGATGAGCTCGGTAACTACCCCTGCCTCTGGCCTGCATGGGCCCATAACCATATGTCATACCAGCCAATAGCATCTGACTGTAACCTCAACCTCTTTGTTGGAATTGATTGGGAAAACGGGACATGGAGAATGGAACTTTGCCAACTTTGATGCTGGTTTCACATTTCTTAATTTCCTTAGAAACATCATCGCCAAAAAGGAATGAGGAAATGGGCGTATTTATATTGCAAATACTAGCATATCTGGGCTTAAAAAGTCCAATCATCGGATAAATCCTTGCGAGACATTCAAGGCCTTGTAACGGTAGGCATGATCCCCATTTTGGAGCTGGCGCGCGTTTTAAAGCCCCATATTTAAAATATTCCGGAGGCTAAGACCATTTTGTCCGATGCTTTGACAATTCTTGGCCAATGACAATTTATCGTCAGTATTCGAAGGCGCTACATGCTCCTTGAGTACTTGAACTAAAGTTTGATTCTGAACTATTGTACAAACTGCAAGCACGTTCATATATTTTATCACACCTTGGCGAGACTATACAATGAAATTGTCAAAGATTGTGTGATTGCACAATAATTGTGAACTACAATATATTTTTCACACCGTGGGAAAAGTACCTAAAGTTTGATTCTGAATTGTTGCACAAAAATGCAAGCAAGTTCATATCTTTCTCACACCTTGGCAAGAAAATACAATGAAATTGTCAACAAATGTGGGGTTGTACAACAATTGTGAAGTACTTGAGTACGGGTGGGGTTCGAACGCAGACATTCGTCCATTGGACGAGGATGATAATAATTTGCTCGGTCAAAGCCAGTTCCCTTGCATTATAGTTGCCAATAAGTTGGGAGTAGCTTACGTCGGGGTACATTTGTCGGGATCGCCAGATATCACCACAGTAGCTACAACTCGGTGACACCTCCGTCCATGTCTACTGCGTGGCCACTACGCCTATTCAGTTGTCGCTACGTCCTCTTTAAGATGGCGCTACGTCCATCCTACGTTACAGAAGACTTCATGAAGTGCTTGTTACAGTATTACTGCGCTGTACACGTTCATGGCAAGTTCAAGGCACGTCCATAGTTTATAGTATGCCCACAGGATGTCCAAACACCGACAGACCTACATTTCCACGTCTACGGAAAATAGTATAAATACCAAGTCCAACTACCCACAGTCAGCCGCAATAGCTCAGTGGTAGAGCATCGGACTGCGGATCGAAAGGTCCCGAGTTCCAATCCCGACACTGGCCGATTCGGCATGTCCTTGGGCAAGACACCTTCGTGATAGCCTAGTGCCGTCGTTAAATCAAAGCATTTTTACCCACTGGCATCAGTTCTATTCAAGGCATGGATATGAACAGGCGTAATGTGCTTCTTCTCCATGAAATGGCTGCGAATCACAGATTCAAGATGAGCAATTGGCACTGCTGGTGATGAGAAGACTCAGAAATAGAAGGCAACGAAGATCTTGCTGGGTGCGTCCTTGGCTGCATACCGAAAGAAGACTTATATGGCCATTATGACCGACTGCTGGCTGAACTGAGAATGGAAGATCAACAGTTATTCTTCAATTTCCTGAGAATGCCTTCTGAGATGTTTGATGAACTTCTGTATAGAGTTGGTCCTAGAATTACCAAAGAAGACACCAACCACAGGAAATCATTGGAACCAGGCCTAAAACTCGCTGCAACTATACACCAGTTAGCATCTGGCGACAAGTATTCAACCCTCCAGTATGACTTCAGAGTCGCCCACAACACCTGTTCCTTCTTCATACCAGAAGTCTGCCAGGCCATTGTTGATGTATTGAAAGATGAAGTAATCTCCTGTCCAGTAACACCAGATGAATGGCATCCACTTGCTGATGAATTCTTGAAGAGGTGGAATGTCCCACATGCCTGTGCCGCCATTGATGGAAAACATGTTGGTATCAGTAAGTTTGTGTGGATCGACGTTGGTGGACACGGATCGATGTCTGATGCACAGATTTAGAACGCGTCAGAATTGAAGGAGCATTTGGAAGATGGAACCATTGGCTTTCCAGATCCAGATCCCATGCCGAATGACGACCGAGACACGACATAATTCCTGTTGGAGATGATGCCTTTAACCTGATAACCTACCTGATGAAGCCATTCTCCCACAGAGGTCTGACTGAAGAGGAGTTAAAGCCAACTACAGAATATCCAGAGGCGAGTAGTGGAGAATGGATTTGGTATACTGGCCCAGTTGTGGCAGCTACTACTCACCACAATGATGCAATGTCCAGATACAGTCAGACTCATCATTGAGACATGTGTCTGTCTTCACAATCTAATGAGAAGAAGATAATCCCAGGTATGTGGAGAGAATCCATCAACATGCAGGACCTTGATGTAGTGCGAGGACCAAATAGGGACACCATAGCAGCAAAGAACCATAGGGAGTACTTGAAGTTATACTTCAACAGCCCAGCTGGATCCGTGCCATGGCAAGACAGAATGATCAGACTTCCACAGTAAATCATGCACATTGTTTGTTTGTAAATTAAAAAAAAACATCAGCAGACAATTTTTTAGCTCGACTATTCGAAGAATAGTTAGAGCTTATGTAGTAACCCCGGCGTCGGCGTCACCAACGCCTTGGTTAAGGTTTTTAGTCACGCTTCTATATGGAATACTCCTGGCCCTACACCCACCATACTTGGACAACTTTATCTCCTAGTGATGTACATCAATAACCCCTGACCTATATTTGACCTTGACCTACATTTAACCTTGAATTACTTAGTTTATTCCCCTTGGTTACGGTTTTTAGTCGAGCTTGTACATGGAATACTATTATGCATACAGACACCATACTTGGACAACCTTTTCTCATAGGGATACACATCAATAACCCCTGATCTATATTTGACCTTGACCTACATTTCCTCTTGAATTACTTAGTTAATTCCGCTTGGTTAAGGTTTTTAGTCAAGCTTGTAGATGGAATACTCCTGGCCCTACACCAACCATACTTGGACAACTTCATCTCCTAGTGATGTACACCAACAACCCCTGACCTATATTTGACCTTGACCTACATTTAACCTTGAATTACTTAGTTAATTCCCCTTGGTTAAGGTTTTTAGTCAACCTTGGTTAAAGTTTTTAGTCGAGCTTGTAGATGGAATACTATTGTGCATACAGACACCATACTTGGATAACTTTTTCTCATAGGGATGTACATCAATAACCCCTGACCTATATTTTACCTTCACCTTCATTTAACCTTGAATTACTTAGTTATTTCCCCTTGGTTAAGATTTGTACTCAAACTTGGTTAAGGTTTTTAGTCAAGCTTGTATATGGAATACTCCTGGGCCTACAGCAACCATACTTGGAAAACTTCATCTCCTAGTGATGTACATCAATAACCCCTGACCTATATCTGATATTGACCTACATTTAACCTTGAATTACTTACTTAATTTCCCTTGGTTAAGGTTTTTAGTCAACCTTGGTTAAGGTTTTTATGCAGGCCGCGGCCACCTTGTTTGTCAAGCTATGTGTACATCGACAACCCTCGTAGTCGAGCTATGCTGTTCTCCTACAGCTCTTGTTATTATTTCAGTTTCTAAGAGTGAAAATGAGTATATACTCAAAGAGTCGATCCCCGTGAACTGTTGAAACTTGTTTATATGTTGAAAACTATAAAGGAAAATGTTGAAATTGCATCAAATGCATCATTATTCGCTAATTTCGTGAATTTCATGAATTTAGTACAGGACCAGTTTGTCACTAGATACATGTACCTTGTAATATCTGTTTATTAAAGTAAACATAACTATCATTGATGATACCTTTTGTTTATTTCCTAGACAGAAACCCCATTCAGATGATCGCCTTGTGTGGGATAGGGCTAAGTGATTCTGGTGTTATGTTCCAATGTATCTGGCACTAGATCAGGATATTATATTTTTCGCCCTGAATATGTTTATCACGATCAAAATTCTGTATTGCTGTTTGTAATTATCCCCCATTACACGTGGAGCGTGATTTAAAGCTGTCAACTTTGACTGAAATATTGTTGACAATCTGTTAAACCCAGTTCAATCAATCAATCAACTGTTAATGGGCATGTACGTGTATCTTATAGATGGGAAACATTGTTCGGCCCTCAGATACTTGTTTATCCCTGGATGAAAGTCGGGGGATACTATGGATTTGACTCAATCACACCGCCGATGGAGTTTGGAGCATAAGTCATAATATTTTGACGAAACTTCACACATGCACGTCAGCTCTCACATCAATACTTTTGGAGGTATTGGCCCTATATTATTTTTCCGACATGGCGGCACGGAGATGCAATGGGGTCGTATTCATTTTATGAGTGATGATCGCGAGATTAATAGTTGAATTGTTTGATACGAGGAGTGTGATCTGTTAAGATTCAAGACAATGGAAACTATAAGAATATTCCTTTATTCAATGTAAACGTTAATAATACACAACAAAATGCCATTGACATACATTGTAGAGGAAAGTAATCACCAACCATTACTCGGGCTTGATTCTCAAGTAATGAAAACTTTAGAAAGTGAATAATTGCAAAACAATAATACTTTTCAAAACACATATTCATTATGACAACAGTATTATGGCCACCAAGTATGTACTAAATACCAGTATGCAGTAACACTATAATCCTAGTGAATATATAAAGCACACAGTTTAATCACACTTATAATCCAAGTGAATATGAAGCACACATTTCTTAGCACAGTTTATGAACACAATTTATGTTTCCTTGTTATTTTCGTCGCCCGCAAGAGTGTCGAGGAAACTCGTGCCCACGGACGGCACCGAGACTAGACTCAGGTTCAAGTCACCGGGAGACTGAACGCTCATACACGGCAGGATATTGGCAGCAACAGCAGCAGCAGCCAGCGAAGAAGTAACTCCAGCCTGAACAGCAGTCGGAGAGGATGAGTCCCACGGTGGCCTGCCATGCGGCTGTTGCTGCATCCACTCTGGAGACTGCGACTGCCAGAGTGAAATCTGGGGCTGAGGCTGTGTTGGCCAGCTGCCAGGTGGGGGCTGACACATGGCGGACAGATAGTCATACCGACGGGAAGGGCCTGGCAGCGGGTGGACCGGTGATGCTGCCATCTGTCTCGTCCTGCAAGTACAAAAAAGGTAAAGGAAAGGTAAGTACAAGTAACAAAAAATATATATCAAGTACATGTAATTGAAGCAAAAATAACACGTGTGTGCAACAATGAAATGACATTTGATAACATGTTGATAATACACTATATCATTGCATATTTACCTCCGGTCGTTCTCGTCCAAGAACTTGGACATCAGCCTAGTCATCTCCAGCTGGAATCTTCTCCATACGTCATGTTCCAGTTCCATCATGACAGACCGTGTCCAGTCTGCAAAGGCTTGCCTCTCTGAAGGGATGGTGGGCGGCTTCATCATTGCGACAAGTTTCTCCTGAATCTGGAGGGACTGGGAGGACCGCTCGCCGATGGCCGCCAGCAGAACTTCATCTTGAAGGCTCTTCCGGGACTTGGCGCTGGACTTCCCAGTGACAGATGGCGTAGGAGTAGTGGTAGGGTGCTGTGATGGTTGAACTGAACTGTCATCACCATCATCATCATCGCTGAGCTCGACAGACGCTGGCGCAGATGAGGCTATCTTCGATGTCAACTGTAATAATGACACAAAATATTTAACCAATTTATACACATTTATTATGCACTAGTCAATTGTAATCCCCTGGGCGGGGCACCTACAGCTATATGCATGGCCAAAATCCCCTGTACGATTGTAGAACCCCATTTTTTCTGTGAATATTTTTTCCCGGAGTTTAGCCTCGCTATCCGCTGCTATGTCTTGGCCTGGTGCATTACATTTGCATTTTCAGTTTCATTTTATACTTACACTGGTCAGGGTTCTCTTCGGGACGTCATATGATGTGGACCTTCAGAAACTCGAACTTGGCCTTGACCCAGAGGTCCCTCTGTCAGTTCAGAGGCCCATCCCCCGACTTCTTCTTCAGTATCCTCTCATGCCGGCTCCTGATGGATTTGTACCATGTCGACCGCACGATAACTGAAAAGACAAAAGCATTAATAAAGTTAACTATATTTCATTTCAAACTATTAAAGGTACATGCCCACGCAGTAGGTTATAATATAGTGAGACAGATACTTTTTGTCGAGCCCGCTTGCGGAAAGCGAGACATAGTGATCACAATGACGTCCGGGTGTCCGTGCGTGCGTGTGTCCATCTGTCCGTCCGTCCGTCCGTCCGAGCTAACATTGGGGGTTTAGGGGCTAGGGGGAGGAGCCTAAGACAATAGAATAAAATTGGTTTATTCTGTTAGCCCCTAAACCTATTGTACTTTAGGGGCTATTCCTTTGATCTTTTAAAGAACAAATAGCCCATAAACCCAAAATGTTAGTACGGCCGTCCGTCCATCCAAAATCTGCGTTAAAGTTTTTAAAAATACCATCAAATGCCTCAGCGGGCTCGACATGCGGGCCGCAGCCATCTGGTGTATATTCTGTACGTATGACATTTTCTGGCAAAATATACATTCATTCACCATTACCCCACATATTGATTGGCATTATTATACATTTTATATCAGATGAACATTTTCACACTGATATCAGGGGCGATAACCGTGTTTCCTTAAAATGTTAACGGACATTACTATTTATTCTCTGTATTATTTTTGGATGTGCAATGATGATAATTTATAATCTGTCGAAACTATTATTTTTTCAGGTTACGCATTTCATTAGTATAAATAAGTAAAAACTATCATGCCTCATTTGCATATGAAAATAGCCTGATACCACTGCGCGTCACTATCAGTAAAATACATATTACTAAATGATTATATCTGTATTGCGGGCACTTGCAATTTTTAGAACTGGTGGAATAGTGACACAATTATACACTTATTTAATTCTTATAAAGAACATTTTGTGCTTACTGAGTGGGCATGTACCTTTAACATAAAGATGAAGTAAATATCAATGTAAAATGATGATGAAAAATTATTTAAAAAAAAACATTATTTTATAATGTTACAATTAATATAATTTATGTTTTAAACATACCAGTTTTCCCAATAACCTGTGTCTTTTCTTTCCAGAGGAGCGTCTTCTTTTGACTGTCCTTGTATGCAGCCAGCTTCCTGTTGTATATGACCGGGTTGGCCTCCAACCACTTCACCACATCTTCCTCCTGTTCAGGGCTGAGGTCAGTGAAGATCTTGGACTTGGAGGACTCTTTCTTTCCCGCACCAGAGGTCACGGAGGAGACGGAGGCCACAGAGGCTTCGTCGCTGCTTGAAGCTGCGGCAGGACGGCCTTCGCCAGGACGTGGAGGAGGAGGTGGCACAGGGCCATCGAAAAAAGGTGTTGACCTGCAGCATTATACTCTTGTGACGGACGCCCAGTGAACGCAGTATAGACATAGATACAACGAGTCACAATATGCGCGGACGTAGCGGGAACCCTTCCGACGCCGCACGCACCACGTCCTGTGCACATAGAACTCCGTGGGAACTCCACCAACGAAACAGGAACTTAGCAAGGACGTGGCACGGACGTAGCATGAATGGGACAATTTCACATTTTCTTGAAGACAACAAAGTTGGCGCTGCTTCCTAGCAATTTTTCAGAACTTCAAGAACGTAGCGGGAACTTCCTTCGGTGTGATGGGGGCATTACCCTTTGCATGCTAGCGGTGAAAATACTATCATTCCAATGAAATCTTATGACATATTTGCATAGTTTTCAGAGGGCAATAAGAAAAAATAACTATCACAGGAGTGATTATAATACCCCCACAAACACTTGGACTAATGAACAGCTTAATATTAGAAAAGAGTTTTATAGGTCTGAATCGACCTTCAACTGTGACCTTGACCTTAGACGTAGGTATGTGGTCAATGATCACTACACATCGTCTCATCATGACAAATGTTTGTGCCAAAAAAGTTGAAAATCCATTCATTGGTTTAGAAGATATAGAGCGAAAACAAATTTCCAACCGTTGACCTTCAACTGTGACATCGACCTTGGACGTAGGTCCATAATCATTGATCGACACACATAATCACAGCATGACAATTATTTGTGCCAAACGATTTGAAAATCCATTCAGCGGTTTAGAAGATATAGAGCGGAAACAAATTTCCAACAGACCGACCGACCGACAGAAAAGCTGACTCCTATACGACATAGAATGTTTTTATTTGACCACTAATAAACTAATAACAACGCTAGTAAATTCTTGATTATTTTATTTTGTCGGTCTTCCTATTCTTTTTTTCACAATTTATGACCCATATAATCATATATCAATTTGTGGAATCTATATGGCCACAGCAGCTCAACAATTTTTACAATTCAAGGTGTATTTACAATTTACAATTTTTACAATACATGCCAAATATATATACCATAATAACGGCTGTAGTGATGCTGAAGAATCAGCCAACGGACAGTACCCAACCGGTTAGCCATGGAGAAGGACAAGCCCTGTACCGAGACCTCACCATCCCATTTATGAGTCACACCAGTCATTTTCTCTCCAGATTCTCCAAACAGTTTATAATCCGCTATCTTCTTAGCTGCACTCCTTGTGGGCCTGTCTGTCCCGAACACCACGTCAGCAACCGACATGTCTCTCCCTCTCCTCCACGCAGTTTATACAAAATAACTGCTTCTTGAAATTAAGAACTGACTAATGACTGCCAAATTAAATATATTATTATACTACAGGTTGAGTATAATATTAGCAGTCTTGAAATACACGAATAAAGACAATAAATATTCAAACTCTTGAAAAAATTTCAAGTCCGTAGCACATCGCTGTGAAATCACCTGTGAGAAACAATAACTCACAGTGCACCAGTCTAAATCGCAAATTGATTATAACCAATCAAATTCAAGAGTCTAGTAAACAACCACATAAACAACTTATCTATGAAAAATTAATCTCTAAACAAAGTTTAATATGAAAAAATAATTTAATCTCTAAACAAAGTTTATTAAGTCAAGATTAAAATAAATAAGTCGCAATCAACAAGGCGACCTACTTATAACAAAAAGTTTCCTCTCGGTAATTAATATTTTTTAGAATAAAAAATCACCAATGCTGTCGAAATCTTTGCCAGCAATTTCAGCCACATTCCCGGTATTTAAGGCATGTAGTACTTTCGACACCTTGGCAGTTTCTAATGTACTTTCAGGCAATCGATAGAAGTCCCTGTGAATACGGATATCATGTCCCATAAATCGAGCCAAAATGTCTTGTTGAGTCTCACTTAGTCCCAGAAGTTGTGACACTGTTGCCAATTGTTTCCTCAGTCTGGTAGAGGTTATCCATTCTGGATGTTGTAGCCCAGCTTCTTTTGTAAGCTTCTTCAGAACATCTGTGCCTCAAAATGTTAGATTGAAATTGGGCTTGCTGTCCAAATATTGGGAATCCAACCCCAGACTTTGACGTTGTTTTAGTAAAATATCTATCGTGTTCTTCATTTTGTGCGTGAGAAGAATACCTTTCTTCCCTTTTTTCCCCTGGTTTCAATTCTGATGTGATCTTCACAGAGTTGTTGTTCAAACTTTGTTAAGCTTATTTTAACTTCTGGATCTACATTGAGTTGGACAGCGGCCTTCAGAAATGATTCAACTTTCACGTGCTGTGCCTCACCTGATCTTTTCCTGTTGAATGAGTTGGGCAAGTGAAGCCGAAGCAAGTTCCCTGTAGCTATCTTCTTTGCTAAGTTCCTGTTCTGGCTGTGTGAGTTCAACAATTTTTGCATTTATATTGTTGGTGAGTTTCACCACATCTTTCACCAAAGGCAAGTACTTGACAGTATTGCACTGGGCCACTGCCAATGTTTCCAAGGCTCGACTAGAAATTTGTTCACTCCATACATCATTGTAAAGATCTATACAGTCTTTTGCCTTCTGCTTCAATTCACCATCTTCAGCCGTAATTGATAGATTCCTCATAATTTTGTCACATTTCTTCAAGCTATGCCCTATTCGTAGGGGCAACGAAGGGATAGTATAAGAATGAGTCGTGTGGTCATAACCAGCAAGATCTTTTACTGCACAAATAAAAATTTCCCAGTTTGCTGGGAAAAAACATTGTCGAATGCTTGTAAGCGTGTCATTTCTGTTGTTTATGGCGATCAAGAGGCGTCCAATTTCTCTAAGTCTCTGCACAATATACTGATGGTCCTGTACATGGTGGCCGAGCTTCTCATACTGCCTTTCACCAAACAACATTATCAAACTGTCCGATCTTACCTTTGTAGCCACCATATCATCTCGCATCAAGGATTGCTTTATTGAGCTCATCTGATGATGTTGTTGTTAATAATAGTCTTGAGTTTTGAACTGGGCCATCGCTCCGGACTCCTTGGGGTTTTGATGGACATGAGCGATGGTGCTTCCATAGATCGCTACGTACAAAGTATGCTTTACAGAACTCGCATGGTAAATATTTATTCTCACTCTCTTCATTAGGTATTATTTAGGGATCAGTTTTCCTGAGCCATTTTGAATAACATTAAAATTATAATTAAAATTGCCTTTTGCAGTAATCTCTGCCTTTGCCTTCTTTCTATCTTTCGATTTTTTTTGAAGAATGATAATCTTGGCAACTTCATGTTCCTCTGAATGCTTGCCCCTGTGAAACATTCAAGAACAGTTCAAGTACCGTATAGTTCTTGAAATTTACATGAACTTTTGTTCAAGAACTATTCAGAGGTTCGTCATTAGTTCAAGAACAGATCATGAATAGTTCTTGAACTTTAAATGGCCCAAATTCTTGAACTAAGAACTGTTCTTGAACTAATATACTCAAGAACTGTTTTTGAACATATTAGTTCAAGAACTTCTTGAACATATTATTTCAAGAACTGTTCTTAAACATATTAGTTCAAGAAATGTTCTGAAATATATATTTTCAAGAACAGTTCTTAGTTCAAGAATTTGGGCCATTTAACGTTCAAGAAAAGTCTCTCATCTTGAGCGGGAATTTCAATCATTAAAACAATATTATCATTTTTAATGGATTAGTCAAAATAGAAAAAAGTGCCAATAAATATGTACACCAATGTTTACCGATAAGACTACTGTGCGTATTTGCAGGCTGATCTGGGCCGAAACATAAATTTCAAATTAGAAATTGATGTTCACCCGCTGATCACCACATATTACTGCGGCGATTTGTTGCGGCAAATATCTGCAAAAATGTAGTCGAATTACTGCACTTGTTTGATGGACAATTCGTTCACATGTTAACTCATTACAACAAATCTACCAGAGAGTACACAACCCACTTTTAAACAGAGACAGGTGTTGTGTTGTTTGGACATGTACATTGAACAACCATGTATGATGCTGACATTTTATTAAGAGCGGCGATTGTTAGGGCTGAATGTTGATCTACATTATGATTGGCTAATATAGTACCTATACACAAGTTAGGCAGATACTGCTACATCCCCCTTCTTTAAATAGAAATCTAAATATAAAATCACAAGCGTGCACACTTAAACACGTGACTGGTATGTAACAGTATACAGCCGGCAAACTCGGCGATTCATTGATAAGTTCCATCAGTGTCCATGTATGCGGAGGCTGCTCTGTGATGTAGGTCAAAACGAAATACCACAGTTTATGTTACAGTACAGCCTGAGCGATATAACTTGGCAATGGCAGTGTCTCTATATGTTGCGCAGATTGTAAATTCCAATTTAAAATGTTTTAATAAACCACAGTTTATATTTCCTGGTAATTCACAGTTTATAATTCCTGGTAGGCACTGTCTTTGTTATTCACTGTATCATAGTGTATGTATATCCATGTATGTGATATTGTCACGTAATATTATGTGAAATGTAAATATATGGTATAGACGGTTACACAAGACATAATACATGAAATATTACAGATTAAACAGTTTCTTCTGCTTAACTATTTGTCCAGACCTAGTTTTGTACCGGGCTGCCTTCTGGGTATAATGATCACATGGTGAGCTCTGTTGCTCATCTATGCGAGGTGTAGTTGGCATTTGTGGACTTGGTGGTGTCACAGGAGCTACATTGTTACCAGTTGGAATTGTGGGAGTCTTTGGCACATTTGGCTGGGTGACTAGAATAGTCGGGGGGTCTAATGGCATATTTTTGGCTGGTGGGCTGCTGACCACTTCTTCGCGTGTTTTGAGCAAATGACGACGATTGCGTCGATATTTGCCACCATTGTCCCTATCGACGATGTATGATCGGCTGTTTATTTTCTCGCAAACAATTGCACGTTTCCACAGTCCTTTTCCTGTTCGAATACGGACTGATTCACCGATCTCAAGTGGTTTTAGTGGATTTGAGGACGCGAAATATGTCCGCGAGAATGCGAGATCTGCTCGCGGACATATTTTGTATTTGGAACATTGGGTTCCAGGTGTTTACTCGTAATAGGTAGAACTGATCTCAACTGTCTACCCATCAAGAGTTGCGCCGGTGATTTTCCGCATTCTAATGGTGTGTTTCTGTACTCAAGAAGCGCAAGATACGGATCTTTGCTATCAGATTTAGCTTTGGTGAATAACCTTTTTACGGTCTGTACAGTTTTCTCTGCCAATCCGTTGCTTTGTGGGTATGATGGACTTGAACAGGTGTGTTAAAAATCCCATTCTCTAGCGAATTGTTTGAATTCCTCGGACGCATATTGCGGTCCATTGTCGGAAATTACCTTTTCAACTATGCCGTGTCTGGACAGAATATGATATCATATAAAACGAGTATCCGTGAATACTATTGTAATGCGGATGACGTCGACTTCTGACACCATGTTGTGTTGTTTGGACATGTACATTGAACAACCATATATGATGCTGACATTTTATTAAGAGCGGCGATCGTTAGTGCTGAATGTTGATCTACATTATGATTGGCTAATATAGTACCTATACACAAGTTAGGCAGATACTGCTACAACAGGTACATCTTTTAACTAGTTCCACTTGAATACGTCATGTGTAGCGCCAGTGTATGATGCATATTTACTTCCAGTAAATCTGGGACTGTTTATTTAATATGGTTTCCCAGAGTGGATTCAAAATGCACTTGTTGAATTATATCCCATTGTTCATTCGCTTTATGAACTTTGCTAGGAATGTATAAGAATAACAAGGAGAGCCTGGAAACTTGTGTTATCGAGTGTATACAAATAGAATAAATATCTTCCTTACTTTGACTGTTTGAACTGGAGCTGGTGCGCCAGACATCTGATGTCATTGACAAACTCTGAGGAGCCTCTGTGGATGGCGATGTAACAGCAGGCGATGTCACTCCAGAAGCTATACAATACAGTATTTATTCAATTGATTATGTATTTAATTTTTAATTGTAATTCAGTTTTTGTAATATATTTAAATAAAGAGTCAATCCTAGAAGTTAACAAGAACACTGTAAACGGATGCATAATATGTCCGCTGAAACATGTTTCAAGACAATTGGCTGGAAACTGAAGGTTGAACAAAATTGATGGAAATACAAAAATGGCAATAATTCTAAAAACTGGTAAACAAATCCCAATCCACAGCAAGGTCATAAATGTTGCTTTTTGCCCACTGAAGATCATGAAGGTACTAGTAGTATATGACTACAATGGGGATGATGGACCTGATTGACATCAGCTCCAGAAAAACAATATACAGGATGCTCCTTGAACAAGCATATAACGGAGTGTGGTCCAGTCGAAGAGCATCTGATCCAGGACTGGGAGTCATGGCTTGATCATCAATCACACGGCTATGTAGTGTCATTGAGCAAGATATTTTATGCATATGCTTAGTACTGGTTCTACCCAGGAAGACTGAGCGTGATCTGTCTAAGTTGTAAAACTTGTTTCACAATTGATGCAAAATAAATAAACTTCACCTTTACTGTGCTGGAAACAAATAGTGTTGTCTTCTGTTTTTCAATATTTGTATTATTTCTCAGCATAAACATGATTTGGCAGCGCATTAGAATCAAAGATACTTTTGCTGAGATGGTAGCACATTAGAATCGTCTCCCATGAAAACGATTCTAATACGCTGCCAAAACATGATTTTGCTGAGAAATAGGGAAAATATCGAGAGAGAGAAAAAAGCGGACAACAAAATTTTAACTCCGCACAGTAAGGGTTAAAACAATGGAGTGCACTTTTGTTATTTGTTTCACAGTATTCCAACATCCCACTTAACAAACGTTCGTCACAACTTACCTTCCATATTGATCAGTTTCGGTTGCTTTGATTGTTTCTGGCTGTCACTTGTGACTGTGAAATGAAGAAAACAAATAGTTGGTATTATAAAATGATTGACTTTTCAATGGTTTATTGGCCGAAGAAATGTAAAATTCCAAGTCCAGCAAAACTCTAGAAAGGGAAGTGTAAGTGTGTAAATACTGTCTTCGAGTTAACATAAATTGTCTCTAAAATATATTAAATTGTTCAACTTATGCTACTTATTTTACTGATCATCTGAAAATCTGTCCAGGGCAATAATTATCGATGCATTGGCTTTAAATTTTGAGTGAATGAAGATAAATGTATATAAGACAATCAGTGTACCTTTTCTTTTGGGTGTCTCGGACAATTCTGTATCAGTTTGAGCTTCTAAGTCTGAGTCATCAGAGTCCTCGTACAAATATTTGACAGGAAACTTCCCATCAACACATTGATTTGAGAGATACTTCCGGTCATCTGGATAAGAAGTTACCGTATTCTGCCGATTATAAGTCGCATTTTCTTTACTCAGATATGTATCCCAGAAAGCCCCTGCATCTTATAAATACATTTAGATACATGAGCATTTTTTTCCACCCGAAATATTGACATAAACGACCAAAAAAAAAAAAAAAAAAAATGTGTTTCTATATTTGTTGTTGTTGTTAGTCTTTGGGGTAACATGCGGTATTGGAAATATGGATTCGTATTCTAAACAGTTCGCGCCTGACTCACGCCTTACTCATTCCGGCCCTGTGTCACATTCGGTACACATTTTCTATACCGAAGGCGAACAGTATACCAAATTTGCTGATTTAGCCTATTTTTAAAATGGCATGTTCGTACCCTAACCAGTTCGCCCCATATTCGTTACGGCCCTGTATCGGAAACACGTAATTGACTGAATTTCCGAGTTAATAGTCTATACATTTATTATTGGGAATGCACATTGATTTACAAGCTGATCTGTGTCTACAATATGTACAGTGGGCTTCGATTATAGACAAGAAGGGTTTCCCATGTGTTGACAATGTGTAATTTGCAGTGTTTGCCAGTTATTTTGAAAGGTGAGAAACTGAGAACTGCCTAATTGCCATCTTTAATCTCAGTCGTGTCAAACGTCAATTACTAAATTTTCGGCACAAGCCATTTCTCGTGTGAAGTGGTCAGATTTGTTTTCTTAGTGAGAACCTGTCGCGATAAATGAGTCATATTCTGATTAGGTGTTGACATTGCGAAGATGTTCTAAAACTGACAGTAGGGTTAAATACCCAATTATTTATGATAGAAAACCATTACAATTATTGCCATATTGTTTGTATTACTTGATTACATGAACCGGGTATGGAAGGTGTTCGAGCCAATTCCCACCCTTAAATATGAGCCGAATCGAATGATTTCATGAATTGGTTCGAAACTTCCAGGATACGAAAAATAAATAAAAAACAGCGCAGGGAATTATTATTAATTAACAACAACAACAACTTGGCGATTAATTGTATTTGTCCGAAACGTCCAGGGTACGAAGCTTGTGAGTGACCAAAAAACAGCGCCTGGTAGTATTTATAAACAACAACAACTACAACTCTGCGATTTTTTTTGTGTTTGTTTCATTTTTTTTTTTTTAGAAAATTGAGTGCGTCTTTTAGCCCCATATAGACATTTTCCCCCAGATTTTCGTGTGAAAATAGGGGTGCGACTTATGCATGATTGTGACCAATACTCTGCAGAATACGGTACATCTATATCACATCAGGCAAGAAGCGTCATGGTTTGTTTAAGGTTTGTCAGAAATACTGGGCTACATGTGATTGTGAACCAACCTGCTAAAGTTAGGTCATCATCATTCAAACACATGTTTCCATATAGGGTACAACACACCAAATTAAGGCTCTTGTTACAGGTACCCTAATAACCCCAACCTTGAACTTGCAGGTAAGTCAACACGGCATTACCATTTGAATGGAAAAAAATGTAAGTTGGAGATTTGTGAGCATCTGCCAAGACTACCTACCGTACTGCCAAGACTATACCTATACCGTACTGCCATATTTCTCAACACACACATTAAATAACACTAACAGATATCATACTTTTTGTAATTAACACCCCGAGGGCATTACATGTACATTTTACAAAACTTTAATTAGACTGATTTGAATATTAAACCAAAATTTATATATTTTAAAATATTAATATATAATATCATCGTTTGTTGTTATGTAGCGGTCTGAATTGTCTAAGTGCCTGAAGTTGATGATAGTATAAGGATAGACATAGCATATGGCCTTACTACCTACGTAACAAAATAAATAAGAAATGATAAAAGTCAGATAATGAAAAATAAAAGTGAGAAATGATATAGAGACATGGCATGTTAGTCTAGTATAAGGATAAAGACCGAGTTTTCCCCCAAACATTTCAGCGCTCTTTTGTAAAGGAGGCGTATAGTGATGCAAATACCCGGATGTCCGACTTCGAGAATGCTAATATTTTAAAATATATAAATGTTGGTTTAATATTCAAATGAGTCTAATTAAAGTTAAATTTGATCTATTAAGTTAGCATGGTCGCAACGATACAAACAGAGTTATCCCCCAACACAAGATGGCGGATATAGCACATGACGTCACACCGACTTCCAGAATGGTTGTCGTGCGCACCTGTGAAGCATTGTGGGGTTTACAATCAAAACAATTGGCGATCGATCGAAGGGCAGTGACGATTGAACGACCTCGCACGATACAATAAGTTTTAATGATGAAGATCAACTACAATAATGAAAAAGCTAATACACCAAGTTACAGTTCCGCCACCATCTTTCATCCGGGTTCAAAATAAGGTAAACAAACCGCAATTTCCTCGATTAGCCATGGAAAACGTATAAAAATATGTAGATAAATATAGGACTATTAAAAAAAAATTCTGGGCTCCAGTAGCAAGCATTATTATTTTTAATTTTTAAACTTTTTTTTCCATTTTTAGCTCACCTGAGCGAAGCTCATGTGAGCTATTGTTACCGCAATGTCACATTCTCGTCTGGTGTTCATGGAGTCAGATGAGCGAATTAGGGCCATCATGGCCCTCTTGTTTTTTTTTCATTTTTTTTTTTCAAATTCTTTTTCAATTTTTGTCTAGTAGCATAAGGTCGTAAGTGCTATATACAGACTATTATCATATAATAAAACAATTATTGACTAGTGAGCCATAGAATATAATCTGATATTCTATGGCTCACTAGTCAATAATTGTATAATATGTTCGGGCCAGTGAAAATTGCTTTCGGGCCCAGGCT
Source organism: Conchocele bisecta (assembly GCA_029237695.1). Classification (NCBI taxonomy): domain Eukaryota; kingdom Metazoa; phylum Mollusca; class Bivalvia; order Lucinida; family Thyasiridae; genus Conchocele; species Conchocele bisecta. The sequence continues at coordinate 113,611,878 of CM055268.1, forward strand.
CGAGGTCAAGGCGGGACAAGGCGAGGCATTTGATTCCGCGGAATTCTTGTTTACTTATCTCCCTTTGTTGTTGCGTGCTCTGATTTTGTATCCAGAGCATAACTCGAACACCCTTTGGAATATTTTTATGCCCCACCACGATAGTGGAGGGGGCATTTAGTGTTACCCTTGTCCGTCTGTCCGTCCGTCCGTCCGCACACACGAATCTGTACTTGTTGTAAGCGTACGGGGATCTTATTGGGTAGGGTTAGGATAGTGTTGGGTACTCTTGTTGGGTATTTTTATACAGTAAAAACCCAACAAGTATTCATTCGTAGGAACGTGCATCCCGTCCTCCCGTCCGTCCGTCCGTCCGTCCGTCCGTCCGTCACAGAACTTTAACACTCGGGTAAATGTCTCATAATTTCTTCATCCTTCGACCGATCTCCTTATTTCATATACACATTGCTCTAATGGTCCTCTACCGACCTGTGCCAAATCCACGTTCGTCCTGCCCCCGCCAAGCCCAGGGTGAAGGTCACATACTTGGTGCTTCAAAAACTTTAACGCTCAGGTAAAAGAAAATTTTGACTTGGAATTTGGCCTCATTTATTATCAAAGCGATATGTGGGACATCCGTGTTCTATGAACACATTTTCTAGTTTATTAAACTTCACACATGCATAGAAGACGACCCAAAGGTGTGTCGCACGTAAGAATGACAACTCTTGCGTCGTTAATTTCTTAGTTATCTCCCTTTGTTGTTTCGTGCACTGATTTCGTGTCCGGAGCATAACTCGAACACCCTTTGGAATATTTTCATGAAACTTCACACATGCATAGACCACGACCCTAAAGGTGTGTCCCGCAAGAATGACAACTCTTGCATCACTATTTCTTTAGTTATCTCCCTTTGTTTTTCCGTCACTGATTTTGTCTCCGGAGCATAACTCGAACACCCTTTTTAGCTCACCTGAGCGAAGCTCATGTGAGCTATTGTTACCGCAATGTGTCCGTCGTCCGTCGTCGTCGTCCGTCGTCGTCCGTGAACATTTTCAAACGTCTTCTCCTCGGTAACCATTGGGCCTATGGTCACCAAACTTCATGGTCATGGTCCTTAGGTAGGGGGATTACAAAATTGTTAAAATGACGTCATTACGTAATCCAAGATGGCCGCCGTCTAAAAATAGCACAAATTCTTAAAAATCTTCTTCTCAAGAACCGCCAACCGGATTTCGACAAAACTTGGTAGGAATGATCGATGTACATTGCTCTTTCAAAGTTGTTAAAATGGTGACCCTGGGGTCAAAAATGGGCGTGACCCATGGGGTCAAATTGGGGTTAAATTTTATTTTTGACTGAATATGGTCATTTCATATATCAAATTGAAGGTATCAATGAGGTGATCACTCTGGTGCATTTTTTGTCGAAATCGGATTGTTATGTCATCCAAGATGGCCGCCGAAAGGTCAAAAGCTCGTTCTTTTATTAGATTTCAAAATTCTTCTTCACATGAACCGCTTGGCCCATGGTAGCCAAACTTAAAAGTTATGGTCCATGGGTGAAGCCTTTTCAGATTTGTTAAAATAGAGGTCATTGCTAATCCAAGATGGCCGCCGTCTAAAAATAGCATAAATTCTTAAAAAATCTTCTTCTCATGAACCGCTAGCCGGATTTCGACGAAACTTGGTAGGAATGATCGATGTACATTGCTCTTTCAAAGTTGTTAAAATGGTGACCCCAGGGTCAAAAATGGGCGTGGCCCGTGGGGTCAAATTGGGGTCAAATTTTATTTTTGACCGAATATGGTCATGTTATATATCAAATCGAAGGTATCAATGAGGCGATCACTCTGGTACTTTTGTTGTCCAAATCGGATTGTTATTTCATCCAAGATGGCCGCAGAAATGTCAAAAGGTCGTTCTTTTATTAGAGATTTCAAAATTCTTCTTCACATGAACCGCTTGGCCCATGGTAGCCAAACTTAAAAGTTATGGTCCATGGGTGAAGCCTTTTCAGATTTGTTAAAATGGAGGTCATCGCTAATCCAAGATGGCCGCCATCTAAAATAGCATAAATTCTTAAAAAATCTTCTTCTCATGAACCGCTAGCCGGATTTCGACGAAACTTGGTAGGAATGATCGATGTACATTGCTGTTTGAAAGTTGTTAAAATGGTGACCCCGGGGTCAAAAATGGGCGTGGTCCGTGGGGTCAAATTGGGGTCAAATTTTATTTTTGACTGAATATGGTCATGTCATATATCAAATTGAAGGTATCAATGAGGCGATCACTCTGGTGCAATATTTGTCGGAATCGGATGATTATGTATGTCATCCATGATGGCCACCAAAAGGTCCATTTATTCAAGATTTTTAACGTCTTTTTCTCAGGAACCACATGGCCGATGCTGGGTGAAGCATTTTCAGATTTTGTAAAATGAGAGTCATCGCTTAATCCAAGATGACCGCCATCTAAAAATAGCACAATTTTTTTAAAACACATGAACTCAATGTCACATTCTCCTCTGGTGTTCATGGAGTCAGGTGAGCGAATTAGGGCCATCATGGCCCTCTTGTTTCAAACTACTTGTGTATCTGGGGAGGGGGATACACATGCACTTGTCGACAAGCGTCCATTTCTAGTTACCTTAAATATTTGGACATAAGTGTCTAAGCAAACAGTGTAGACCCAGACCAGTCTGCTCCTGAAAGGGCAGTCTAATCAGGGTCTGCACTGTTTGCCATTTTATCAGCATGTTTCGGATGCATCACTGGGCAAGATAATCAAATTGTTCAAGGTTTAAAAAAACTTACAGCAATTGGCTTTGGTGTCCACATATTTAGGGTAATTACGATCATTATATATGCTCATGATGCATGAATATGCATAATCATATGCATAAAAAACATGAAAATATGAAAATGCCAGTAAGAAATAAATTTTGCCAGTTGAAAATATTTCCACTGGCAAAAAAATGCCAGTAGGTAAAAAAGTTAAATACGAGCCCTGCCCTTGTAAATTCTATCTGGCAGATACTTGGTTATTACCTATTATCTAATTATCAAGCTGTTAATTGTTTAATTAACTGTTACTGAGCTTAAACTTCATTTAAATAAATCATCCCAAATAACATAAAATAATTACATAAAAATTTTCCCGGTATTTCCCGTATTTACCACTTTTGAGAGTATTTCCCGGGACGGGAAATAAGAGTATTTCCCGCCGGGAATTCCCGCCCCCGGTATTTCCCGGCCAACCCTGGTCATTTAAGGCCGGGTCAACGAGGTCGAACCCCGCATTTAACCTGCATATATTGGGGGGGGGGGGGGGGGTGTGTGTGTGTGTGGTGGAAAATCCCAAAATCAGAACTGAATATCTACATCGAGAAAAATACATATTCAGCCCTGAAATTAGAATAATCTAACCTCCAGGTCCATACCACACCAGCGTCACTTAGCCCCTTCCCTAAAAGTTGTACTTTAAGTACTTTATAAGGGATATAACCTGATTCAACTCTAGCGTACAAGAAACCAAAATATGTACCCGAGGGCCAAACCAGGTATCTCGGGATTCCAGTAAGGATGAACACCTATCATAAAATTACCCTTCTCATGCTCCCAACCAACCACCCAAAAGACAATATACCGTATCACAAAGACAATATTGTGATACGGTATGCAATCAACGACTGCCAAATTGGCATCGGCATTGTACTTCACTTGCACAAGAGCACAATTTGTGAGGAAGTAATTTCTTGAAGGGTTATTTTGTCAACATGAAAAGGGGACGTGCACATCTTCAATATGTGTAGAATACATGTGTTAAGTTTCAAATCAATTGGTTGAAAACTGTGAGAGTTGAAAACACAAACTTTGTAGACCAATAAAGTTAACGGACAGACAGACGGACAGACTGACAGAGCCAAAGTCATATAAAAATTTCATATAAAGCAAAATTTCCACCTAAATTTATATTTCTGTTGGGACCCTAAATATGCCATTTAAGCAATAAAATTGCTTTCAGCTCACAAATCGCAATGACTTGGTGCACCAAACTACATTTAAAATTCATATTATTGAACACTATTAATAAAAAAATTGTTTTTAACTGTTAATAGTTAATTTACATAAAGAGGGCGTGTCATACTTTTTCTCTTTTATCAAATGCGGATGTAACCTATATTTGAGACAAAGTAGGTCAATGCCACCCGGGTGTAATTCAACAATGGCGCTATGGTTGTGAAAAGTGAGGAGGTTTTGGTGGGCCCGTTACTAGTGACTATTAAACACCCAGCTAATGCATTGTCCAACCAATCTTTTAGTGTGAAATGTATCATTTCGCTATTATATTGAAGGATGATGACTCTTAACAATTTTACATACCTGCGGCAAGGTAGTTGTCATAAATTTCCATTTCCCATCTATGATCGTCATTCTGCTGACTGCGGAGCTAGATGTAGATGTGTTGGGGTCACTGTGTATTCCTTCAGCAGACTGCTGAAGACTAAACATGAAATCAATATACAAGCAAGAATTATAGAAGAAAAAAAATGGCTATTATGTTTGATACTCTGTAACTTTGCGAAACATTATAAATGTGGCCTTTCTTGCAAACGACAGTAATTATTGTGTAAATTGATTGATTGGTTGGGGTTTTACGTCGGTTCAGCTTTCATGACCATTGCCAAGCGTCCCTGTGATAAGTAGACGGGGTTGCTGTATTGATTATTTATCCAGGACAGGCGTTGCAGATATTTACCGATAAAATAACGAAACCCGTCTCCGCTACTAAGACAACCACAGTGGAAATTCAAAACAGCTGTGTGTTAAACAGAACAATATCCGACACGAACCAGTACGCGTCAGAAATTTTACAATTGGGTGATTGAAAAAGTGTTGCGCATTTAGTACGCAACAGAAATAAATTATTTGCCTCTTCTGATTTTTTTAATGAGTGAAATACGCAGATACGCATCTTATCTGGACCTCTGTAATTAACATTGGTTATTGGTGTACGAATGTTGTCCGTATCACCTGACTAACTATGTAAGGTCTTGCAAACTGAAAGGGATACTTTGGCGGAGGCCTGGGCTGGGGGCATTAGCATTGTCAGATGGTCCATACATTTTCAGACCAGAGGACATTTCTCTAATGCAAAGGATATAAAAATGTGTTTCAAATATATGCATACACTAATACGTTGATAAAAAGGCCCCTCCTGTTCATCATCCCTGCTTTCCCATGCCTCGTGCAGGTGGTATTCTGTAGAATAAAGTGGGATCATCCGGATGATGTTACCAATGCATTAATGAAATATTGTAGCATGAAGGGAAACAGAAGATATTACATATTAACCCCATTAAAACCATTGACCAATGCTTGATCCCTACAATCAGGCTAAATCTACACATATTGAATAAATGCATATATTGAATAAAGCGGGATAATGTTACCAATGCATCAATGAAATATTGTAGCATTCCATCAAGGGAAACAGAAGTTATTACATATTAACCCCATTTAGACCATTGACCAACACTTGAACCCTACAATCAGGCTACATCTACACATATTGAATAAATGCATATACTGAATAAAACTAATCGTTACCTATACAATATAATAGTTATCGCTAGAATTTTGTTGTAGTATCAGTATTATACATATTATTTTTAATCAGAATTGTGTTGTAGCAGCACAATTATATGTGTTGCGAAACCAAAAAATGAAAACTGGACGTTAACGATTTTTGCAATAGAAATCGTGTGATTAATGTTATGTCAAACTCTCTGTATCTCAAACTATTTTCCACAGTCCCATGGACTTTGACATAACGCGTGTCTACTGTAATGGAATAGTACATCGATTGGATTTGGGTAAGGAATTGGGTAAGTTGATGTACAGATTATATGTCAGGTGTCATCTCGTACCCAGTCCAAACTTGTGAGAGACATCGGCAGCGGATTCGCATGTTCAGGATCCGGGGGAACACGTAAAAAAAAATAAGTGCCATGTTCTCGTGTCGAGTGGTTTACACTTTGCACAAAGTTGAAGGATTTTTATATTTTTTTTGTTATCTATATCAGGCCCTATCGTTAATATTAGACCCAGTGTTTATATCGTATAATGAAAAACATTGAACGAAACCCGCCATGTGAGTTAGTACTCACATTTCAGAGCACATACATATTTATTTGGTAACTTTGTGAGATTTTCGTGTGATGCCAACACGTGGTTTTCAGTAGCAAATACGATACAAATGATAACAAGCGACGACAATTTTCTTTCCCTGGTCTGTTAGGGTCAAGCCAGTATTATATTATGTGCTTACATTTCTAGTATTAAATCATCTATTTGCATGGAAATAATTTCATAAAAGAGTCAATAAAACATGGTGTTTCCCTAATTATATGCATACTTAAGACTTAATATGACATTAATAAATAATACAACAGTGCCTGGAATAAAATAAAATTAAAGATTAAAATATAAAAATTACTATGGGTACGAGATGGTAGGGGAGAGAAGTAATAATTCAGCTCCGAATTTCCGAAATCGTGATTTGGTGCCAGATTCCTTTACCGCACCAAATCACTTGGCTACCCACTCACTTTCCCTCGCGTGTTACGAGAAGCAGGGGATACAGTGGCTTATTTTATCCCAATAGTCGGACGCAGCAATGCTGCTGATCCCTCCCCCACACCACAGGGGGTGTGCTCCGAAATTATTACTAGTCCACAGATGCAATAATGCATACAGGCGTTACTTACTTTAGTGCCTGAACTTCGCCTGGCCTTCTCCTGTTGTACATAACCAGTTTTGCCTCGATCGTGATGACAGCCTTTCTGTAATTTTCGTAAGTGTGCGTATAATCAAGACCAGCGAGATGTTCTTTCAGGTGCAGATTCAGCTTTTTCAAATCATCTGGGTGAGGGAGTTGTTTCTGTTGGTTGAACCTTCTTTCATTTAACAGGATGCGTGCTAGCTTAGTGACACGCACACCCCATTCATTGGTCATCGAGTACATGAAGTCTCGACACTCCTTCTTGTCCTCACCATTTCGCGCTCTTATTGCAAACCCTAATTTTGCTGATACAAGTCTTTTGACTTCGTACCCGAGTTTAATAGCATTCGACGGAGAAGCCAACTCCTCTACATCATCACTGTCCTGGTGTGAACAAACAATGCAGCACTGACACATTTATCAAAATGTTGTGGTCGTAGATAATCATCTAACAAGTTCAGTTCCACAGCATTACTATCTAGTGAGGTGACTGCCGTCTTTCTTAATTCGATGAGGAATTTTCCCACGAGTCTCATAATGCTGCTTGTGTAATACTTTTGATTTATGTCATTTCCTTTCAATTGCAACATCCATCTGTTCCCCACGGCAACAATCAACGGGTCACTCTGAGCAGCTTTGCTGACTTCGTCTGGTGTCATGATTGTAAACACCTCATCCACGAGGGCCTGGCTTGCAGATGCACTCAACCGCCCACTAATGACATTGCTCAGTGTCATGACAGATGTTTTACTTTGTTTCAAGTTGGCTTCATTAGCAGGACATTTTGGGATATGCCTGGGAAAACCATTATTCCGTAGCCATTGAAAGCAATGTGGACAAGGACCATAATCATCCACACAGAAAGTGCCTTCTTTAAACCATCTTCCCAAGATGAATTGGCCCTTCTGCGTCTTTTTAACATCCATGTTGTGATCGTGATCTGCCTTTCTTCTTAATGTTGCATACATAGACTTAACCGTTGCATCTGACTTCAAAAACATTATCTTTTTCACAGCTTCCTCAGATTTGTGTTGTCTACATACATGTTGTGAGAAATTGGAAACAAGTTTCTTGCAATATGGACAACAATGTCGTGAATTGTAGCATCGGTCCGACTTTTTCATCTTTCCATCAGTTGTTACCCTTGATTTTAGAACTCTCCTAACATATATATTTGGATTATTTTTATCCTTAACTCTTTCTCCTTCAGTTATTTCATCATCAAATTGATCACTGTCACTTTCAGAGTCTCAACGTTTTCTCTTTCGTCCTTGTGAATTTATGTCATCATCTTTATCCATAACAGCTTCTTCTTCAGTTATTACATCATCTAATTGGTCAATGTCACTTTCAGACTCTAAACGTTTTTTCTTTCGTCCATGTGAATTTATGTTCTCATCTACATCATCTTTTTCCAAAACAGCTTCTTCTTCAGTTATTACATCATCTAATCGGTCAATGTCACTTTCAGAGTATAAACGTTTTCTACTTCGTCCTTGTGAATTTATGTCATCATCTACATCATCTTTATCCATAACAGCTTCTTCATCAGTTATTACATCATCTAATTGGTCAATATCACTTTCAGACTCTAAACGTTTTTTCTTTCGTACATGTGAATTTATGTCATCAGCTACATCATCTTTTTCCAACACAGCTTCTTCTTCCGTTATTCCATCATTGGACCAGTCACTGTCACTTCATCTATATTGTCAATCAACGTAACATAGGCAGCATAGTTGTCAATGTTTATGTCATTTCCATATACTTCTTCAAATGATATGATAGGGCTTTCTCCTGGCAGACCGTCGACTGTCAAGCCTGTAGGGGCCTGGAAAAAAAAGTTGGGAAAGTTGTTTGGTTTAACGTCTCAGCAACAGCTAAGGTCATATAGAGACGGGACCTCGGTTTAAAGTCTCATCCGAAAGACCAGTGGGATGGAAATATTATAGAAATATTTCTTAGCCTGGACGGGGGATCGAACTCGCAACCTCTCGATTGGTAGTCCAACACTCTACCTCTAGGCTATTGACCCATCCCTGTAGGGGCCTGGAACAATTTTTTTTTAATCAATGTGCGAAATAACGGTAGACTGATAGCACAAGGCTATGATAAATTTGTGTAACAATGCATTGATTAACAGGGAATGTCTAGCGGGGTTCAATTTGTAAATATGTGTATTTTGTGGGGGAAAATTTAACATTGGTTTTTAAAATCTTTGGGGTGTGATCTTATCAAAAAGGCATGTTGACAACTTTCCACAAAGAAATACACGGAATGGCAATTACTAACATACTGAACCCCACTAGTCTATGATAATCCCACTTGAGGCTATGATAAAACTGAAGTCTATTTTGCACTGTTGAGTGCACACATGATTTTGGTCTTAACAAAAATTCTAAATAACAGGTCCAAATATTTTCCAAATTATTGTTTTGAGGTTTGACATGGAATAATTCTGTGAGATAGTTTGGAGTGTCTGATTTTGATACTTTATACATCAATTTTGCTTTCCGCAACAATTGAAAATAATTTACAAAAAGCTATCAATGATCTGTCTATTTGGTGTAAATGCAATGGTATGCTCATGGTATCTCGCGGAGATATAATCTCTCAAAAACTGTTAGAATTCTCAAATTTCTCATAGTTTTTGTAATACTATCTTCATTATAGTCTGTATAATTATTTTGCATGCACGTTTTTGAAGACGAAAGATTCTGTTTAGGTTTGTTTGTGATGTACCACCCCATACAATATTACAATAATCTATGTGTGGTTGAATATATGTCTTGTAAAACTGAGTTTGAAGTTCAATTGATAGGTATTTTTTAATTTTGCTGAGAAGCCATAAATTGGATGCTATCTTTTTACATATGGTATCAATATGGTTTGTCCATGAAAGGTTATTGTCTACAATAACACCCAATATTTTATCATTTGCAATTGTGTTTATAGGTCATCACCTTTAAAGTTTAATTTTAGTTCTTTAGAAGTTAAATTAGTCCTTTTTTGATGAGTTGTTATTAACATGACCTGAGTTTTTTTTTGTATTTATGAGCATACCATTGCATTTACACCAAATAGACAGATCATTGATAGCTTTTTGTAAATTATTTTCAATTGTTGACTTACAGTTCTTAATTTCATAGAGTGTAGTGTCATCTGCATACAAGTCTGTATTTACCGAACTAGTGTAGAGTGGTAGATCATTTATGAACATCAGAAATAATAACGGTCCGAGAATTGATCCTTGAGGTACTCCATCTACCACAACTTCGTCCTGTGATGTTACATTGTTAATTGATACTTTTTGTTTTTGATTAAGTAAATATGATGAGAACCATGATATTGTTTTGTTTGATAGTTTGTAGTATCGCAATTTAGTTAGTAATGTTGAGTGATCAACAAGATCAAATGCTTTTTTAAAATCGACCATTACTACACCAATTAGAAGCCCCTTATTGATAGTATCAAGCCATTTACTGAGCATACCTAGTAGTGCAGTTTCACATGAATGGTTGGGTCTAAAGCCAGACTGTGTTTTGTGTAACAATTGATATTGTGTTGGAAAAGTCATTAGTGAGTCATGTACATGTTTTTCAATTATTTTTGAGAGAATAGGTAGAATTGAAATCGGTCTATAGTTATTTACATCATCTTTAGATCCACTTTTATGTAATGGAGACACCTTACCCTCCTTCCATTTATCAGGAAATACAGAACAGTTTATACTTTGATTACATATAAAGACGATACTGTTAATAATATGAGGTGCTGCAAGCAACTTAAGTAGACGTGGCCCTATATTATCAGAGCCTGTGGCTTTTGTAACATCTATATTTTTTAGAAACTTTTCCACGTTTTTCACTTGTAATTTCTTGGAATTGAAAATTCTATATTACTCGGAACTCTAGTGTCACAGAACAACTGAAGTTTATCAAAATTAGATTTTTGTATTGGTTCTTTTATGTTTGAGGCGACAGAGACAAAGAATTTATTAAATTCATTTGCAATGTCAGTGTTTTCATCAATTTCAGTACCATTAGTTTTTAGTGACGACACAGATGCTTTTGATTTTGTCTTATTTATCCTCATCTCTTTAAATAGTTTCCATACACTACCTGGGTTATTGTTATTTTCACTTATCATAGATGAATACTGAGCTTTTTTCGATTTCCTAATAAGTGTGGTAACTTTATTACGCCATAGTTTATATTGTTGTTCATCATTTAACGACTTATATCTATCTCTTGTTTTTATAGCATCAAGTATATCAGGGGTTAGCCATTTTGGCTGATGTTGGTGTTTTACTCTTTGCGTTTTTAAAGGCATGTGCTTATTCACAACATTTAAGAAGAGAGTTGACCATGTATCTACAATTTCATTTGTTTCATCAAATACTTTAATAGGGCGTTGATTTCAAATCGCTCCAAAAAAATTCTTTATTGAAATGTTTAAATGATCTATATGATATTGTGTGATGATGTGATAACTTTGGCATTGTGGAGCTAAATTTACGTGTTACAAAAACTGGGTAGTGGTCACTTAATCCAATTTGTGGAACATTAACACAATTAACATTTGCCTCTAAATTGCAGTAAATGTGATCTATTAGTGTTCGTGAATGACTTGTTTGTCTGGTGGCATGTTTCACTATTTGATGAAGGCCAAATGGTTCCATAAACTCTAACCAGGCACTCCGTGTCTGATTGTTGAGTAAGTCTCTGTTCAAATCTCCTAGTAGATATATTTCTTTCTGTTTTTCGAGTATTTTTTCAATCTGACCCTCAAAATGTTCATTCCAAATTATTGACTCATTAGGGTGTCTGTAAATGACTCCAACTAAAAAGCTTTTTGTTTTTCTAGGAAATCTCTAGCCATATCATTCAATATGTATGCTTTCTAATTTAAATTTCTTTCAACTTTAATTTCATTTTAACATAGACAATAATACCACCGCCTCGTGTCTGATTTTTGTTTGTAATTGCCCTATCCTTCCTAAATAATTGAAAATTGTCCTTATTTTTATGTCTTCAAACTAACCTGAATGGTTGCAAACTGATAGGTTGCTATGAAATCGTCCTAATAATAAAAATCTGCCTACTCTAATCACTCAAATAACCCACCATAGACCATTCCGCTCTACCCACAGCCAATTGGCTAGTCCGCTATTTAGACTCCTCCTATTATTTTTAGGACGCTATACAGGGTGCAGGTATATTTTGTATCTCCCATAATTTCGTTCGAATTTTGAATTTCTGCCGTGTATTGTACCTTATTTGTCATTTGATATTGTTCAGTACATATTACTATCACTCATTCGTGTTGCGTGATTATTCTCCATTGCGTTTTTTGGGTTTTTGTTTTTCACTGTCTTTTATTCTGTGTCACGTATTTTCGCGGTTCGCGTGTACGTTTTTTCGTACCCTAACGGGTTCGTCCCTTAGTGGATTCGTTCCCGTGACACATTTTTTGTAGCGTATTGCGGGTATTCTATCGGGTTTTGTATTACAATACCGGTTAGCATGCCGCAATTACGCTCTGCTTGTGGGCACATGACTTCTCCGTGGGACACCCATAAGGACAGGTGCTTATGCCTGTGGCGGGTGTTGCAAGGAGAGGCCATGTGAGTTGTCTGTCCGTTGGACGGATATGACTGGGGGTAAGGATGGGTATCGTAGGACCCATATCTCACGTTCTAAGTAGTCTGTGGCCGCTTTCCAGCTCTTGGGAGCGGTGGGGCCTTCCGAGGTTGGTAAGGCTTCGGAGGGTGTGCCAGATGGGATCCCCCATCGGGGGATCTGGTTCCGTTGAGAAAGTTCGGTCAGGTTCTCTGACTTCGAAACTTTGCTCAGGTGATAGGCCGGTGATCCATGCAGGGGATACTGGGCTGCTGGGTCCGGTACTGATCTCATATCACCCGGTTCCCATAGAGCTATACCTATCACAAGGGCGGTTCGGCCGGTTCTTGATAATATATCACCCGGTTGAAGCTGACCCAGCCTCTCTCAGTAGAGGCGCCCGGTACCGGGCACCGGGTACCGGGTACCGGGCACCGGGCACCGGGCACCGGGCACCGGGCACCGGGCACCGGTTATATCACCGGGCACCGGGCACCGGGCACCGGGCACCGGGCACCGGTTATGTCACCGGGCACCAGGCACCGGCACCGGTTATGTCACCGGGCACCGGGCACCGGGCACCGGGCACCGGGCACCGGGCACCGGGCACCGGTTATGTCACCGGGCACCGGGCACCGGTTATGTCACCGGGCACCGGGCACCGGGCACCGGGCACCGGGCACCGGTTATGTCACCGGGCACCGGGCACCGGGCACCGGGCACCGGGCACCGGACACCGGTTATGTCACCGGGCACCGGGCACCGGGCACCGGTTATGTCACCGGGCACCGGGCACCGGGCACCGGGCACCGGGCACCGGGCACCGGACACCGGTTATGTCACCGGGCACCGGGCACCGGGCACCGGGCACCGGTTATGTCACCGGGCACCGGGCATTATGTCACCGGGCACCGGGCACCGGGCACCGGGCACCGGGCACCGGTTATGTCACCGGGCACCGGTCACCGGGCCGGGCACCGGGCACCGGGCATCGAACCGGGCACCGGTCACCGAACCGGGCACCGGGCACCGGGCACCGGGCAGCCACCGGGCAGCTACCGGGCACCGGTTTAACACCGGGCACCGGGCACCAGACTCTCCCTGGACAGCCTGCTGCTTCCGGTAGGAAGACGTTCTTGTCTTCGGTTGGTCTTCGTTCTACGTGTTCACGTAAGTCGAGGAGTCGATCTCGTCGTAGGTCAGGATGGGGTTAGTTCTTCGAGGGTTTCTACATGTAGTACTAGCTTGGGCAGTACATATACTATTTGGAACGATACAGTACAGTTCTGTTGAATCAGATTCCACGTATGTGGTAGATGACTGCCAGTCTAGGGTTGCTGCGGCAGGTGTTGATTCACATTCACCCGGTCACAACGTACCCTAACTCTCGCAGGAGAGGTGCCGGTTTTGTGTTACGGGCACCGGGCACCGGGCACCGGGCAGGCACCGGTACCGGGCACCGGGGTAGCAACCATTTCTGACCGGGGTGTTCGTGGGTTCGTATCCTGTGTACATATTTTGTTTTGGTATCTGGCTCCTCGAGATCTAGCTCTTCCGTTCTCGGAGGAGACGGTCGAGGTGGTATTGGACGCTGTGGTGCTTTGGCTCCGTACTTGTCTGGCCTGCTCCTTATTCGAGTGTATATGAGTTCGAATTCCCAGTCTATATTCAGGACTCGACACACGATACAGTTATGATGGTTCAGTTGGCTAAGATTCTGGAGTTCCTGTCTAAGTCCTAGTACTTAGTGGGTTTGTCGGCTCTTTCACAGCTGGTGGTTTTGCCAGTGGAGCCTCCCATATGGGTACTTCCTCGGATGGCTGTTGTGAGGCTGATTCGGTGGTGGTGGAATTGCCGGAGTTGTCGTGGTTTAATTTCTCTCCTACAGTAGGGCTTCTTGTTACGTACATTGGGGAGCTTTAGGTAGGATTTGGCCACTGCGGGGTTCCTAGTGCCCAAAACTTTGATCGCCACTCTGGGTCTAAGTTTCTACATGCCCCTCTATGTGATATGGTTTTGAGATCTCCGTTTCTGGACAAGGACGCCGCAGCGTTTGGGATATCTTCGGCTCCTGGTCCTGGTTCGCGTTTGCGAAGGCATGGGTGTAGGCTGTTAAGTCGATTGTGGCTATGCCAACTTTCGATTTATGTTTGAATCAGTATGATTCATCGTCTCTGGACGCAGTGCTTCAGTCGGCGATTTTTCTTGAACGGCCTTAGTTTTGCTTCGTTCGCCTCTTTTGACCTCTGATAATTGTGCGATCGAACGGCCAAAGGGCAGCTACGGTACCGATGGTCCCTTCTGCTGCTCCTTCTTGTCTACCTCCTGTGGGGTCGTTTCCCCTGACGGGGGGGGGGTATTTTCAAGGGTTAAGTAGAGTCTCTCTCTTGAAGTATAGTGCTATAGAGGAAGTTCGGGACGTGGTCGGAGCGCCATTTGCCGGTAGACTGGGTTGTTTCCATAGATCTGCGGGTCTCGTACTTCCACGTGCCCTTCCGCAGATGCTTTCGGAAGTTTTTAGTTGTTTCCGATTTTTGTGTCTTTTAGATCTAGAGTAGTCGTAGTTGGTTCCCACACAGGATTTTTCTTAGATGGGAATGAGCTTATTGTCCGATCTATCAGTCATCATAGTACCTTTGGACAGGGTGCGTGGCATCTTGTTTTAGTGTCCGGGTACTGGTCACAGGTTCTCTGTCAGCTAGGAAATTTCTGCACTCCTGGACTTTCGGGGTGCAGAATAGGGGAAGGTTATGTTTGCGACCTCCAGTATTACTTACTAGGGCTATGGAGGCCGCACCCCGATCCTTTGGATCGGTCTCTGCCTAGGATCACCATCTTCCTACGTTGTATCAGATGGTGGGCAGTGGAGGTCTGGTTCCTACAGGGATTTCCCATAGTGTTACCTCCTCCTACTCGCTTTCTGTCCACAGACGCTTCGTGAGAAGGCTGGGGGGTTCATTGGAGCCCCTACATCGGTGTGTTGGTGGTCAGTGCAGGAAACTCAGGGACACATCAACATGTTTTAGCTTTTGGCAGTGTTCCGGGGGTTGACAGCGGCGGATTCTGTTCTGCACGGACAGGTGTTATGGTTTCTGCGGTCATCTCCGGTTCTGACGGAATGGCTTCTGCATCCGTTGGTGTCCAGTGCTATCTTGTCCGGATGGGGGTATCCATTTGTGGTTTTGTTGCGGCAAGGCTCAAACGTCGGTTTTATTTTTTCCACTGTTTGCGCCCACGTACCGATTCGGACTTTTCAATTTACTCGTTCCAGTATAACTTCGGACCCATGTACTGCATGTTGGACATTGCTAAGGAAGTGATTTTGAGATACCAAATGTTCGTGTTTATAAGATCGCATGTATTTCACTCAATTGTAATTATTATAACAAGCGTCCGTTAATGATTATGGCATTTACGGATCGATTCATGTCAGGCATATAATTGGCTATTAACAAGAGTATTTTTGTGATTTCACGTCACACTGTCGTTAATTGGTTGACCACGGCTTACGTGGTCGGCTTTAGACGGTATTCCGCGATTGTAACACGGTTACCGGCGGCATGTTTTGATCACTTTGTATGTGTGAAAAACTTACCTGTGCCAATTAAGTTTGACCAGACTTTACGACGCCCGCTGTTCAAATTGCATATCGACATTACAGTATAATGTGTATTTATTATACCATCGGGACTTGTTTTCCACATCGATATAAACGAAATGTCGACATTTCCGATATCGATATATCTAGGTATGTAATGTATGAGTTATATAGCAGTTCGGCCGGGACCACTAGCGTATATCGACATAAGCAGGTATATCGATGTAGGCAATGTCGACATAACGCGTATCGACTGTATATAATACATGCTGTTGTCACTCCATCATTTCTGAAGCGATTGGGTTTTTCAAAATGTTTATTGTGTTAGATGGAAGCACACTGCTGTTTGCACATCAGCAGTTTCTCCTATGACCGAGATTTCTCCCTCAGATACTTTATCCCTTCTCACATGATCTGGAATCAGTTGTGGTTCGGGCCTCCCTCCGTCACGCCTGTCAGCGACAGTGGTTCACACTTTCTGTCCAGTCCGTGCGTTGAAGCATTAGGTTCGGAAGAATTAGGACATCCGGTCCGACCGTAAAGTTTTTTATTATCAATTTTAAGCCAACGGGAGGTATCGCAATCCTTTGTCTTCCGTTGGATAGATAGGGCCTTTACTTGAGTTTATTCTACAGTAAGTGGTTCTGCAGCTGAGTTGTTTAGGCCATAAATGCACGAGGTGCATGTAGTCTCAACTTCTTCTATGATCGCTCTTCTGCACTGGCAGGAGATGCGTAACTGCCAACTGTTACGATTTTTCCGTATTTATTCGGGAAATACGTTAGATAGACGGTAGTACGGATTACTATTAAGTACGATTTTTGATCGGCGCGGGTATATCTGGATATTATTATTTCGTTTAAATAAAATTCTGCCAATAATCCTATTGTTTTATTTACCCGTTATCATTCTCGTCTAGGCGATTACCGTTTGATATTCCAGCGCTCAGAGATATTGATTTATTCATCACGTAATTCGTATAATGTCTGATCTAAGTGCGCAGCCAACTTATTTGGGGGATTGTTTTATCGGAAGAAGTTAGGACAACACTTCTGTTCATCTATGATTTCAGCGAGACATGGCCCAGATTGGTCCTGTCACAGCGCGGTGATGTTTTTGCGTCTTGCAATCAGTGTTATTGTAGATATTCGGGTGCTCATGGTAGCCGAAACTTGGGCCAAGGCTATTTTTAACTTATTTTATGCAATATAGTGAGTACTGATTTTTGTTCCGGAATACATATGTGGTGTTCCGGAAAGTAACCCCCTTTTCTCTCCATGTTCCTCATGTGACCGACATGGGGTTGACATCTCAGGAGATGTTTAAGAACTGGGTCCGTTAGTAGCAGCGGGTGCAGTTGTGGGTTTATCAGCCGGTAGCATCAAGTTTAGGAGGCTGTTTGGATCTACCTGTTCGCGATAGTCTGCGATTTTTTCTGATTACCCGATTATTCGGTTTTTGTTTTTACAGTCCCAGTGGAATCCTGGGGGTTTGTAAGTGTGAACTCTCCGCTCGATGAACTCCACTTGCCTTTGTTGATGAACGGGGATCTGTGGTGATCTATGGTTCTTACGGTTCATCACGCTGGTCCAGGAGGCATTGTTTTGTACATGTTTCAATTAGGGCGAGGCTACCTTTCTAGTTTGTAGCAGTGTTGTTGCAAAAGGATAGTGTTTCACTTTGGGTTAATGATTCTATTCTCTTTGTCTACTATACATGGGGTTATAGGTATACAGTGGTCGACACTCGCAGTGTCCCGAGATCCCGAGGATCCCTGTTTTGTAGGAGGAATCACTGCATTTTCAAGAAAATCCCATTCAACATTATGTAACAATAGGGATGTCCATGCTGCGGAATCCCTGGGCCAAAAGTTAGTGTCAAACCCTGGTATAGGTTTTGATCTGGCTTTAGGGCCAGTTTAACTCCTCAGCACTTGCTTGTTAGGATGACCTTAGTGCTTAGGGCGTTTATACTGTGTTCTCGATATGTACGAGTCATGTGTCGTCATGTGACTATGTATAGACTTTGAGTTTATCTCAGTTGAGTTATTGCGTGTGAAGTGTCGGGCGACTACATTCGCCAGAGCTTCGTCTGGTAGCAGCAGCTATTCTTTGAGTATTCTCCGGCGTTTTTTACCAAGTATAGCAGGTTGGAGTCACGAGTCAGTCTACAAGACTAGCGTTGGTGGTGCTTGTCTTTATCCACCTCTCTTCTACTACGTAGAAAAAGGGGGGGGGGGGGGCCCGCTTTGGGCTGGGCCCCTATGATTCTAGGGTGAGACCATGTTATTACTATATAGGTAACACCCAAGTGTGTACCTAGACCAAATATTTTTGTCTGTTTTGAGGGTTTTTAATCTGCCTTACCATTCCGGTCGAGTATGAGTAGTGAGAATACCTCCCACCATCACTACGAATCTTGCAACCATTCAGGTTAGTTTGAAGACATAAAAATGGAAAATTATTTCTAATTTTAGTTTTTTATTATTCATACTCACCTGAATGGTAAGGTAGACCCTCCTCCCGTCCCCGCTTGATGGTTTTATCTTCTCCCTACTTAGTATACTTCAGGCTATTTTTATCTAGCAGTGTCATTTCCATATGGAAATGATTTACTTTTGAAGCTGTATACCTAACAATAATAGGAGGAGTCTAAATAGCGGACTAGCCAATTGGCTGTGGGTAGAGCGGAATGGTCTATGGTGGGTTATTTGAGTGATTAGAGTAGGCAGATTTTTATTATTAGGACGATTTCATAGCAACCTATCAGTTTGCAACCATTCAGGTGAGTATGAATAATAAAAACTAAAATTAGAAATAATTTTCCATTTTAAAGTGATCATCAGGGTGTAGTGAGCTTAGTTTAGTTTCACTTAAGCCTAACACATGAATATTATTGTCTGAATGATTTAACATAATGTCTATTTGGTCAATTTTATTTTGTATGCCTTGTATATTCAAGTGACCTATTTTCATGCCCTTTTTATCAAGCTTTAGATTCAGTGTATTCCCCACCGCATTACTATTATCCGAGTTATTGATTGCATCTGTCTGTGATTTATCATTTAGTGTCGAGTTATGATATTCATCACCAATGCTGGTGTTGTTTGTTGAATCATATTGTGTTAATCCATCATAAAGTATGTCATTAGGTGATTCATTTGTATCATTCGGTTTTATGCTATTGCTAATTATATTCATTTGTGGTGCATTGTGTAAATTAATTTCAACATGAGAACACAATGTCATGCTAGACTTAGAAGGCGATTCAATTACATGTTTGCATGATTGTTGATTACACTGGTCACATAGTCCTTTTAAGATAGAGAAAGTATTTGATACCGGAAAATGTGTATAATCATTGTATCTTTCGGCATTTTGGCCTATTTCCTATGTTTTAAGGCACAATCTTGTTGATGGTTTGTGTCCGTAGAACCCACACTTGAAACAACGTAACTGATTTTCATGTCGACATTCATCAGTCGAATGGTTTGTCAAACCACATTTCAAACACCTTTCATGCTCATAATGTTGATAGTTATTTGCACTGTAATCCTCATGTGGGCGTTGGCTGCCAAACTGTCGCAGGTTCTCATGTGGACGATCGTATCTCCCTCGATTCATTGAACGTGGTGTCTCCTTCGTACGTGGATCGCTGCGTTCCATAGTTAGTGTTGTAGGTGGCGTCTTGAATGCGCATTTTCCAAAATCCCCCACAATCGGTAATTGTTCATGTATAACTCCGAGGATCCGCTTTACACCCGAATGTGATGGGTGTATATCGTCTCGGGGTTGATAGAAATACTGCCTCAGTTTGTGTGTTTTGTCGTCATGGAAAGCTGTATAGGTGTCCACACATTTGGCTCGGTGGACTTGGCACAGTCGTGCTATGATGTCATTCACCTCGTCCACATTGGTGTCACCTCTAGGACATGCGGTACACATGTATATTTCACATGCAGGATTATTTTTCTTTATTGAAGATATGAGTTGGTCATATTTTTCTTCAAAATACTCCATATCAGTATTGTTTGCTGCATTGTTTCCACCTACATAGAGCACAATGTTGTTGAATTTGGTGATGTCGTAGAGCTGAATTTTTTCAATAATAGTGTCAATGGTTGCCCCAGGTATAGGCCGACATTCAACATTTCTGCTCAGGCCCCTTCTGTTGACGCCTGAGAGGATGGAATCGCCAATCACCAAAGTTATTTCATTTTGTGAGTTTTTTTGTTGTTTTGGAGATTGCCTTTTCTCCGCATTTTGCTGAGAATATGTAGGCGTCATTGGGTTTCTTTTTGGCTCAGACACCACTGGAGTAGCTTGCTTGACCACATCACTGTATGTTTTGTTCCCAGGTGTAAGTTGAGGTACCTGTTCAGGGGACGAAAATTTTCAATTTTCTCACTCGTCCCGCAGGACGAGTACCCAAAAATCTCCACTCGTCCTGTGCCAAGTATCACTAGTCCTGCATATGTCCTTCTTTTCTTGATCACCCCCGCCTTGGAAGAAATTTCTAATGTCGGCCATGTTTGTTTATTTTTTGCAGACGACGTACATTAATATTCGGCAACTTTCGGGATATTTCATACTCGCATTGTCTATTATACGGACTCATACGGAAACACACGAATATTATCGAATAACTCGACTCCGACAATGCGGGGTGTTTACATTTATTACGACACGACATGCACAACTAAAGAAATGTAACTCGGCCCGATCTCAACTCGTCACAAAGTGCTAATTTCCGACCTGATTTTCGAAACGATTTCCGGACAATTGTCAGTACTTTCTACTAAATCAGATCCGTAATAATAGTAAAATAGTATGCGTTATATTATTTATCATTCTCCCCGCAGTTGTTTATAATCAATGTAAACTTCAAACCTGTTTGTCGGCCAGCTACCAAATTAGCCCCAACATCGACGTGTCCGTTAGAATAGACACATACAGAGCTAGTACTGTTAGTGATCTCCCTTAGAATAATAAAACGTCATTTGCTTTGAACAACGTAAACACGACTTCACAGACCATTTGGTAATGTTTCTATCGTTACTACATGACATAGTTGAACCACATTATGTGACAGATGGATTATTGTTGTTAGCCAAGACTGGAAATTGTCACTCGTCCGGTCGGACGACCGACATGGATTTTCTACTCGCCCGAGCGGAAATGTCACTCGTCAATACGAGCGGACGAGTGGAATTTTCGTGCCCTGCTGTTTCTCGGCTGTTTCATTTAATGTGATCACATCGTCACAGTCGGTTTCCAACACTTTATGTAGAGTATGTGGTTTATGTTCTGTGTGTGGCACTGTCTGGGACCTTTCAATTAGAGTGTCAATTTTACTGTTGATCATGGATAGTTGCTCCTGTAGTGTTTTACTGATACGTTGGAGTTCGACTACCTGTTTCTGGATTTCAGTTATAGATGTGTCAGTCGGGACTGTTATGGGCTGGATGGGTGGTGTTCTTTTTTCTGGTTGCTGCATGATTACTGGTGATAGAGTTGGTTCTCTATTATCAGCCTGACCTTGTATAGCAGGTGTTGACGTATGTACAGAGTGGGGGATAGTTATGCTTTCATTTGTTTCATTGGCAAATTGCTGGTACAGTCTATTGAAATGGGTATCCCGCCATAAGATGCGCCCTGCTCCTGTGGCTCTAATAGTGGCCTCATTTTTATCTGTAGCAAGTGTACACCCTAAGGACGGAATCTCCATCGAGCTGATCTGGAGTATCACCACAGGCTGTTGACACAATTTCTGGAAAGAAACAACAACACAATACTTATTATTACATTTCTTCCTGCTATTTGAATGGTTTTCCTTTGATGTAAAATCAATATCAACAGATTTACAAATAACAATAATGTCAAGTCAAGTAATAGTTTTATTCACATTAAAATTGGGCTACATATTCAACTTGTTACGTGGATTTGCCTGTGTCAAGCAAAAACCCATAAAGTTAACAATTCTTAACAGTAGAACATATTATTGCATCACGTGCTTGCTCCAACACTAGCAATATAGCGAAGTAATTTTGACTGCTTAGTCTCACCAACATGATCGTGGGTGAGAAAAAAAGGGTGTTTGAGCTATGCTCCGGACAAGAAGTGTCTGCAGCGGACGCTGATGAAATATATTCAAGTACATTGTATGCCAGGTTCCATGCAACAACTCCGCCCACTCATTCACATGAATTATTTCTGCCTATTCAAAGGTGTATGGTGGCATATCCCATTAAAATTAGACTACATAAAGCTCACCTTTATTTGCGAATATGTACTTGTTATCCTCCTGTATACCAGACTTTTCTATGACCATTGCATTTACCAAATACTCTAGGATTGGTCGAACATCTTCAGGTATTATAATAGGAACACCTCGACCAAACTGCAATAGGTTACATTGAAATGCGACCAATAAAAAACAACATGAAAAGTCATGCAGAGCATGATGTTATTAGCCGATCAAATCAGGGTAAAGTGCATCGAACATATGTAGGTGTCTCTGGTAACATTGTCAATGGTAAACTATTTTCGACCACAGTTCTGTACCCAGCGTTGACATTTTTCTCGATTTTGTGCAGGTTTTGGAAACCCGTTCCCAAATCCATCCAATAGCAGCAATGCCATAGCAGCAATGTTTTGTTGTCACCATTATGTTGCGAAATATTCCAGCGTAACACCTGTACTGTATGCTCTATTTATCTACAAATTACACTCCGCAATACACAAAGTTGTAGTCACTGTGTGTGTGTTTGTCCGAATTCTGTGGCAGCATGCGAGTGGGCGGAGCTACCAGGGCTATATATATCTAGCGGTTACAGTGTCATCTAAAAATAGACGCAAGCTCCTGCGTATTCAGGCACATGCCCAGATTGGCCTAATGTGCCAATGGGATAAACCCGAGATGCTGGGATAAACCCGAAAATGCTGGGGTTACTAGTAAGGAGATTTTGAGCAGAGGTCGATTATAAATTAGCCTAATAAACACATTTTATGCGATTATACGTGGCTGAAACTTGTTCTGTTTAATAAATAAAAGCTTTAAATTAGCCCAATAATCGGCGTATGTTGGCGTATATGGCCATTAGAGCCAACTATGGACTTCAACAACAATAACTTCCGGGTTAAATCTCTTCAGGCGTTCAGCTCATTAAGTATTCAAAATTGTGTTATTTGGCTATAAGTAAAGTTTTAAACGGAGATAATTGCCAAAAATGCAAACTTTATCGGTTGATGCAATTTGGAAGTGATACAGAAAAATTCGCGTTCGTAGATTACCGAATAGCGGAGAAAAGGGTTGCTACAAACTTTTTCAGAATTCGATGGATAACCAACATATTAGCCGATCTATAAATAGATCGGCTAATAATGAAAAAGACGTTAAGGCATTTCATCAATATCGTAGCAAAGCTATGGGTTGCAGTAACACAGGTATACCAGTCAAAGGTGTATGACTGTAGCTGATAAGGTGTTGAAGCACCAATCGTAACACAAAAACATAGCACTGAATAATGATGCCATCAAGGATGACGACTGCAGAAAAGCATAACCTATGTCTCGCTTTCTCCCTTGCAGACCAGACAAATATTTAATTTTGAAGAGGAACAATTAACCATTCACTTTGTGAACTTTCTATAATATTTATGCATATTCGATGAAAATATTGTTTGCAGTTCAATGCCTTTGTAAACTAGAAAACATCTGTTCATAGAACATGTTTGGCCCACCTATTGCTTTGATAGTAAATGAGGCTAAATTGCAAAATTATAAGTCCAAATGAGAATTTAATCCAGTGTCAAATCTCCATGTCAAAAACGGTAGACAAGCCATGACCCGAGGATCGTATCTTTGCATATCTATTATTGTACGGACGTTACATACCAAGTTTCATATCTGTAGCTATTACAGTTACAAGATTTTACGGACAGGGATAACACTAAATGCCCCCTCCACT
This sequence comes from Conchocele bisecta, assembly GCA_029237695.1. NCBI lineage: Eukaryota > Metazoa > Mollusca > Bivalvia > Lucinida > Thyasiridae > Conchocele > Conchocele bisecta. Next base: position 113,635,829 of record CM055268.1, read on the forward strand.
ATCCTGGTGAGGCATAAAAATGATCTCATCAATCAATACTCTTGGAATCAATCCAACACTAACTAGACACATTTTTCTTTTAATATGATGTGAATAGTATTTGAACCAATAACATTTTGAATGCCGGTCGTACAATGCTGTATGTAACTTGGTTATATACTAACCTTGCCTCGAACTGCCATCAAATCCTGCATCTCCAGCAGCTTAATTTCGAGTGTTGACAGCTCCTTCCTCATCGCCTGGTCGATCGCGTCGACGCCAGTCTGCCGCCGCAGGTAGTCCTTAATCCTATATGGATTGTATACAAGCTGTATATATGTGGCGTAACATGACAAACAAGAAATGTGTCTATCGAGCGTGAATGCCACCCGCAGTATATTTGAGAAACTGTTACAAGAAATGCTCCAGAGTGATCGCCTTGAGCGGTACAGGAGAAGATGTTCAAACTTGTGGACGGACTACGGACGAAAAGCGGTAACAATAGCTCACTTGAGCCTTCGGCTCAGGCGAGCTAAAAACAGTTGAATGGAAATACTATGAAATACTATGAAAGCACTTTTCTCGCAGATGGCCAGGTTTGAACTCAAACTCATCCCTCTTCTTTGAACGTTCCCTGATTGTAGTAGTTTAGTATACGCAATGACACTAGTATCATTATTCGCCGTTATTGAAAATTATTCACTGTCAGTATCAGCCATTTATGTGTGAGATATGAATTGGAAAAACGCCCAAATGGATTAAAATATACTGCAAATATTTGCAAACATCCGACCACTCAATCGAGAGCAAGCAACGACGACATCCCTTAGGACCAAAGCTGTTCAGAAACTATTTGTTGCAATTTTTTCAAGGTTAACCTATTACATGTGGTATATTGACCTGTCTACCATACAACTTTGTGCTACTCATGTTACAACTTCCAGTTCCCCAGATCTTCTTTTGTTATATAGTAGTAGACATGCTTGTACTAGGATTTCTGCCCTTCTAAACATAGTGTAGCTTTTGACAGTGACATCAATCTTCCCGATTTCATTTTTGATGTGTGTCTGTAGCCGGCTTGTCGTTGGGCTCTGGAAGGGACTTTGACTTGTTGTAACTCCTCACCTGAAGGGTAACCAGAGCCATTTTTGACACTTTAACGCTCCATTCAAATTTCATTAACTTGAGTAAGTTTTTGCACTGGCTGGCCGATTTTTCATCATGATTTCTAAGGGTGACACCCCATTTTGCACCAATCAGCCTTTTCAAGTCATATCCCAATTTGAGGGCTGTTGAGGGAGCATGAAGATCTTCCTCATCATCAAAGTCAATGGACGCTGTCATTAAAGTCGCTTTAACAATGTTGTAAAAATTCTCGGGTGTCAGCGATTGGTGAAATCCTTCTTTCTTATTCTTAATATTATGCATGTTGATTAGGAGTCTTGCAGCTTGTCTCATTCGAGACGATGTATAATATTTTCTCTTGAGTTTGTTTCCACAATTTTTGAGCAACCTCAAGTTACCGAGACTGATTATAAGTGGATCGCCCTGAGCTTTGGCTGTAAATTCATCACAAGTCATGATTGTGTAAACTTCCTCACGTAAGCTTTTACTGGCAATTGGCGAGAGTTTTCCAGCCAGTTCCAATGATAGCATTCTAAGTTCCTTCTTAGTGTTCTTCATTATCCTTCCAGACAAAATTGCTTCAGGACAAACAGGCTGATGTTTTGACATCGTTGAACCACTGTGTTTTAACCAGCAATAACAAGAAGGACATGGCCCGTACTTAGATATGTCCAGTGCCTCGTGTTGTCTTCTCCCAATGATAACTTCTCCGTACCCCTTTTGTAATGTATGTAGATTATTATTGTGGTCGCCTTTATTCCTCAACACATCTCGCATCGCACGCACTTTTCTATGCTTTGCTCCTAATTCTTCAACAGCTTTCAGTATTTCCTTTACTTCGGGTTCCAGTCTATGCTTCCTAAGGTGTTTAGCGATATTTGTGACTATTTTTTTGCAGAACTTGCATGAATGGACCTGGTTCCACACTCTTTTATTCTTTTTCATACTACTTGTCGTACATTCATTTGATAACAATATGGTATCAACATATATTTTGGGATTGTTTATATCCCGTTTTTCATTGTCCTGTGTGATTTGTTCATTCGCTGGGACACTAACAGAACCTGAACTGTCGAGCTCAACATCTGAATGTTCATCACCGCTTGGTTCTCTCATCTCTTCATCAGACTCGGAATCTCCAGTCTTTGCCCCATCATCCAAGGATTTCTTAGCCCCTTCTCCCTTCAATTCTCCTATAAGACATACAAATTCAATATATTAATCATGGGAATGTCTGCCAAAAAAACAACAAGAGGTCCAAATGGGCCTGTATCACTCACCTAAAATTAGTACAGCGCAACCTCTCTATAACAGCCAGCCATGGGAAGACTTACAACTGGCTGTTGTAGAGAAGTGGCTGTTGAAGAGAGGTATTAAAATCATATACAGTCAGAATTCGTTACAGCGGCACACGTTATAGCGGCATATTCGCCTACCGGCACAATAAGCCGCCAAACCAATCGGCATGCTCTTTAATCTGCTCGATATACCGGCAAATTCGGCTTCCGGCACCGGCAGGGAATTCCCGCAAACGAATACACAGTTTAAGTCTTATTTAATGTGCGTTATAACGGCGCCGGTACCCGGCATCGCTGGTACCAGCGCTGTGACCCAGCTCTGTTATCCGGCATTACGGAAACCGATATTCGGGAACCAGTCACTGACCATATAATGTGCGTCATAACCATGATAACGGCGCCGGTACCGGCATCGCTGGTACCCGGCGTCGCTGGTACCAGCTCTGTTATCCGGCATTACGTGCCGGAAACCGATATTCGGGAACCAGTCACTGACCTATCTAAACAATTTCACAGCTGATTAACCCCGACCTGCTGTCATAAATCGCGGCAATTAACGTGTCGGTACCTTGTCACCTGCTGTGATGTACTATTTTGCAAACATCAATTAAGAAATGAACAGTTAGCAACTAAATTTACAAGTGATTAAATCCAGCAAGGACCGATAGATTGTAAATAAAAAAATATCATAATCGTGAACAATTTAAATAATTATCGTGTAGCATTGCCTCTGGGGCGAGTTCAGATAGGGACGAATCGTCATGTAAATATTTAAAGGGAAACCACTCTACATGTTTTTGCTTTGCAATTTTATAAATTTTAGCATGTAAATTAAAACAAACTGTTTATTAAAATATGTGTTTCTTTTATAAATGCACATGTTTGCGAATTACTAACAATAAAGAAACAATTTCACAGATAATCCGGTATTCACCACGCGCTCTACAATTAACAACAGGTTCGCCTGCAACCTAGACTTTGTCAAATACCGGATTAGCTTTGAATTGTGTTTGTTTCCTTGATATAAATTCGTATATATGCATTGCTTTATCAATGTGGTGACAAATAAGTATATATCTCGCCGATAATGCTAATGTAAAATGACAGCAAATAGCGTCGATACAATGCGTGGTTACCAATTACCGACATGTTCCAATTACCGGAATTATCACGACAGTCTGATAGCGAGGAGAAAATCGCCGATTCTTTATACCGGCATATTCGTTATAACGGCATATTCGTTATAACGGCAGATTCATCTCTGACGAACTATGCCGTTGTAACGAATTCTGACTGTAGTAATCAAAGCTACAGTTAAGGTGCGTAATTTGATAAGATGAGACAATTCTAAAGCACTCCCAAATTGCCAGTTTTGGTGAAGGAGTAACAAAACCCCTCACACTGTTCATCAAATTACGCACACTAACTAGCTCTGGTAATTCATCTTATTGGGTCTTAGAATTTTGGCTGTTAAATAGAGGTGGCTGTTGTAGAGAGGTGGCTGTTCGTGGAGGTTCGACTATATTCCCATTATAAAGTAAGTCAGGAATGGTCCAGATTTCCTATTATATATACCATCAAATTTGGTCTGCCCACATATTTGTTCAAAGTGAGTGAGTATTAGTGTTTAACGACCTATCAACAGCTGAGGTCGGGCCAATGGGATGGGACTATCCCGCATTCAACCTGTCCATAATGAGGAAAATTCCTGAAATCAGGACTAGATATTTACAGAAATTATATATTCAGTCCTGAAATCAGAATATCCTGACCTGGTGCCAGGTCCATGCCACACCAGTCACTTAGCTCTTGCCCCAAAGTAATAGAAGTAGCTATAAGCTTATTACTTCTTAATGGAGCATAACAGGATTTAGTTCCCGAAGTACAGGGGGCATGTAAATGAGGGCCAAACAAAAAAGTCGGCATTCCGGAAAGTTTTATTCAAAGGAAATCTATATTTATTTGTCAAATTAATTTTCTGGTGTGCAATTAATATACTAAATAAAATATAGATGACAGTTGAGTTGTTATTAAGTTGATAAATACAATAAATTTATATAATTCAAACTAGTAATAGCAATTCATCATTTCTGCAAATGTACATACAGCAACACAAGTCACTCTGAATAAGGTATTGAAATAAGAGTTATTATTCTGTCAAAAGCGTGGATGTTAAAAACATTTGGAATAGTTACATAATTAGGTACCTATTTAATTTCCTTAAAAAATTATTTGTGCACAATCTGAGGGCATCCACTTTTAAAGGGACGAAAATGCTAGTCTTTTCTTCTAGTAAGGCCTATCCCTTTTTTCTTATATATAAATGGAGCTGTAAATCGTTAAATACAACATGTACCTTGTTTACTTTATATGCCATTAGTTGTAGTATGAATATTAATTAAGCTCACAATTCATTGTATATTCTGGTGGATATGTTGCATCAAGAGAACACACAGAATGCACATGAAACTGTACATCCTGTATGGAATATAATATATTGTGTCAAAAATTATCAATTGTAGTGTTTAATTCAAACCCAAAAACCATCTGTAAATGCACATGAACTAGTGTTGAGAATAAATAAGACTTGACCCAAAACTTAATTCATGGTTTAATGCCGAAGACACTGATGCACAGGTGATGAACTAGCTATATAGGGAAAATGTCAAATGTTTGTCTTTCTGGAGAATGTTGGCATACATCTATGTTTATATGTAACAAGATGCGAGTCCCACTAGACGAAACCCCAGCCATCGTGCCAATTGGCAATTTCTGTTGTTGTTGTTGATTGTAGGCTTACGGTGCTGTCCGGTTATTTCGCGCGGCTAAGGAAACAATAACGTAACCGATCTATAAATATCGCATATTCAGACCTACAACTTTATATGCATAATACTCGCCATTTCGCCGTATTTCTACGAAATATCATGCAATAAAACAAAGTGCATCAATGTAAATGGCCGCCATTTGTGAACTCACATTGGGTATTCCCCGAAAATCTGGATGTCCGGTGTACTTGCGCAGTGCGATTTTAGTGACGTCAGTTAATTATATTTGTCTATGGTGGCCAATACACGCCAACATGACTGTCATTTATACGTTCAGGGAAGGGGGTCAATAAGTCGGCATGTGATAAATTACAGTCGGGGGAACAAATTAATGACAGTATAACACATCAAGCGTAGATTAATGCCCAGATTAATGCAAGTACCGGTACTCAAAATACTACTACAAAAAAAATATTCAAACAAGTTTGGGCTTCCATACATTGAAAATGTTGTAGTAGTTTCCCCAATGATGTCATTTGTATTGTTTTAATATACTCAATCCGGGGCCAACTATTTCATTCACAAAACAGAAGTAAACATGGTTTTGACAGACGATGTCTTCTGCAAAATGTGACGTATACATCATCCATGTATTCGGATACGAAGAGTAAAACTGACGCAAAAAACTTGTACTCACCAAATATACTTAGACTGGCCAAATATCGTCAGAAGTTGTATAGTTTATGAAAAGGTTGACTTCTAATATACCGACCTGGCGAGAGGTTGACAATGCGAATTAAAGAGGTGCGCGAAATCACCGGACACAATTGTATATTCGGATAACCTCTGCAGTTACCGCAGTGCTTGTCCCGGTGCTTCGTTTTCGCCGCACTTTGAGTCGTATAAGACGGTCGTGAGTGTAAAAAAATATATCGTTGTTTAATATATCGGGTATTAAAATGTCATTTACCAACAAAGTTGCATGATATTTTGCGAGACAAAAGTCACTAGGAGAGGGATAAAAATTAACAAAATTAACAAAATAGACAAATACATTTTTTCTTCTTTTGAAATGTGGAAGAAAAAAAATAGGGTCGGCACATTTTGTTAATAAAATAGCAGGTGGGGTCGGGTGCCCCTAAACAAACAATTTTTTTTGATAGGCCTAATTACCATTGTTCGGTGTGATCTGTTCATCCGCTGGAATACTAACAGAATCTGAATTGTCAAGCTCAACATCTGAATGTTCATCACCGCTTGGTTCTCTCATCTCTTCATCAGACTCGGCATCTCCAGTCTTTGCCCCATCATCCAAGGATTTCTTGGCCCCTTCTCCCTTCAATTCTATATAATGAGACAAATCAATATACACTTTCGGGTGTATGAACAATTATAAGTGCTGCTTCTACTTTCCTGTACATATAGACTGTGGAAAATGTGACCTTGTTTCAACACAATACATACTACCTGTCATAGTTTTATTCGATAGCTATAAGCTAACAACATATACTTTTGGATTTTTCTCGTATGCTAATAGCTATTACATTCATTATTATTACTCAATCTTACATGGGAATGTCTGCAAAAAACAACAAAATAGAGAAAACTTGGATACAATTTTGTAACACTGTTTATCCTTTCTTACCGTAATTTATCTGCGTGAGGAAATGCGCGCTGTTTTCAAGACTACATTCTACCTGTCATTGTTTTATTCGATAGCAATAGACTACCAATGTATACTTTTGGACTGATGTCTTTTTCTAGTAATTACCATTGTTCAGTGTGATCTGTTCATCCGCTGGAGAACTAACAGAACCTGAACTGTCGAGCTCATCATCCGAATGTTCATCACCGCTTGGTTCTGTCATCTCTTCATCAGACTCGGAATCTCCAGTCTTTGCCCCATCATCCAAGGATTTCTTAGCCCCTTCTCCCATCAATTCTATATAATGAGGTCACATGGTATATGTTGGTTTCTGATGTGCACCAATAGCTGATTGTGTCGAAGATAAGTGATTTCTGCTTTTCAAGCGTGCGTGAAAAAAAACACATACTGGTATGTTACAGTTATAACCAATATCACCGCCATTTTAAATACATAAGGGAAGAATGGCTAAACTCTAAACAATAAAATGGTGCATTTCACTAGTTTTAATCAGTTACAGTATATAAACATGATAAACTAGAAAAGCACATAGTGAACAATATAAAATTAAATAAAACTTTAGCAAGAAACAACCAGAAAGGTGACCTATTGTCAGCAACTGATTTTGCCTAGACAGGAAATACAATAGACTATAATGTAATAATTAATATGAAAATAGACACTGCCTATCAACAGGAAAAAAAGATGTGACAAATGTACATCAAATTATTTATGTGAATTTGGTTCTTTCAACAAATAATAACGGGCATGGAGTCTCCGAGCCAATTCCCGCACGTAAATATAAGAAAATCAAATCAATTCAACAAATACAGCCCAGATTCCAGGACTTCAGAAAAAAAAATTGAAATTGGGTAGCATGGGTAGTGCATGCCACGTAAATACTTGTTCAGAAATCAACTGAGTATTTTAAATGTTCAATTTGGTGTTTCAAAACTCACACACTATACTCATAGTATAATGTAATTATTACCTTTAGCACCAAAATGCTTTACGTCAAACCCTGGTGGATCCTCTCTTGCTTTCCATTCCTTGGCAACATCAAATGGACTGCGCCTTTTTTGTGTGCGTCTATTTTTCCCTCCCGAGTTTCCTCCCATGCTGTAACATAGTGGCCAAATAGACAACAGATGCCCTCTGTGGTAGCCATTTGAGAAACTCTTACAAAATTCACGGACGGACGGACGGACGGACGGACGGATGGACGCTTCAAACAATATATGCCACCGGCTCTTCGAGACCGGGGGCATAAAAATAGCCACCTTCATACTAGTTATGTTCCCAGTGCTCATTGATGTACATATACCATCATGCTAGTTATGTTCCCAGTGTACGGGCATGGAAGGTCCCGCCCTTAAATATAAGATAAGAAGATAACGGGCATGGAAGGTCACCGAGCCAATTCCCGCTCTTAAATATAAGTGAATGAATGAATGTTCCCAGTGCTCATTGACGTACATTGACAAATTTCAACATCATTTTTGTCTCGCCCGCGAAAGTGGAAAGCGAGACATAGGTTTTGCTTTTCCGGTCGTCGCGTCGGCGGTGGTGGCGTCGGTGGCGGCAGTGGCGGCGGTGGCGGCGGTGGTGGCGGCGTCATCATTCAATGTTAAGTTTTCGTGTTACGGTCATTACTTCAACACCTTATCAGCTACAGTCATCAAGCTTTATACATACCTTTACTATGATATGTAGATGAATATAGGACTATTCTTGGGGCCCCAAGGTCAAGGCCCCAGGGTCAAGGTCAAGGCGGAACAAGGTGAGACATTTGATTCCGCGGAATTCTTGTTTTTGTCAGTTTCGATCATAAATTTCTGAACATCATCTTCGTTCTTGTGCTTTGCTAGCAAATGCTTTCCATGTTTTGCGTAGGGGCGTTCGCAGAACAAGCAGTAAAAACGCTTGTCATAATGTCTGTATTCAGTGTTGTTTGTTTTTGGCAGTGCTATTGTAGTTGGAAAATCACTGTTACTGCTGTTGTGGTCACCGTGTTCTTGAATACCAGTATTTATTTCGTGTACTTCTGTCATGTTGTTAACGACAGTTATGGGCTTTTTAAACCTTCCTATATCAGGTATCATTGGCACTATATCAGATTCGTCCAACGAAACGTCACTGTCCTTACCCGGGATATAGTCACGGTCTCTATCAGCCTAAAATAAAGGCAAGGCATGTATATACCAAACGGGGAACTCCGGGAATGTATGTTCCAAATGGGGAGTAATACTTTGTAATTTACACACTTGACCGTTATGTATATTACATTATCTGCACTCATAATATATACATAGCCTTTATGGATATATTTATCAGAATGTGAAACGTTGGATCGTTCAAGTTTGTGAATTAAATGCCTAAACGAAGTGAGGGTGTGTATCTGTATACTATACCAAACGGGGACGACGATGAGTGTATACGTGTTTATACCAGGAAATTCATATGCAATTATATAAACGGAACGAAACGGAACAAGAGTAAAACACACGAAACGGTACTTTCAGCAAGTAATGGTACTAAAGCCATATGTATATGTACTACCAAGCAAAGTAAGCAGGTGTCAAGTTAACAATCACGGATGTGTGGCCGTATTTATTACATACGTCATCTTAATAATAATAAAGTGTAACTATGAAAAGTTAGCAAGATATAGCTAAACAAGTTAAAACGTGTATTATTCTTACGATTATGAAATTACAAATTACTGTTATTCGACAAGACTTGTTGACATTGTTGACAAAGCCATGCTTTCCGCAGTTTCGGCTTGCAAGTAAAAAGGCTTGTTAATATGCTTATTAAACCAATGATACTTATAATTGACAACCCCGTGCAACAAGCAGATCAGACCATGTATCCTCTGTTTAGCCAGCAATTTGGGGCGATCTAAAAGGGAAAATATGATGATATTGTCTAGCATAAATAATGCTATAAATATATTGTTTTCTATACTAGTATACCAAACAGGGAAGATAAAGAGTATATACACCAAGCGTAGAATGTATGTTCGCATCTTACATACCTATGACAGAAAAAAAAAGAATTTCATCCCACACAATCGTTTACAACACATATTATCTATACAGTAGAACTTCGATCGCTCAAACCGGCAACGGAATCGAGTTTGAGTTCGAGCGATGCATAGTTCGAGGGAATGAAGTTTCAGAAATGTACTGTCACATTCAGTCAATAAAATCACTTATGTGAATAGTATGAGATGGCCGATGTGACATGCCATTGTATATGCATTACATTTGGAGGGAGAAATGAAAAATACAATTGTAAAGTTGTTGTTTTATTCAATATTTACATGTAATTATACGTCAAATAAACCGCTATGTTCCGCTTTGCGTCTATACATAATACTGGTATTCCCAGTGTCTAAAAATAGCACATAGCACATTGGTTGGAATAAATATAAAAACGGAAAATATAAACGAAACAATGTCAGTATACAATTATAAACACTATAAATTAACGCCTGAAGAATTCCATGATCTCAGTTTGTTTGTTATTGGCACATCTTCTGTCAAAGTTAAATTTAAGTAAACGTTTATTCATGACACATAACGCATTCAAGTCCTTTTCACTGTGGTTCACGCCGCTATTGTTTGCGATTCGTGATTTAATGTCATCCCGCGTCAAGGGAAACTACTCAACGCAACCGCCCGCAATGGTGGAATTCGCACCTCGTTAGACAAACAGCTGATCACAGACTTACCTGTTCGAGTTATTAGCGGTAATTACCACTGTTTGACCGTCCACGGGACTAATCCACAGGTTTGACTGTTCGAGTAATTCATAGTTCGAGTTTAAGGTGTTTTATTACATGAATTATGTAGGAAATTTGCCGGGACTGTCGAACCAGTTCGAGTTTTCCATGGTGTTCGAGCCAGACCTGTTCTAGTTATCGAAGTTCTACTGTAATATGTGAATTATACATATTATATATACGTGTAGTAAACAAGTGGGTGTGGTAGAAAGAAAAACGTTTACATTAATTTGTTTCGCTGTCACGGGTATGGTTATATCTACCTTTGGTACTTTACACGAATAATCATTTTTATGTACCGTGTATGTTCACATATCGTTTAACATGCTGATGTTTGTTCATGCTAGGAATAATTACCATTGCTATCCATAAAACATTAAACGTGTACATGCATTATTGGCAACAAAATAGCGATTGTCTCAGTTTGGTATCTATATGTTTCAAAACGCATTCCCTGATACATAATTGTAAAAGTATATGAAATTAACTTACATCCGCTTCCGAATAGTCTGATTGCGCTGGAGATGATATCGGCTGATCGGTATGACATGACCCAGCAGTGGTTTGCGGAGTCTGTCTTGGTAAATCCGTATGACATGGCACAGCAGTGGTTGTCGGAGTCTGCATCGGCAAATCCGTATAACATGGCACAGCAGTGGTTGTCGGAGTCTGCATCGGCAAATCCGTATGACATGGCACAGCAGTGGTTGTCGTAGTCTGCATCGGCAAATCCGTATGACATGGCACAGCAGTGCTTGTCAGAGTCTGTCTCGGCAAATCCGTATGACATGGCACAGCAGTGCTTGTCGGAGTCTGCATCAGCAAATCCGTATGACATGGCACATCAGTGGTTGTCGGAGTCTGCATCGGCAAATCCGTATGACATATGGCACAGCAGTGGCTGTCGGAGTTTGCATCGGCAAATCCGTATGACATGGCACATCAGTGGTTGTCGTCCGTATGACATGGCACGTCAGTGGTTGTCGGAGTCTGCATCGGCAAATCCGTATGACATGGCACGTCAGTGGCTGTCGGAGTCTGCATCGGCAAATCCGTATGACATGGCACATCGGTGGTTGTCGGAGTCTGCATTGGCAAATCCGTATGACATGGCACGGCAGTGGTTTTTCGCGACTGCAACTATAGAATAGTACTGTTGTCAATAAAATACCCATTTATTTTCTTTATGTAATGCGCATATCATTTACAATTTCCATGTGATTCTCGCTTTCACCATTCAATTAAATGCATAATTATATTAAGCTCAAAGCTATATAGTCGGTCTCAGATTCAGGCACCTATGGGAAATGGTGTTCACTTTATGATTGATGTCGGATCTAAATTGATTTTTTCTTGCGCACACGATGGCACCGGCCGATTTTTAGCTCACCTGAGCGAAGCCCATGTGAGCTATTGTTACCGCAATGTGTCCGTCGTCCGTCCGTCGTCCGTCCTGCGTTTGTCGTCCGTTGTCCGTGAAATATTTTCAAACGTCTTCTCCTCGGTAACCATTGGGCCTATAGTCACCAAACTTTATGGTCATGGTCCTTAGGTAGGGGGATTACAAAATTGTTAAAATGACGTCATCACGTAATCCAAGATGGCCGCTGTCTAAAAATAGCACAAATTCTTAAAAAATCTTCTTCTCATGAACCACAAGCCCGATTTCGACGAAACTTGGTAGGAATGATCGACGTAGAATGCTCTTTCAAAGGTGTTTAAATGGTGACCCCGGGGTCAAAAATGGGCGTGGCTCGTGGGGTCAAATTTTATTTTTAACCAAATATGCTCATGTCATATATCAAATTGAAGGTATCGATGAGGCGGTTGCTCTGGTGCAATGTTTGTCGGAATCAGATGATTATGTCATCCATGATGGCCTCCACAAGGTCCATTTATTCGAGATTTTGAACGTCTTTTTCTCAGGAACCACATGGCCGATGCTGGCCAAACTTCATAGTAAGTTAAGATCCTTGGGTGAAGCATTTTCAGATTTGGTAAAATGAGAGTCATCGCTTAATCCAAGATGACTGCTATCTAACAATAGCACAATTTGTTTTAAACACTTATGAACTCAATGTCACATTCTCCTCTGGTGTTCATGGAGTCAGGTGAGCGAATTAGGGCCATCATGGCCCTCTTGTTTTTAAAAGGTGCCCAAAGTTGTCCAGCGGGCCATTTAAAGAACACACCCAATGGGCGTGGTTTTGAGCTAGTGGGGATTTGTACAATTGTTAAATGGTACCGATTTTAATGATTTTGGTGTCCATATGCTGGTGTTCAGGTGTGCTGAGGCTGATAAAACAAAAATCAAAACCAAATATGACCACAAGGTTTAAAATTCAAAATGGCCGCCAAATTAATGCAAATTTGCGTCTATTAATGATAATAGCTGAAATGGGTCATTTAAATTCATTTGAGATGTGTGTATTCCTTGTTCTTGACATAGGAGCTCAATAATAATAAATACCAAACTTACAAATGGCTTCCAAAATACTATATAAAATTCAAAATGTTTCCAAATTAATGCAAATTTGTGTTTATTAATGATAATAGCTGAAATGGGTCATTTAAATTCATTTGAGATGTGTGTATTCCTTGTTCTTGACATAGGAGCTCAATAATAATAAATACCAAACTTAAAAATGGCTTCCATAATACTATATAAAAATCAAAATGGCCGCCAAAATAATACGATTCTGCACGGATGATTGAAGCTTATTATATACATTTTGGAAATTACTATCTGCGCCTATTGGGTGAAATATAGTCACAAGATGGTTAAACAGGGACTCTAGCACTAATGTATGAATTACTGCCTGCTCCTGCGCCCAACGGATGTAATATATACTAGTGGTCGCTAGACGGGTACACAGGGACTCTAAAACACTAATGTGTGAATTACTGCCTGCTCCTGCGCCCAACGGATGTAATATACTAGTGGTCGCTAGACGGGTACACAGGGACTCTAAAACACTAATGTGTGAATTACTGCCTGCTCCTGCGCCCAACGGGTGTAATATACTAGTGGTCACAAGACGAGTACACATGTACTCTAACACTAATGTGTGAATTACTGCCTGCTCCTGCGCCCAACGGGTGTAATATACTAGTGGTCACGAGACGAGTACACATGTACTCTAACACTAATGTGTGAATTACTTCCTGCTCCTGCGCCCAACTGGTGTAATATACTAATGGTCACAAGACGGGTACACAAGGACTCTAACACTAATGTGTGAATTACTGCCTGCTCCTGCTTGCATGTTATGTGTTTTGCAAAGGACTTCAGTGCTAAAAAGGCAGCTAGTAACTCGAGGAAATTTATATGATTTCCTGCTTCCGATTCATTCCAACGACCACCAATGGAACATTCTTCATGAACTGCACCCCACCCAACATTGGATGCATCTGATGTTATAATAACCTGGGGTATATCATGCACGATGTGATTCTTTTCTTAGAACGCAAATTGTCAATCCACCATTGTAGATCCTGTTTCATTTCCAAAGTTATAGGCATCATGGCATCAAAATTTCCCTTGTTCAGTTTCAAATATTTGAATTTTTCTAATTCCAAACTTCTATAATACAAAGGAGCATATTGTACAGCCGAGAAACTCTACACCATCAGTCCTATAACCCTGGCAATATGTTGTATAGACGTTTTCACTTTCTGTGAAAGGTTTGTACATTCTGTTATCAAATTGACAATTTTATTCTCTGGTAGAGACACAATCATCTGTTCTGAATCATTAAGATTCCCCAAAAACGTTATTCTCTTTGTTGGATTCAAAACAGACTCCTCGTTATGGATAACAAACCCAAGGTCAGTCATGAGAGAAACTGTATCACTGACATTTTCCAGACAATTTCCACGATTGTTTGATGCCAACAATGAGTCATCTATATAGCCTGCACTTTTATGACCTTTCTGTCTGAGTGACGCATAAACAGCTATACTGAAACAATTTGTCTTTCCATAAGAATCTCAAATATTTCTGATGTTCCTCAGCAATGGGAACAGAATAATAAGCATGCCTCAAATCAATACTACACATTTCATCATTTTTATTTATCAATCTTGAAATGATGATAAGTCACATGCTTGTTTAAATTTTTCCGATTCAATATCATCCTATATTCACCATCCTTCTTAGGAACTGTGAAAATTGGAGAGATTACTTCCCCGGGGGTAGGAGACACTTCCGTTAACACATTTAAGTGCAATAATGTCTCAATTTCAGTATCAACTATATTTTCCTCTTTTTTGGAAAATACAGAACTGAAAACTGAATTTGACTGGACAAATTCTGGATCAGCATCAAATTCAATATGACAGTTTTCCACAATATCTAAAATATGTGGACCGGAAGTAAGTTCTCTCCAATTTCCAACAAATTGTTTCAGTCGACCAGCCTCAAATTTTACCTCATTTAGTGCTGGTGTTTGCTGTACTCCCCATTCTGGTTTTTTGGAGCACCAGAGAAGCCACGGCACCCACGGCCACGACTCCGTCTGAAGACTGCCTCGACTGACGCCACCTCTCTGATAAGGTCGCCCTCTTCCACGACTAAATGCCGGATAACCAGCTGGTCCCCCGACACTAATTCGCCCAGCAATTCTGTTCATGTCCTGTATTTCTTTCACTGTCTAATGCTTTGGTCACAATGATCGGCCGGTATACGGAGATATGGGGTAATCGGGAGTACACCGCTGGTTTTGACCATTTTCCCGACATCGGACAACACCGGTCAAAAAATTTGTCACACCTCATTTACATAAATGGCACCGTCCGGAGGCCGTGTGGAGGCCGTCCGAACACCGTCTAGTAATCGTCCGGCGTCTGTTTCCAAAGATAATTCTTTTTGGGGCCGGCGAGGCAGTGAATACCGACCGAACATCTAATACTAATCGGCCGATTATCCTATGATGTCCGGACGATAACCGGCCTATTGACCCGACATCGTACGAATATCGCCCGAGTATCCTACGGACAACGAACGATGCTTGTACCAGGCCCGGTCGAATGTCGGGCGATTGTCGGGGGGTGTGTGATGGCCGATGGCTACGTCATCGGTCAAGAGGTATATAATGGCCGCTCTACCTGGCATGGTCAAAACGTTACGATGGCTGCACCAAGAAGACTACGACTGGCGATGCTGGAACAGGAATTGGCGCAAGCAAGACTTCAACACAACATGATACTGGCGGCGCTGTTAGACGAGGCCGAGAGGGAGCGACAGAGGGCCCCGAGGAGAAGACGGAGGTGGTGGGTCCGCCACTGGATCCTGCGTAGACCGCTGTTCGGCCAGTACGAGACGTTGATGCGGGAGCTCGAGAACGAACACGCCAGCGACTTCAAGTCATACCTACGTGTGGAGCCGGCACTTTGGCACGAGCTCCTCGACAGAGTGGGGCCCCGGATTACCAAGTGCCAAAAGTAATTATACTGTGAAATTGTGAAATCCTTGTGACTTGTACCTATTTTTGCAAACATGTGGTTTAAAACATATTTCATTATGCATGATTCTAATTATATTTTACCACCTTCATGTGTTGCAGGTACCGAGCCCCTTTGGACCCTGGCCTCAAGCTCGCCATCACACTGAGATACCTTGCCACGGGAGCCAGCTACCGAGACTTGGCGTTCGCGTTCCGCGTCGCCCACAATACCATATCGCTCTTCATCCCTGAGGTGTGCCAGGCGATCTTTGAAGAGTACCAGGCCGAGATGTGGAACACTCCCCAGACCCCAGATGAGTGGCGACCAGTGGCCGAAGGGTTCCGAGACAAGTGGAACTTCCCACACGCCTGCGGGGCCATCAACGGCAAGCACATCGCTATCACGAAGCCGGGCAAGACTGGGTCGCTGTACTACAACTTTAAAGGCTTCTTCTCCATCGTCATGCTGGCTGTTGTAGACGCTAATTACAAGTTCATCTGGGCCGACGTGGGGGCCCCCGGCTCATCTTCGGACGCCGGGATATTCAACCGATCCCGCCTGGAGCCGTCTCTTCGCCTGGGTACCCTGGGTCTACCCCTGCCCGAACCCATTCCCAACGACGACAGAGACATGCCCTTCTTCATGATCGGGGATGACGCGTTCCCGCTGAGGATGTACATGATGAAACCGTACTCCCACCGCTACCAGACAATCCCCGAGCGCATCTACAGCTACAGGTTGTCGCGGGCCCGGCGTGTTGTGGAGAACGCGTTCGGCATCCTGGCCCGCCGCTTCAGATGCCTGCTGACCACCATCCAACTCAAGCCCCGCAACGTCGCCAAGGTTGCGAAGGCCTGCATGACGCTACACAACATTATGAGGACCCGCTACCCCGGCCTGCAGAACCCGGACCTCGACCGGGAAGACGACCAGGTGCAACTCGTGCCCGGGGCGTGGCGGGACGACGCTGTGATGCGTCATGTCGAGGCAGAAGGACGGGGCCCCAGGACGACCCAGGCTGGCAAGGAGCAGCGCGCGTACTTTAAAAAATATTTCATGAGTCCGGCCGGCAGTGTCCCGTGGCAGCATGTGGCGATACAACAATGACTTTGTGTATTACTTTCATTGTGACAGACACTTTCATTACATTCGTATTTTACTATGCTTGTAATAAAGAAATATAATGGTTTGAAAAATAAAAATAACTAGATTTGTCAGTAAGCGAGGGCTTACGGATATACCCCACGTTTGAACCCTGACCACCACTGAACTATCAAGTTTTAGCAATAGTGACCTTGACCTTGGATGAAAAAAACCCATATTCAATAGGTGTCTTGCCATCATTGATATCAAAGCACATGTGAAGTTTTATGAAGATCGGACACACAGAACTCAAGTTATCGTGCGGAAACCAAATTGTTATATAAATATCAATCTATTTTTAGCAACAGTGACCTTGACCTTGGTCGGACGTAACCCATATTCAATGGGTGTCTTGCCGTCAGTGAGATAAGTGCACATGTGAAGTCTCATAAAGATCGGAGGAAGAGAACTAAAGTTATCGTGCGGAAACCAAAATGTTACGGACGGACGGACGAACGGACGGACGAACGGACGGACGGACGGACAAGGTGAAACCAGTATACCCCCCCCCCCCCAACCCCCCCCCACACAACTATCGTTGCGAGGGGTATAAAAATATGGACTGAGAAATAAAACAGCATAATTCTAATATCAATCATTGTGATTGTCCTAATAAAAAGTAATTTCAATAGTTAAATTTGGGGGACATATCTATATATACATATAGAGCAATCCGCAGACTTTGACTGTCATTACATTTTTCAAAAAGAAGAGCCAAATACATAAAGCAAAGTCTTTTCAGTTATTATTTTAGACTTTGTACGAATTTGACCTTTAACACATTTCACCTTTGTTTTTTTAGATGACCTTTATTATTTCTATTGTAAAATTGACCTTACTATTTGCTTTTTTTCCTTTGTTATTGGACCGTTTATAACAACTTTATTTTATACAAGGCAAAACACACACATAAATTATTTTAAGACCCAGGATTTTTTATTAAAACTGAAAGCACATTCTTTTAATATGCACAGTCACATGGCAATATAACATAAAACATATCCAACGTCAATGGTAATCACATCAATAGATGCACATATAAAGTAATCTCAAAAGTCACAGATCCCTGGCCATATCCCTGTCCATATCGTTATCCGAGTCGGAGGGGTGGAGTGTCCTCTGCGTATCCTGAAGTAACTGTGACAGGGACTCAGTGGACTGTGTGGACTGCTGAGCGGGGGGCGTGTCCACCATTGAAGTACGCGTCGGGAGCGAGCTGCCCAATGGTGACGTCATGGTGTCAGCTACGTCCCATGCCTGTTTCAGCAGACTGTCAAAGGAGGTGGCAGCTGGCGCAGGGGCCGAGAGTGCACGAGCTGGATACTGAAACATAGTAACATAAAAACATTACTACAGTGCAAAATAAGACTATAAGTGCTCGGCATAAAATGTTCATATTGTAAAATAACTGCAATGAGATGTACTGTACAATGTAAAGAGCTTACAAAAACATACCTGTAGTTGTGTGGCAAACTGCGGCTGCTGCTGCTGGTGGACCCGTGGAGGGATGGCAGAGAGGGTGATGTACTGTTGCTGCGGCTGTGGCTGCGGCTGCGGCTGCGGCGTGGGCTGGACCTGCCCCGAGAGGTACCGCATGCCCAGCGCGAAACTGTCGGCCTGATACTGGCGGTACAGTTCTCGGGGATCTCCGACTGTATTGCTGACTAGCCAGTCAGCCCACGCCGCACTCTCTGGCTTCTGGGATGCCTCCCGCATAGCCTGCACCTGTGAACAGAACAGGAGTATTGCATTTAATAGTAAACACAAAAAAAACAAGAAGGGTACATTCAAAAGTAATGGGATGTAAGTACAAGACAATGCTCAATGTGGCAATTTTATCATGTATTTACCTTCTCATCCGCCTGCTTGGCTGACTCGGCACTCTTCTCCAGAAACCTAAGAAGCACTTCTTGCACACCCGAGGACTTCGCTGATGGCTTGGCTGAGGACTTGTACTTTGAAGTACCCCTGGAAGTGCTGGGAGCTCCCTCATCTGTCGCCACCGACACCGACTCAGACTCCACGTCCGACCCAGACTCGTCACCGCCCTCAGCCCCGGCAATCTGAAACATCAGCAAGCAAAAAATGAAAATGAGTTAATACCAATTGTCCATTCAGTAATATTTACACCTTCCAAGAATTTTCCATAACACAGAGAAAGAAAATCTGGTTCATTTGACAATGAATGTGGTGGCTCACACCAGACCAAACAGTCGTTCCACAAATTGTCAGTTAATAACATATTTATATTTCTGTTTCTCTATCCCCGATCACGCCACTGTTGCAACATCGCTGTTCCAAAAATTGCGACAACTTCACGTAAAGTCACATAAAATGTCGTATTTTAAAGCGATATTTGGATATAAACATGTTTGAAGTATGTAAAATATGTATAAGAATAATGTGAATAAAATATAAGTATTGAATGGCTATTTTCCAATGTTCATGGGGTCATGAACACAGTGTGAGTAGCTAAAATTCCACATGAAGCTTCGCTTCGCGCTTCATTGAATTTTAGCTTCTCCCACTGTGTTCATGACCCCATGAACATTGAAAAATAGCCATTCAATTCTTAATTATATATTGTGAAATATTGAAATATTTATAAAAGAGGTAAAGTCGACAAATTCTGCTTGCAGATGCTTACCTTTCCGCACGTGTCTGTCTTGGAAGTACGGGGCCTGTAGAAGGGGTCCAAGAACGAGTATCCGTGCACCTTCAGATGCTGGAGGGGCGTCAGGACCTTGGCTGCACCAGACCCGCTCGGTGTCGTCTTGACCGCATTCTTGAGCTTGAAGTGGTCTGTTCGCATGTTCGTGAAGTGGCGCATGAATGTCTTCCACTGTAACACACAGAAAAAGGCAAAACATTAGGACATTTTTAAAGGCCGAATAAGCTATCCGCTATTGGGGCATCCACGCGGTTTGAATATCAACAAATGTTGATACGTTTATCGGCTACAAAGTCAATTGTGTCCTAAAATGTATGTAACCACATTGGAATGATGTCTAAATGGATACTTACTTGATTTATATATACAAAAACCCAACAGGCGATCATATTCGATGAGTTATGCATTGTGTGCCTTTAAATTGTAATACATTTTTTAAGTAATTTTTTCACAAAATTCCAAAAACATTCAATATTTCACAATAAATATTGCTCTCACCTTGAACGTTGATCTCGGCGCTCAACTCGAGCAGCTTCGTGTCCTTGAGGTGGGTGTCCTTGTGGCTCTCGTGTGACACATCGTAAAACATAGGGTTCCCCTCATAAAAAGACGCTATCTTCCTCATTATGTCGATGGGGAACTCTGGCTCCTTGCGGCGCCTCTTGGACACCTTGGACAGCGACTGCGAACTCAGGACTGTGACTGGGGCAGCGACTGGGACTGCGACCCTGACTGCGACTGGGCCACAGACTCCTTGCGACGCATCTGACTCAGCTCCGGCTCCATGGGTGCTCTCCTCGTCACTGCTGTGGTCCTCGGCGGGGGCAGCCTTCTTCTTCCTGGGGGAGGTTCTCCGAGGAGCTGCGGGTGCCTTCTTCTGCTTGCACTTGCCCTTGCCCTTGCCACATTCTCCTTGTTTTCCTTTGGGAGGCATCTTCTTGTCGTGTGTGTGTTGTGTCTTGTGTAGGAACGCGCTATAATGTTGTACACGACGACTGACGGGGGTTTATATAGTCCACCCGATGCCCGGCCGATGTCCGATCGGACATCGGTGGGTTACTTCCCAATGTGTAAACACACATTGGCCGGATATCGGCCCATGTCCGGTCCCAAGAAATTCTCCTTTGAGGCTACATACACCGGCCGATTACCGCTCGATTCCCGGCAGGATATCGGACGATACTTAAACGATGTGTGAAGGATATGTGGCCGATTATGAAAATCTACGGGACACCCGACAATTTTAACTTCGAGTTAAAACTCTTCGGGCACCTCCCCGATTATGCCTGAGAGACCCGGCCACTGGCCGGCCATGTCTGGTGTCCGGCCGGGGACCAGGCCAAAATGGCAAAAAATCATGCCGGGAGTACATCCTAAGCCTAATCGGAAGGTATTGTGACCAAAGCATTACACACGTCATCACCGTACAACATGTCCGTGAATTTCTGATTTGCCGTACACAAATGATGGAATTCTTTGTTCAAATCCGTTTTATGCATTTCTTTGCGTCTGTTATTCAACAGTTTGTTTGCTTGCCCCAACAAACTCAGAGCATCTGTGCCCAGTTCCAATTGCTTTGTGTCAAGTACACTGGACACACCATCTAACAACTGCGTCACCAAAATGGACGACTTTATCATAGCATCCTGAATTGCCTGCATCTTACGGTCGGATGTCATCATGTGTGGGGAAAGTCTATTCAAAACCAATGAATTCACCTTGGTCTTTACCAATAAACCACAATTGTCTGGTCTGACAACTGACTTCAACAAGGACACACATTTATCTTCAGAGCTTCCCTCTCTAAATACTGTATTTACCAACATGGCCAGATCCCCATCTACAGCCCCGTCTGTAGGTTCAATTATGTCATAGCGCATACAAAAGTCCTTGAATAATCCAGAACTGGTAGAAGCTACTGGCTGCGGCGGGATATTCTCATTCACTTCATGTGAACCAGACTGGGAGTCCATCTCGTCATCGTAACCGTAATATTCAGTATCATTCAACTGATCGGGTTCAGGGCCGGAGACCTGCATATACAGTTCAATGTCCTTAATGCGCTCATCCTGCACTTTTTGGTTAGCATTAATCGTGTTCAAAATGCCCAATACTTTCTTCTGAAACTGGCCAGCCGATTCAGATACGGGCTTTTTCAAAGCCTTATTATGTTGGCTATCGCCAGAAGTCAACGTCTTACCACCCGAAGTCGAAGCGGAATTACTGGCATCGCCAGCTTCCTTATATTTGGCCGGTTTCTTTACGGTATTCATTTTCATGCCAACTCTTTTATTTTGAATTGCTTATGCTTTATAAATTTTGAGGCGGCTTTCAAAATTTTGTCAACTTTATTTTCAGGCAAAAAAACTTTAAATTCCACCGAATCTAAAATGTATCCAAAGAACACAATTTTTTGTGTCGGGACCACCACAGATTTTTCTTTGTTAATAACGAATCCCAATGCTTCAAGTTTGTCTGCCATCAATTTTACATTAGTGGCACAAGTTTCATAATCAGAGTTCATGTTAATTGAATCGTCAATGTAATAGGAGCACCTAATTCCATTCTGTCTGAAAATCCCATAACTGGTTTCAGGGTTTTTGTGAAGCAGAATGGAGCACTCGAGAGTCCAAACGGAAGACAACGGAAGGCATACAGTTGACCTTGCCAGTGGAATTGTAGGTACTTTTGACTCGATTTATGCATAGCTATCGAAAAATATGCTGATTTTAGATCCAAAGATGTCATCAAATCATCTTTTTGTATGAGTTCGAGGACAAACGGGAAGGTTTCTTGCTTAAAATGTACATAATGAACAAACTGGTTGAGCCACTGTAAATTTATAACTGGTCTGAACTTTCCATTAGGTTTTGAAACCAGGAAAATGTTAGATATTATTTGACCTTCCTCGTAAACTGATGGAACAACATCGCCATTATGCACTAATTGCCGTACTTCCTCGTTAACCAATTTTTTTCTCATCAGAAGAAAATTTTATTTCATTTGGAACATGGTTTTGTACCGGAGTTTCATCAAAGTCTATTTTATATCCCTGTACGGTCTGCAAAACCCATTTATCTTTGGTTAAAGCTTTCCATTCATCAAAACATGTCAACAACCTTTCCGAGTTACTTACCTTTGTCTTGGAGCCATTCGCTCCTAGTTTGGGCCAGGATAACCTGACGCCGATGTCACCGTTGCACTCGGTTTGCGAGATCTCCTGGGGTACTGATGCCCAAATTGGCCATAGCCTGTGCCACTTGGCTGTGCGTTGTTGTAGCCATACCCCGGTAACCCGTATGGGCGAGCTCTTTACGTGCCCCTACCTCTGACCCGTGTGGGTCCATAGCCACCTGTCCTGCCAGCCGAAAACATCGGATTGTACCCACGACCTCTGGGGTTACGATAATTGAATGGGAATGGCGATTTGCCTATTTTGACGCTCGTTTCGCATTTCTTGATTTCTTTTGTTATATCATCTCTGAAAAACAATCCGGAAATCGGCGTGTTAATATTGCAGATATTGGCGTATCGCGGTTTTAAATAAGGCCTTAACAGGTACCGCCTTCTGATACTAATATTAAATTGAACTTGGCCTAGAATGACCAACGCATCGGACAGAAGCGTTTTTGCTTCGGGAATAGAACCGATATGAGGTTTTATCACCTTCGCAAGGTTCAATATGGGGACCATACCCGCTGTAATTAACCCCTGAATATCCCGGAATGACTTATCGGTCGATTGGACCCTTTTTAATCTCAAAAGATCAGTCCAGATTTCTTTGTTTACCCTTGGGGCACACATGTTTTCGCAATTTGCCGGAACTTTATATTTATCAATAACATCATTAATTTGACATGGGTTAGTACAGGCCGTGTTTATTAAATCTGCAAATGACTGGCTCACACCTTCTCTCCTATCTGGGGCTTTGAGTTTGGGCAACGCCCAAAAGTCATCTTTATCCACAACGGACCCGGATTCAGAGAACAGTTGCTCTCCAAATTGGGAGGGCATTACCGTGTCACCCCCCAATTCGATATCCTCATTTAAATTCAACGGGTCGTCCGGGTTTAGGTAATGTCCGAAAATGGGATCAATCTCGTGACAGTCGTCCGAGTCATATATCACTTCGCGTGTATCTGCTTGTACGGGTGGCTGTTGTAAGCCCAAAGCATTGCGCAATTTGTCAATAGTTTCTGCTGATAAATTGTCAAGATTAACAAGACTATCGCTAGCCTTACCCGATTCCTGACTCAAATTACGTTTTGGAATCGCTGGATTCTTCATTTTTTGCTTTCTTCCGGTAGCAATCGGAATTACACGGCCTTTGCCCTTGTTCTCATTCACCACCTTAGAGGCGACACTAGGGGTTTTTGTTTTACTTGTACTTGGGACGGGGTGTACAATTTCTTCCTCAGAACTGAAACCAGAGAACCACCGTTCTTCTGACTCGTCTATTAATGAATAGGACATCGTCCTTTCCAGATTTTTTCGCCTCAGAGGTCAAATATGTGGGATACCGAATTCCCTAAAAGCAATTATATGGACGGCTATGGAACCGAAAATAGACACACCGAGCACGTATATAACCTGAAAACAACACAGGCTTTATTAATATTTGTCGAATACAGACACTTTACTTTCTAACTACGTTAGAACACCAAAACACAACACATTTCAAACCATGTTTAGTGTATGTGTTCACTTACCGGCGAAGTTCTCTCTTCGGTCCCAAAAATAACTATATGAGTTTCCCCGTGCGGGACACTTGGTATATATCGATAGAGTCACGTGGCGTACCGGCTATTTTTAACCTTTAAAGAGCAATGTTCTATTCGGTTACTCGAGTAACATGCTTGTATATGGAGGCGAAGGCCTGATGAAAATAATGGAAAATAGACCATTGATTCAGGGGTGATTTTGTCCTAGCAGCTATTTTCCATACGGGGTATTATGCCCTGGACATGTGTTTTATAGGGGGGATTATGTCCTAGCTGTGTATTTGGTTAGGGAATTTTGTTTGCCTTTGCCAAAACAACTCAATGAGATTATGTCCGGGGGATTTGGTTCGTACCCAACTTTCATACCTTTCCTCTAATCTTGATGAGTTCTTGGCTTTTTACTAGGTACATTTCTAGTTCTGTCAGGTCATTTCCAAGCAGTCCTCTATCTGCCTCATCCAGCTCAATCGCCCTTGTCCTGTAGTTTTGTAAACTGAAATCCATAGACAAATGTTGATAGCAAACAGAACATTTGTCATTTGTACAACACTAATTGGGACAATTTATTTGAGAGGTTTACATGTCATTGCATTCTGGACTGACCGACTGACTGGCTGGCTGGCAGTAGTTTTATATGTGTTTAATAGCAAGGTCTAGTACAAATGGATGACAGGATAGAATCAATAACAAACGCAAAATCTCCTATTTCATTTATGAAAACTATACTGTCAAGATAGAGACAATGATCGCTCTGCTAATAGTAACATACAATGTTTGTTGATTAGTGGATTTAAGCTGGGGAAAGGATGTACATGTATGTACAAATGTAGTTTATTGGAAAGTGAGTTTTCCAACATCCATACGTGATGTGATCTTACCACAGAAATATGGTATTTTTATTTACATTAAAATGTATATTAACATTATTTGCTGTTGGCCACCCTTCATCCAACAGTATTGGAACTAGACATAACACTTACGTTAAAGCTTTCAGCTAGTTCCCTTGATCTTCTCTTGTTGTATGTCAGAAGCCTCGTCTCGGTTAACATGACGACTCTTCTGTAGGATTCAATGTTTTTCTTGTAATTCATGTTTTTAAGCTCAGAGACGATTCGGCTACCCAAAGTTGCCAAATCCTCAGGTACTGGCAGAGCTGAAGAAGTACTTCCTTCCAGCTGATCTTTCCTCAACTGTAGATGTGCCAATCTTGAGACACGTTTAGACCACTCCATTTTCATGAGGGAGTTGAATTCTTCTGCTTCCTGCTTTTTTAGCTCACCTGAGCGAAGCTCATGTGAGCTATTGTTACCGCAATGTGTCCGTCGTCGTCCGTCGTCGTCCGTGTCGTCGTCCGTCGTTGTCGTCGTCGTCGTCCGTGAACATTTTCAAACGTCTTCTCCTCGGTAACCATTGGGCCTATGGTCACCAAACTTCATGGTCATGGTCCTTAGGTAGGGGGATTACAAAATTGTTAAAATGACGTCATTACGTAATCCAAGATGGCCGCCGTCTAAAAATAGCACAAATTCTTAAAAAATCTTCTTCTCAAGAACCGCCAACCGGATTTCGACAAAACTTGGTAGGAATAATCGATGTACATTACTCATTCAAAATTGTTAAAATGGTGACCCTGGGGTTAAAAATGGGCGTGGCCCGTGGGGTCAAATTGGGGTCAAATTTTATTTTTGACTGAATATGGTCATTTCATATATCAAATTGAAGGTATCAATGAGGCGATCACTCTGGTGCATTTTTTGTCGAAATCGGATTGTTATGTCATCCAAGATGGCCGCCGAAAGGTCAAAAGGTCGTTCTTTTATTAGAGATTTCAAAATTCTTCTTCACATGAACCGCTTGGCCCATGGTAGCCAAACTTAAAAGTTATGGTCCATGGGTGAAGCCTTTTCAGATTTGTTAAATGGTGGTCATCGCTAATCCAAGATGGCCGCCATCTAAAAATAGCATAAATTCTTAAAAAATCTTCTTCTCATGAACCGCTTGCCGGATTTCGACGAAACTTGGTAGGGGAGGAATGATCGATGTACATTGCTCTTTCAAAGTTGTTAAAATGGTGACCCCGGGGTCAAAAATGGGCGTGGCCCGTGGGGTCAAATTGGTTTCAAATTTTATTTTTGACCGAATATGGTCATGTCATATATCAAATTGAAGGTATCAATGAGGCGATCACTCTGGTGCATTTTCTGTCGAAATCGGATTGTTATGTCATCCAAGATGGCCGCCGAAAGGTCAAAAGGTCGTTCTTTTATTAGAGATTTCAAAATTCTTCTTCACATGAACCGCTTGGCCCATGGTAGCCAAACTTAAAAGTTATGGTCCATGGGTGAAGCCTTTTCACATTTGTTAAAACAGAGGTCATCTTTAATCCAAGATGGCCGCCGTCTAAAAATAGCATAAATTCTTAAAAAATCTTCTTCTCATGAACCGCTTGCCGGATTTCGACGAAACTTGGTAGGAATGATCGATGTACATTGCTCTTTCAAAGTTGTTAAATGGTGACCCCGGGGTCAAAAATGGGCGTGGCCCGTGGGGTCAAATTGGGGTCAAATTTTATTTTTGACCGAATATGGTCATGTCATATATCAAATTGAAGGTATCAATGAGGCGATCACTCTGATGCATTTTCTGTCGAAATCGGATTGTTATGTCATCCAAGATGGCCACCGAAAGGTCAAAAAGGTCGTTCTTTTATTAGAGATTTGAAAATTTTTCTTCACATGAACCGCTTGGCCCATGGTAACCAAACTTAAAAGTTTTGGTCCATGGGTGAAGCCTTTTCAGATTTGTTAAAATGGAGGTCATCGCTAATCCAAGATGGCCGCCGTCTAAAAATAGCATAAATTCTTAAAAAATCTTCTTCTCATGAACCGCTAGCCGGATTTCGACGAAACTTGGTAGGAATGATTGATGTACAATGCTCTTTGAAAGTTGTTAAAATGGTGACCCCGGGGACAAAAATGGGCGTGGCCCGTGGGGTCAAATTTTATTTTTGACCGAATATGGTCATGTTATATATCAAATCGAAGGTATCAATGAGGCGATCACTCTGGTACATTTTTTGTCCAAATCGGATTGTTATGTCATCCAAGATGGCCGCCGAAATGTCAAAAGGTCGTTCTTTTATTAGAGATTTGAAAAATTTTCTTCACATGAACCGCTTGGCCCATGGTAGCCAAACTTAAAAGTTTTGGTCCATGGGTGAAGCCTTTTCAGATTTGTTAAAATGGAGGTCATCGCTAATCCAAGATGGCCGCCGTCTAAAAATAGCATAAATTCTTAAAAAATCTTCTTCTCATGAACCGCTAGCCGGATTTCGACGAAACTTGGTAGGAATGATCGATGTACATTGCTCTTTGAAAGTTGTTAAAATGGTGACCCCGGGGTCAAAAATGGGCGTGGCCCGTGGGGTCAAATTGGGGTCAAATTTTATTTTTGACTGAATATGGTCATGTCATATATCAAATTGAAGGTATCAATGAGGCGATCACTTTGGTGCAATATTTGTCGGAATCGGATGATTATGTCATCCATGATGGCCACCAAAAGGTCCATTTATTCAAGATTTTTCTCAGGAACCACATGGCCGATGCTGGGTGAAACATTTTCAGATTTTGTAAAATGAGAGTCATCGCTTAATCCAAGATGACCGCCATCTAAAAATAGCACAATTTTTTTAAAACACATGAACTCAATGTCGCATTCTCCTCTGGTGTTCATGGAGTCAGGTGAGCGAATTAGGGCCATCATGGCCCTCTTGTTTCCTTATTTCCATCTCTTAATGCCAAACCAAGCTTGAAGCTTGTCATTCTGGACACATCAAATCCTATTTTTAGGGCAGCCAATGGGCTTTTCAAATCCTCTTCATCATCGTTTTCTATCTTGGCGCATAGCAGGGCAGCTTCACAAACAAGATCAAATTATTTTGGATAGAGAAAATCAGACAGGGTGTAGTGGGTTTTTGTAGTCTCTCAGATGCTGCAACAGTCTTGCTGCACTCCTCATACGTGAGGAGGTGTAATACTTTCTCTTGAGTACATTACCCAAACTTCTTCGAAGGCAGTTGTTGCCCAATGCAACTATTAAAGAATCTTCTTTTGCAAGAGTTGTAACTGCATCTATTGTCATTACTGGGTATACTTCTTTAATCAATTTGTTGGAGTCTCTTTCGTCAACATCACCAGAAATCACAGCAGAATTGGTTATAGCTTCTCCTTTCTTCATTTTCTGCATACGTTGTCAAACTCCAGGGCATATGTTTTGGTGATTTACTTTGTAAGATTCCATTTTCATCCATTCAATACACTTTGGACATGGTCCATATTCTTCTGTTTTAAACTTGCCAGTTTTTCTTGATGATCAGCTCGCCTTTTTTGGTTTGTTTCACATGCATATTATGGAAATTATCGCCCTTATAGCGTAACAGTGTCTGTCTAGTTTTAAGCTCTTTTTCAAGATCTTTTTTGTGTCCTTTTCATTCTGTTATCTGACCTCAACTGGATTATTTCCATTGTTTCTGGATTGTCTTTATGACTGCAGAAGTGTTTGTTAATATTTGTTGCAAGTTTTTTACACAGAAAACAGCAGTAATAATTATTGTATACTCTGTCAGATGCCTTGACTCTTCCTGTCTGTGAGTATTTTGATTTTAAATTCCTTCTGATATATACATCAGGATTTGCTTCGTCTATATCTTTAAGTGCATCATCAAGAACATTGTGACAATACTGTCCAGCTTGGTTAATTTCCGTGACCTCATCTTCAGACAAGTTAGTCGGTTCAGATGTCAGTGCAGAAGCAGCTTGGTTGGTTTCCATTATCTGTTCTTCCATTAAGTTGGATGATTCAGGTGTCACTGCACAGGTGTCTTTGTTTATTTCCTTTTTCCAATTTTCAGATAACTTAGACGATGCAGGTGTCACTGCACAAGTGGCTTCGTTGGTTTCCATTCTCCCATCTTCAGGTGACTTTGATGATTCAGGTGTCTGTCCACAAGTGGCTTCGTTAAAGAAAACTGACCTTGACCTTAGGCATAGGAGCAGAATGGATAATATATGATATATACATGTACTGGTAATGAAACATTCACTGTACATAGTTGGATATGCTTAAAGACTTATGCCACCATCAACTTTGTTACTTTTTCTCTGGCTCCTTCTTGTAAACAAATAACGGCAAATAATGGCACATGTTGTCATGTAACAAATTTGACTGTTGATCAAAAAGTTTCCAGACAACCCATACACATTCAAAAGAATACAGACTAGCTTTCCAGACAACCCATACACATTCAAAAGAATACAGACTAGCATATATGATTTCAAATTTCAAATTAAGGGTGGTCAGCTATACACAACATAACATCAAGGGTAAAGACGGTTGCTTCTCTTATTAAATGAAACTATTAAAAAAATATATGTACTGTGAAACTTACTTTTCAATTCCTGCCCTGAATGTAGGTATAAGGTCCTCCCTGGAAGTGGTGTCAGATTCATATGTACGCATATTTCCTTCTGTGTGTGACATTTCAATTCCCGCCACGAATGTAGATATAAGGTCCTCCCCAGAAGTGGTGTCAGATTCATGTGTACGCATATTTCCTTCTGTGTGTGACATTTCAATTCCCGCCCCAATTGTAGATATAAGGTCCTCCCCGGAAGTGGTGTCAGATTCGTGTGTACGCATGTTTCTTCCCGTGGGTGACGTTTCAATTCCCGCCCCGAATGTAGATATAAGGTCCTCCCCGTAAGTGGTGTAAGTGGCGCGCGATTTGTACTTCATTTGCGAGTATTTTTCAATACTTGTCGCAACAGCCTCCTTAACTGATTTGTGAGAGGCGGTGATTTTTATAAGTCACCCGCCGCCCTCAGAAAAGCAGTCCATTTTGGCTATTTTCAACCGTCCCGTGATGCCTTAACTTCTAGTTGTTGTTGTTGTTGTTGTTGTTGTCTTCAAAAATTATAATGGCCTTTATTGCTTGGATTTGCTTCATATTTCACACGCGCATTGCTCCAAGGGTCCTCTACTGCGCTGTGGCAAATCCACGTCCGTGCCGCCCCTTCTAAGCCCAGGGTCAAGGTCACATACTTTGTGCATCTCAAAACCTTAACGCTCAGTCGCTCGGGTAAATAATGGCCTATATTTTCTGTTTCCTTGCTTGGATTTGCTTCATATTTCACACACGCATTGCTCCAAGGGTCCTAGATGAAATAAACAGCTAGTACCTTTCCTCGAACTTCTAGCACTTCCTGGCTTTTAAGTACCGGTAGTACAGCTTACACTTGGTCAGCTCTCGCGTCATTTCCATATCTATGGGAGTGGAACCCTTCACTCGGCGCTCATATGATTTTGTCCTGTCAAAAAGATTGGATTGTCCTTTTAAAGCCATTAACACATATTGAATAAATGCATATATTGAATGAAGCTAATCGATATATATAACACTATATAACAGTTTTCGACAGAATTGTGTTGTAGTTGCAGTATTATACGTATTACGAGACCGAAAGTAGAAAAGCGGATTTGAACAATTTTTACAATAGAAATTGTGTGATTAACGAATCTTCCGTGATATGTCAATAACCAAGGCTGGCCGAAAGGAGCTAATCATACAAAAACTACAAACCAGCCAATCTCTGTAAGGTGTATCCTTTTGCATGCGAGTGTCTGTTTTTATCACTTGAATTTAAAAAGGCACGAAATACAACAAACCTACAATTTGCTACATAGCAATATGGTGCAAATTAAATGCAAAAATATTACTGAACTCGACTGTGCGACCAGAGCTGGAATCCTAATACATTAGTAATTGTATTACACTAATAATAAGTGAGCTGTCTCCCTGTGAATGTGGCGCAGCCCATCTTTAACTAATCAATAGCAGGTTAGATTAGATACTCTCGACCAGAAACTGGTGAATGGTTAGTGACTTAGTGTATGTTGAGCATTAGGAATACATTCAAATCCCACAAATATGTGACGCGACACTACAAAATGTGCCCAAAATGAGGTATTGACCAGTGAAGTTCCTGATAACCTACCACAGCATGAGTGTTCAATTTACAACTAGCAAACAGTGTAGGCCTTGATCAGACTGTGTAGAAAAATATTGAAAATTGTGCATTTTACTGCATTTTTTCTGCGACGACTGGGACCGTATTCGCATGGCTAGTTAGAGCCCTTTCTATTTAGTAGCGCTAGGGTATACAGGCGAGTTACGTCGCCCTGTGGGGCTACACTGCATGGTCACAAACACTTTTGGGGCCAATTTTCTTATGGCGCCTCACATATACACCTAACGAAAAGTGCTCACACCTATATTTTCACACATGCAATTTATTAAGACATCTTCCCATTCAGTTGTTCTCTTACAGCACCAATTTAGAACAATTTTTTTTATATTATTAACAAACATGCGCAAAAAAAAAATCCCATCCCCTGAACTTTCTCTTTCTATCCTAGGAATCAGAATCAGCATTTCATCTGATCGCACTCCCACACCATAGGGGGAACAATTTAATGACGAACAACGATCAGCAATTAAATGGAACATTTGATATTGAAGAAACATTGTATAATAAATTGCAAGTGTTAAAGTATATGTTGGAGCGTTACATTGTTGGTATTAGACAGAAGCCATAATTCTAGAAAGGCCCTAGACATGACATCAGGGGTAACTTCATGTTAATAGCTGTCAACCAT
This sequence comes from Conchocele bisecta, assembly GCA_029237695.1. Lineage (NCBI taxonomy): Eukaryota > Metazoa > Mollusca > Bivalvia > Lucinida > Thyasiridae > Conchocele > Conchocele bisecta. The sequence goes on from CM055268.1 coordinate 113,668,127, forward strand.
GCTTATGTTTATCTGTGACCTACTTATTACAATCACCTATTTGCAAAATAGGTCACTGTGCAATAACAAATCATAATATCAAGTGTCATACGGGCTTATTGTGATCAGTAAAGGTCACAGATAAACATAAGCATGTATGAAAGCTATTAACCCTTTCAACACTAAGTAACTTAATGGGATATTCCATGCCAATGTTTGGATCATTGGTATATCATTGGTTCAGACTTGCCCATTCTTCAGAAAGGGTATTTCATGCAAATTGAAAATACTGACAAACTGGAGGTCCTGATGAGATGGCTCGTTGCGAATCGAGCCGGCTCATCTGGACCTGAACTGTTTATAAGTGCTCATTTACATTATAGTGAGCTGTAGTGTTGAAAGGGTTAACATGAGTTTACCCCTGGTGGTATTTTTTTATGGCTTTGGACCCTGTCAATATATTGTATGTTCTTACTTGATTGCCTGTATTTCGCCTGGTGTACGCCTGTTGTAGATCACCAGCTTCGCCTGCACTAGTATGCATGCTCGTCCGTAATTGTGGTATGTATTTGACAAATCCAGTATCGAGAGCTGGTCTTTGATGTATGTATTCACCTTTTTCAAATCTTCTGGATCTGGCAGTGACTTTTCCTGATTAAACCTTCTTTCATTCAGTAGTATACGCGCTAGTTTGCTTACACGAGAACCCCATTCATGTTCCATCAAATACATAAAATCTACATTCCTTTTTCTCGTCCGAATTTCTTTCTCGAATTGATATTCCCATTTTGGCAGAAACAAGCCTTTTGACCTCGTAACCCAATTTGATAGCGTTTGAGGGTGAAGCCAGTTCTTCAACATCATCTGTGTCCTGGTGAGAACATGCAAATGCTGCATTAATACACATGTCAAAATATTGTAGGCAAAGAAAATAATGCATGGTTGATCAATAGACAAAGGTGGATCTTGTTGTCTCGGTTGTAGCAGGAATCTAGCTGCCAATCTCATGAGTTGCTTGTATAATATTTTCTGTTGATTTCGTTCCCCTTCAGTCTCTCCATCCATCGATTTCCTATACAAACTATCAGTGGATCTTGTTGTGCTGCCTTGCCTATCTCATCCTGCATCATTACAGTGAAGACCTCATTCACTAATGCCTGACTTACCGACTCATTTGGCTATGACATTCCTTTGTGTTATCAGAGATACTTCACTCTGCTCTAAGTTGTCTTAGTTGCCAGGGCACTTTTTGCGATAAATGGGATGGGAGAACTGCCATTTGGTGTTTTGAAAGAATTGTTTTATTTTGTGCACTAATAAGTTGTTTTTGAGCAAAACCCATATTCAAGGAATATATTCCCAAGGAAAAAATTACCTTCACAGTGTGCATGCTACATTGTACTTAGGAAAACTACATGCACTGGGGAATGAATCTACCTGCATTGTGCAGGTGTTCACCTGGTTATTTTGAACCCTGTTGGTAGTGTGAGCTCTCAATCCGGCGGACGACTTGGTTTCCTTGATTTCTAGTACATGTATACATATTGAGTTAATTCTATTTTGCAATGTTTTGTATGTAGATGTTGCATGGAAATAGGCTCTAGTGCCATATTTCCACGGTACTTGTGATTTGATTGTCAATAAAACAAAGTATACAATGCTCGCAACAAATTATTGGGTTTTTCCTTACCTGAATGTATACTGCAAAATGTATTAATGAAAGTTGGTGGATAAACAACAGAAAGTGCACAGAAACTGTATCTGAAGCAACCAACCCATGGGCGACGAATTCTTGAACATGTTGAAAGCAGTCCCATATTCCCACGGTATATGACGTAATTTTTAGAAAAGTCAATGTACTTCTTCTTGAGGCTCCTCCTATATGTGATGGTCGAAGCGTACCACTGCATTAACGTACATGTACCACTGCCCAAGCATGCCATTTTCGGACGAAGCGTACCATGTATAAAATATATAGTGATACTCCAGTGGAAAGGTGATAATCATAAGTGGTGGTCAGTGACGGGGTGAATAATTGAATTACGGACAGGTCGGACCATGGACAGGTCGGACCCGGACCATGGACGTGTCGGACCATATCTGTGGACCGGTCGGACCATGGACAGTGGACGAGTCGGACCATGAATGTGAACGAGTCGACTTATTGCAAATAGATGGCTTACGTGTATAAATACGTCCTTTCTTTAATTCAATTACTGAAGATGAGTGACATAACGTAATTATCTAACGCATGTCCGTTATTACTCAGACAAGCAAAACTGTGCAATCAATAGTCTTAGGCTTACTATCAATGAATTTTCACCCGCCAAATTAGGTTAATCAGATTAAAAAAGTCACATCTATGTTCAATCAAAGTTGTTGGAAATTATCGCAATGTTCAATACTTATCATTCATCAAAATTTCGAAAATACGTTACATTTATTTACTTTTTCTAATCAGAAAATGTACACTATTATCACTATTATCAGATTTATCTTCGTCGAAAATCTCACGTGATAAGCCTGATTACCTCATGAACTGGCGCAATATTATAACACGTCGGGCAAAACATGTCTATACAGGTCTGTACTCAAACCCACAGGTGGAATAGTCGGACGTGTGACACAAAGAAAATTACCATTTCAAAAATATCCATTACCCCACCCACTTGATCTCGTTCTATTATTAACGTCATGTACAGTACGATACCAGGTAGGGTGGGATAATGGATTTTTTTATATAGGCATTTATTTTGGTGTCATATGTCCGAGTCTTCCACCTGTGCTCACCATAAGAGTAAACACAGATTGCAACGCACGAGCTTGTCCGTGGCGTTGCAGCTGATGGAACAGGATATCGGTCATTGGGTCATTGCGTCATCATTACTACACTTTTTTCTACACGCTGTTTACAATAATGGATTGCACGGACCTGCGTAGATCTACATTCTACATGAACATGATGAATAAATAAAACATGACGTTAACAATTCTTGGATTCAATATATGTATTACATGCGAAGATAACAGTGAAAACGTATGGCATATTATAGGCATTGGCGACATCGTTCATTCATAGTCACAGTGGAGAATCGTCTCCAATGGTGTGTGTATAGTTTAACAATTTTGATATTTTGATTTAACACGCTGGGATGATGTACAAAAACATAAAATAAAAAAAAAATAAAACTGACAGTGTGTTGTCACATATGAGAATCGTCTCCAATTGTGTGTGTATAGTGTTATAGTCTCAACTACGGCACGGTAAGGTCACAGTGTCTAAATTGGAATTGGACCCATGGTTGAACAATTACCGTGAACTATTTGCGCACGGTCAGTGTTGTACTTATGGATGGATAATTAGGGATTATTTAACACAAACTTTAATTCAAATTTTAATAATGACAATGCAAACATGAAATGAACAAATATTCCCGAATTTACCATAAATATTGGGACAGAAAAAAAAATTATTATTTTTTTTATATTATATTTTGGGACACTAATTTTTTAAATTATTTTTTACTGTCCCAATATATACGGTAAATACGGTATATCTTCTTATTACAGTTCAGCCAGATTCCACGTAAACCAACACTGGAATATGGTTTTTATTGTATCAATACCTTCCCAATAAACCGTATTCATTGGCAGTACCACTTGTCAATGCCGACTGGTGATTTAATTCATCATTTATTCACAAAAATAAACCCATCGCTTACTGGCAATTAGAAACGATCTGCGCATGCGCGGATGTACTTTCAATTCACTGATTGCGGCTGTTCTTTTCTGCTGTTCTTTTTGTCGGTAATTCGGGTCAAACGTTCAAGACGTAGACGGGTCGCACGATTTATCCAAATCCACATGTTCTGGCTATATATACCGTAAAATAACTGTATATATACTTTACTTTTGACGTTAAGCAGCTCATATATCAATATCGTGCATGTATCTGCCTGTTTCATGGCTCTAAATTGTGCTGCCGGACGTAGACCTATATATCTATCTATCCATCTATGATCTTTGTAAGCTGCTTGAGCAGTGAAAAAGAACACGCCGGATGTTTTAGTAGAGTAAAAGAGTGGCATGTAAAACCAGGTTGATGGCTAAGAGGAAATATATAGTGATTAGTAAAGCGTGAAACATAAAAAAAAAAGAAAAGATAAAAGCAACCGGTTCCTGACTCCTAGCAATGGGCGAGTTGGCCGACTGCCTGTCTGAATTGAACAAGGTCAGTCATAGAATAAATAATCATACCTCCGCTCTGGCTACGTTTGGACAGCGTTTCTACATTGAATCTAGGTCGGTCATGGCTGCAATATTGTGAGGAAACTAGTTCCAGAGAACAACAGAATTCGGAAAAAAGGAAAAGTTGTAGTAGTTTGCAGCACAGGTTGCATTCCCGGACCTGGGATGTTGAAAACTGAAGAAAAAAATGGGGAAAAATATTGATTTCAATGTGAAGGCCATTTTAGTGAGGATGTAAAGAAAGGTTAACAATTGTACTATCTGCAATGTTCGACCCAACGTTCTTTGGGGTATAGGCTGGGCGTACTGGGCGGAATAACTAACAAAAACTGGACTGCAGAGATTGGCGTGCAGCCATTGACTTTTATCCAACCGGAAGCATGTGGTCGATGTTCAATGTGTGACTAAAACACGTAAAGTGTTGTAATAACAGTAAATGGTCATAATGTTACATCTCCCTGTTTTTGAAAGAAAGAAAAGCAGAAAAACTTTATACTATAGATACATTAATTCAATGCACAGTCATGTTAGTTACATGTAGGCTTGATACAGCTTGAAGGTTAATTAATATATTTTGGTAGCACACTGTACATTTTAACTGTGGTACATAACTTTTGGAAATACCCTGTATTAGAAAAATATTAGTTTCTCATCCATTTAAATTGTGTGAACTATATATCAGGGCATATAACATTATTATCATTACAAGTACAAATGATGTACATGTCGTTAGAATTACATGCAAGTGTTTACATGCAATGTAAAGACATGTGATCATGTGCATATACGATCTTATTTGTGTATGTGTGATTAATAAACACAAATTTCAGCCGGAGAGTCTGTCATCGGCAGTCCAGGAATACACTTGAACACTATTCACTGTATACACAAATATCAGCCGGAAAGTCTTTAAGGTGGCAGTCCTCACACATTTTAGGCAATTTATGGACTTTTCGGGCCCGCGACACCAGCCGAAACAAATTTAGGAATATTTTAACTTCAAATAATCACATAATCTGTTTGATGCATGCACTTACTACCTGATAGGTACAAGAGCTATGTTAACAACAAACGCAAACTCAGACATAATGCACAGGCTGTCAGCACTCTGCTATGTTTACACAAAATGTGCCCAAATCTGCATTTATTTGGCCGCGGCCACACATTTCACAACATGGATTTCAAATATCCCATGCGGACACTGCACTAATACTTGCTAATTGTACCAATTCTGCAATCCCACCTTGTCACACTGATCATAGTCTGTACTGGTACTGACCGTTTTGTTTTCAAGCAGCAGACCTGCCTTTCTGACAGATAAAATGGCTGCCAATATTTCGGACGAAAATTCCGAGCAGCAGTTTCGCACTCTTCTGCAACTGAAATCATGCCAGCATGACACAGATGCAAGCAAAATCACATATTTTTGCAAAAAAAGTGTTTTTATTGCAGTGGAAAAACATCATATGATGTTGGCTAATTAATTGTAGAACATTTTCATAAGCCACAGACATGTGTTTTTTATGTATTTACTAGAAGGCCCATAGGAAAAATTCGAAACTAACCAAATCGCCCGAGGACTGCCACCTTAATTAAGAACTTTTTTTTCAAAAATTGTACCCGCTCACGTCACTGCCACATGGAAAGACATCAATTTCAAGCAAAACCATGCAAATTATTGTAGCCCAAGTGACCTGTTAAGCCCGCAGTGAGAATTTTTGCTCAAGACCCGCTTGCGGACAAATTCAGCATTTAAAGCGCCGCCTTTCCAGCACTGCCCACATGTGCTGAAAATGGAATTACAGAACACGAGATGACTTTCACACTGTCCATTTCTTCCACTGGTTGAGGAATAGATTCAAGAACACCAAAACATGCAACTATGTCACTTTGAGGAAGATTCATGTCACTTTCACATGTGGCAAGTTCACCGTACGAGCAAAACGAGCAAAACACTGATCAACAGGATCTGCAGCCTTTAAAATTGCTCATCTGTTCCCTTGTACATGCTCACAAAGTCTGTTGGAAGCTTACTTGTGAACTGCCATGTCACATTGATGAACTGGAATCACTATCAGATGATTTAACGACTCGTCCATCTGGTATTAAAGTATCTAGACCAGTGCGCCATTCACATTGCAGTGGCTCTCAGATTAAGGGAAGTATGGTAACTGGTAACTGGCATACAAAATAAATGTACCCCTGCCATACAAACAGCTCTTAGCACCTGTAAGTCAGAATTGGCTACAAGTGATTTCCGTGACGGAAATTAAGCCATTGGTTAAGTATTCGTGCAATTACCCCTCATTTGAACCATCTCAGTGAGACGGTTCAAATGGTGGACTAAAACATGAAGTTCCTGTACGGAACAAAACGAAACGCAATGTCTAAGTTTGGTCAATGTCTTAAACTGTCTGGCAGAGGTGGTCTAGAATGTTTAGGATGTAAAATAGTCCATTTGATTATAGATAAGTGGTTATAAATAAAATTATGGCAGATGGCAAGGTGGCTTCATAGTGCACACACCTCAAAAGCGAGTTCCAATTCTATTGCTGTCCGTCCACTGGTGGTGAAAACACCGGTGATGTTCCAATATGGCAGTGACAACTAAGCTGAGCTGGCAAGAACTGCTGGATCATGAACACGCGTAAGTGCGGCAACTCAAAGTATCGAAGGCAATTCCGTACAGGTTGCGGCGTCTGAAACAGACAGAAACGCGACATAAATGAAGGGAAATGAGCAGAATGAAAGAGATGAAAGCAGTGAATATGCATATGAATAGGATCATTGTAGCTGAATTGAGGGTTTGCAATGTGTATACATACAGTCCATTCTGCCATACAATAATGAGGGAATAGATGTCAGAGACAAAAATGGACAAATTTATTAAAGAACAGTCAAAATATAACAATATCAGCCGGTATATGCAAGTAGCAGTGACTAGTTGTTTTACGACACATGTGCAATACTCACATAAGCTTTCGCATGTTCATATGCAGTCTCATCTGGGTCTACACTGGTTGCGAACAACTAGTTGAAGCTATTTGCATCTACTAGTCCATAATGTAGTTACTAAAAGTGCGAAATCAATACAGAAACCTGAATGAACAAATGTGAGTTGCCATTTCACTATGTGTAAACATAATTCTGTGGTAAGCCCTATGACTGGAGCAATCACAGTATAGAATAAAGATCCATCTACTCTCAATGGTATGGGCTTATTTGTATGATGTATGGACAGGATTTGTGCACAGTTTGTTGGGACATACGCGGAAACAATGCATACGTGGAGGCAATGTCATACGTGGGTTGGATACATAACAACGATGGACTATAGACTAACAGCCGCATCTTAGTTTGCCTTGACAGGCAGTTGCCGTGACAATATAACCATCTTTATTCTTACATCCACATCTGGCCCCGTGCAGGTACCGGGGCGGGATCAACTGATCCTGAGAATAGTGCTGCAGTAGCCATTGCTTGTCGTAAAAGGCGACTAAACTGGCTTAATGATTGGGTTCATACTTTCCGGAACCCACTATACCGGATTTGGCCCTCATGTACATTTTTGGCTTTCTTGTATGTGAGAGTTGAGTCGGGCTATGCCCCATATATAAAAGTAAGATTAGCGCTAATCCTATTATTTTAGGGGATGGATATAAATGATGCTGGTGTGGCGAGGGCCTGGCACCAGATCAGGTTGTTCTAATTTCAGGACTGAATATATATTTTGATTGTAAATATTGAGTTCTGAAGTTGGGATTTACCCCCCTTGGACAGGTGGATACGGGACTCCACCCCGTTGACCCGTCTGCGTGTAGACTCCCTGAGGCTTGTACCTCTATGTCAGAAAAGCGGACGTTAAACCCTATTCACTCACTCACTCACTTACATCCACATCAGCTATTACACTGCCCAGAGATTCCAATGTTCTTGAGGAAGCTTAAATTAATGTTTTTATGTACCAGCGGCCGATAATTTAGACTGGTAAAAATGATACCGCCATGTTCGTGGGTATCAGAGGTTGTCGGAGGGTGCTTGAACGTTCAATAATGGTAAATTACCTTCCGTAAACCAGAGAAAACTGGTAAAATATGCAGAATACAAGCTCAAGAGGAACGTTACCATGATAAAATGACTTAAACCGTGCAACTTGCACACCTGAGTGAATAATGAATGACCACGGTGACAATTCAGATTTCATCTATTTTCACAATTTTGCTTCTAAAAGATTACCTCCCTTGGTAAACAGACAATTTATGTGAAGACAGCAAAACAAACTGGATAGAAATTGAAATAGTATTGATCGCAATACGACACACTCACAACTGACACAGAAATAATTCTAATTGTGGACATTTTCTGAATCACCATTTTCTGCTTAAGGTGGCAGTCCTCACACATTTTAGGCAATTTATGGACTTTTCGGGCCCGCGACACCAGCCGAAACAAATTTAGGAATATTTTAACTTCAAAATATCACATAATCTGTTTGATGCATGCACTTACTACCTGATAGGTACAAGAGCTATGTTAACAACAAACGCAAACTCAGACATAATGCACAGGCTGTCAGCACTCTGCTATGTTTACACAAAAATGTGCCCAAATCTGCATTTATTTGGCCGCGGCCACACATTTCACACATGGATTTCAAATATCCCATGCGGACACTGCACTAATACTTGCTAATTGTACCAATTCTGCAATCCCACCTTGTCACACTGATCATAGTCTGTACTGGTACTGACCAGTTTTGTTTTCAAGCAGCAGACCTGCCTTTCTGACAGATAAAATGGCTGCCAATATTTCGGACGAAAATTACGAGCAGCAGTTTCGCACTCTTCTGCAACTGAAATCATGCCAGCATGACACAGATGCAAGCAAAATCACATATTTTTGCAAAAAAGTGTTTTATGCAGTGGAAAACATCATATGATGTTGGCTAATTAATTGTAGAACATTTTCATAAGCCACAGACATGTGTTTTTTATGTATTTACTAGAAGGCCCATAGGAAAAATTCGAAACTAACCAAATCGCCCGAGGACTGCCACCTTAATTAAGAACTTTTTTTTCAAAAATTGTACCCGCTCACGTCACTGCCACATGGAAAGACATCAATTTCAAGCAAAACCATGCAAATTATTGTAGCCCAAGTGACCTGTTAAGCCCGCAGTGAGAATTTTTGCTCAAGACCCGCTTGCGGACAAATTCAGCATTTAAAGCGCCGCCTTTCCAGCACTGCCCACATGTGCTGAAAATGGAATTACAGAACACAGAGATGACTTTCACACTGTCCATTTCTTCCACTGGTTGAGGAATAGATTCAAGAACACCAAAACATGCAACTATGTCACTTTGAGGAAGATTCATGTCACTTTCACATGTGGCAAGTTCACCGTACGAGCAAAACGAGCAAAACACTGATCAACAGGATCTGCAGCCTTAAAATTGCTCATCTGTTCCCTTGTACATGCTCACAAAGTCTGTTGGAAGCTTACTTGTGAACTGCCATGTCACATTGATGAACTGGAATCACTATCAGATGATTTAACGACTCGTCCATCTGGTATTAAAAGTATCTAGACCAGTGCGCCATTCACATTGCAGTGGCTCTCAGATTAAGGGAAGTATGGTAACTGGTAAACTGGCATACAAAATAAATGTACCCCTGCCATACAAACAGCTCTTAGCACCTGTAAGTCAGAATTGGCTACAAGTGATTTCCGTGACGGAAATTAAGCCATTGGTTAAGTATTCGTGCAATTACCCCTCATTTGAACCATCTCAGTGAGACGGTTCAAATGGTGGACTAAAACATGAAGTTCCTGTACGGAACAAAACGAAACGCAATGTCTAAGTTTGGTCAATGTCTTAAACTGTCTGGCAGAGGTGGTCTAGAATGTTTATGGATGTAAATAGTCCATTTGATTATAGATAAGTGGTTATAAATAAATTATGGCAGATGGCAAGGTGGCTTCATAGTGCACACACCTCAAAAGCGAGTTCCAATTCTATTGCTGTCCCGTCCACTGGTGGTGAAACACGTGATGTTCCCAATAGGCAGTGACAACTAAGCTGAGCTGGCAAGAACTGCTGGATCATGAACACGCGTAAGTGCGGCAACTCAAAGTATCGAAGGCAATTCCGTACAGGTTGCGGCCGTCTGAAACAGACAGAAACGCGACATAAATGAAGGGAAATGAGCAGAATGAAAGAGATGAAAGAAAGCAGTGAATATGCATATGAATAGGATCATTGTAGCTGAAATTTGAGGGTTTGCAATGTGTATTCATACAGTCCATTCTGCCATACAATAATGAGGGAATAGATGTCAGAGACAAAAATGGACAAAATTTAATTAAAGAACAGTCAAAATATAACAATATCAGCCGGGTATATGCAAAGTAGCAGTGACTAGTTGTTTTACGACACTGTGCAATACTCACATAATGTTTCTTTCGCATGTTCATATGCAGTCTCATCTGGGTCTACACTGGTTGCGAACAACTAGTTGAAGCTATTTGCATCTACTAGTCCATAATGTAGTTACTAAAAGTGCGAAATCAATACAGAAACCTGAATGAACAAATGTGAGTTGCCATTTCACTATGTGTAAACATAATTCTGTGGTAAGCCCTATGACTGGAGCAATCACAGTATAGAATAAAGATCCATCTACTCTCAATGGTATGGGCTTATTTGTATGATGTATGGACAGGATTTGTGCACAGTTTGTTGGGACATACGCGGAAACAATGCATACGTGGAGGCAATGTCATACGTGGGTTGGATACATAACAAACGATGGACTATAGACTAACAGCCGCATCTTAGTTTGCCTTGACAGGCAGTTGCCGTGACAATATAACCATCTTTATTCTTACATCCACATCTGGCCCCGTGCAGGTACCGGGGCGGGATCAACTGATCCTGAGAATAGTGCTGCAGTAGCCATTGCTTGTCGTAAAAGGCGACTAAACTGGCTTAATGATTGGGTTCATACTTTCCGGAACCCACTATACCGGATTTGGTCCCTCATGTACATTTTTGGCTTTCTTGTATGTGAGAGTTGAGTCGGGCTATGCCCCATATATAAAAGTAAGATTAGCGCTAATCCTATTACTTTTAGGGGATGGGATAAATGATACTGGTGTGGCGAGGGCCTGGCACCAGATCAGGTTGTTCTAATTTCAGGACTGAATATATATTTTGATTGTAAATATTGAGTTCTGAAGTTGGATTTACCCCCCTTGGACAGGTGGATACGGGACTCCACCCCGTTGACCCGTCTGCGTGTAGACTCCCTGAGGCTTGTACCTCTATGTCAGAAAAGCGGACGTTAAACCCTATTCACTCACTCACTCACTTACATCCACATCAGCTATTACACTGCCCAGAGATTCCAATGTTCTTGAGGAAGCTTAAATTAATGTTTTTATGTACCAGCGGCCGATAATTTAGACTGGTAAAATGATACCGCCATGTTCGTGGGTATCAGAGGTTGTCGGAGGGTGCTTGAACGTTCAATAATGGTAATTTACCTTCCGTAAACCAAGAGAAACTGGTAAAATATGCAGAATACAAGCTCAAGAGGAACGTTACCATGATAAAATGACTTAAACCGTGCCAACTTGCACACCTGAGTGAATAATGAATGACCACGGTGACAATTCAGATTTCATCTATTTTCACAATTTTGCTTCTAAAAGATTACCTCCCTTGGTAAACAGACAATTTATGTGAAGACAGCAAAACAAACTGGATAGAAATTGAAATAGTATTGATCGCAATACGACACACTCACAACTGACACAGAAAATAATTCAATTGTGGACATTTTTCTGAATCACCATTTTCTGCTTAAGGTGGCAGTCCTCACACATTTTAGGCAATTTATGGACTTTTCGGGCCCGCGACACCAGCCGAAACAAATTTAGGAATATTTTAACTTCAAATAATCACATAATCTGTTTGATGCATGCACTTACTACCTGATAGGTACAAGAGCTATGTTAACAACAAACGCAAACTCAGACATAATGCACAGGCTGTCAGCACTCTGCTATGTTTACACAAAAATGTGCCCAAATCTGCATTTATTTGGCCGCGGCCACACATTTCACAACATGGATTTCAAATATCCCATGCGGACACTGCACTAATACTTGCTAATTGTACCAATTCTGCAATCCCACCTTGTCACACTGATCATAGTCTGTACTGGTACTGACCTTTTGTTTTGTTTTCAAGCAGCAGACCTGCCTTTCTGACAGATAAAATGGCTGCCAATATTTCGGACGAAAATTCCGAGCAGCAGTTTCGCACTCTTCTGCAACTGAAATCATGCCAGCATGACACAGATGCAAGCAAAATCACATATTTTTGCAAAAAAGTGTTTTATGCAGTGGAAAACATCATATGATGTTGGCTAATTAATTGTAGAACATTTTCATAAGCCACAGACATGTGTTTTTTATGTATTTACTAGAAGGCCCATAGGAAAAATTTGAAACTAACCAAATCGCCCGAGGACTGCCACCATATACTTCGGCTGTCTCTGAAAACTGAACACATGTACATAGAATGTGTGAACTATGGTTATGCCGGAATGTCTTACTTCGGCTGTCAATGATGTGCATCACGGAATTTTCGCATGTATGGTGCATCACGGAATTTTCACATGTATTGTATATCACTGGATTCGCATGTATTTAGTGTATCACTGAATTCTCACATGTATCACATAGATAATATAGTCTTGGGTTTCACTGCTCTTCCAGAGCGAGTAATGTATGGCTCATTCTGTTGTGAACTAAAGTGACTAGGACTGTTAACTGGACTAGTAATAGGTAAATGACTAGATGAGTCATCATCTGAATTGTTATCAGAATCAGGGTTTGTAGACTCTGTACTGTCATTTGCGGTAGAAAATGGATTCTCATGAGTCTGTAATACATGCCTACGGTTGCGACGATAGGTACCACCTGACTCAGTCTGCACTATTACTGACCTTGGATCGTGCTCGCGTGTTACAACAGCGGGTTGCCATAGACCATGATTGTCTTTTATGCGTACACCTTCACCAATGTGTACTGGTGTGAGCGGTTTTGCAAATCTATCGTGATAAAATTGTTGACGGGGTTGTCGGTCGTGTAACTTCGTATTTACTTGCTCCGGCTCAACAATTTGTGGTTGAAGCTGTTGAGGGGAGGGTGCACGGTAGTATTGAACGCAATCGTCTACTGCTCAAAAGTTGAGATGGAGAATATCCACATTCGAGTGGCTTGTTGCGGTATTCTAACAAAGATAGATATGGGTCACGATTTGACGCTTTCGCCTTGTCAAATAGGTGTTTGACGGTTTGGACCGTCTTTTCGGCAAGACCGTTTGAAGATGGCAAATGTGGACTGCTGGTGACATGTTTGATGTCCCAGTCCGTTGCGAATTTTGCAAATTCAGCTGAAGCGTATTGTGGACCATTATCGGAAATTATCGTCTCTGCTATGCCTTCGGTAGATCTTTTTCAACCTAGTAATCACCGCTTTACTGGTTGTCGTAGGAAGACTATCAACGAATGGGTATCGACTGTAGTAGTCAACCGTGACTAGATAGTTTTGATCGTTCCACATGAACAAATCCGTACCTACAACCTGCCATGGCCTGATCGGTATGGGATACGACATTAACGGTTCAGTAGAGTTATTGTTCCTTCTTTCAAGGCAAATAGTACATTTTGTAATGTAGTTCGAAATATCTTCCGCCATTTTCGGCCAGAACATGCAGTCTCTAGCGCGTTTTGTTGATTTCTCTATTCCCATGTGCGATGAATGTACTACTTCTACCATTGACTTCCCGCAATGACATGGGAATTACGATTTTATCACCTTTGAAGATGATGTCTTCAGCTACCGACAGTTGATCGCGGTGTGATTCCAGAATTCAATTACACTAGGCTGGCATCTTCGACGCTCGTCTGCCCATCGTATTTGATAACATTCTTGAGATTCTGGAATCCGGTATCGGAGTTTGTCGCGTTTCTAATCTCATCTAAGCGATTTGCACTGAATGGTACGTTGTTCACCACAGAGTGAACATGCGCGTCCATGCCCTCACTAAGTTCCGGATATGTGTCGGGCAGGAAGTTCCTACTCAAGGCGTCAGCTAAGGGTATGTCCTTGCCCCTAACAAATTCTACTCGCAAATCATATTTTTGCAACTGCAATAACATGCGTTGAACGCGTAAAGGCGCTGTGTAGATCGGTTTCTTCCAAATAGAAGAAATTGGCTTATGATCAGACTCTACCTTGACAGGTCTACCATATGTATACTGATGAAAATGCTTGGCATCGAATAGGATCGCGTAGGTTTCCTTCTCGATCTGCGCGTATTCTATTTCGCGTTTTGTCAAACTTTTGGATGCGTAGGCAATTGGTTTATCATCTTGTAGTATACAAGCACGATTCCATATTTGGATGCATCTACTTGTAAGGTAAGAGGTTTAGCACTGTCGAAATATGTTAGTACAGGACTATCTGAGATGACTTCCTTAACTTTGCGAAACGCAGCATCCTGGGGAGCGTCCAGACAAATGCTGTATCATGCTTCAGAAGTGCACGCATCGGACTTGTGATATCGGAGAGGTTTGGTGCAAATTTTGTAAGATATTGAATCATGCCGAGAACAGATTCTAACTCAGTTCGATTTGTTGGTGGTTTCTTTATATCTTGTATCGCTCTGACCTTGTTCGGGTCAACTTTTACACCTTCCGAACCTATGATATGACCAAAATAACGCACTTCCTCAAGACAGATTTGGACTTTATCTGGATTGAGCCGTATGCCCTTTTCGCGAGCGCGCGTCAAAACAGATCGGAGGTTTGCGTCATGTTCCGCTTTTGTTTTGCCATAAATGAGTATATCATCAACGATGATTGAATGACCATCAATGCCTTCAAATGACTCGTCCATTTGCGTTGGAATTCATCCTGAGCGCAGTTTACTCCGAACGGTAATCGTAAGAACCGATATCGACCATACATTGTCGAAAATGTGGTCAGATACGAACTTTCATCGGAAAGTTTAATACTCCAGTACCTACTCTTCGCGTCCAGGACGGAAAAGTATTTTGCGTCTGCGAGTTCGGATGTGACATCATTAAGTGTTCTCATCGGATAATGCGGTCGCATTATTGCATTGTTTAATGCTTGAGGATCTAAGCAAATCCGCAAACTTCCGTTGGGTTTTTCGACAACCACTAACGAGTTGACCCATTCGGTCGGTTCTGTGACCTTAACGATTATATCGCTATCTTATTCCATTCGCTGTAATTCTTCTTTTAGCTTGTCGCGAATAGCTAACGGTACACGTCGCGGAGCATTTACCACTGGTGTCGCGTCATCTTTGAGATGCAGTGTGCACTCACCTGGAAATAAACCTATTCCAGTAAAAAACATCGCGAAATTCTGTGAGTATATCAGAATTTTCTGTCGTATCGCGGTTTACTGAGTTATCCGACTTGTCAACAGTGTATACCAAGTTGACGATTGACAAATCTATGGACGATTTGAGACCCAATAATGGTGGACCATTGGCTTTCTACAATGTAAAATAGCGGTTTGATCCGGCGTCAGCATAAGTACAGTCTAAGATAGCGGTACCCAAGACATTGAGTGTGTCGCCACCGTACGCAGACAACTGACTCTCGCTTTTGCGAAGCGGGCCTTTAATGTTAAGTTTTTCTGATGAAGATACAGGGATAACGTTGACTTACGACCCGGTATCAATTTTGAAATTGATAGTTGCCTTGGCAACAGAGTTACCTACAGTAAGGTCAACAAATGCTTGATCTACTGGTGTATTTGTCATATTTGTGACAGCATCTACAAAGAAATCATCAGAATTATGATCTGGAGCCTCATTACTCGCAACTGCATGAGCATGGAACCTAGACTTATCAGGATCAGATCTACAAACACAAGCAAAATGATGAAGTTTACTGCATTTGTTACAACGTTGATTGTGTGCAGGACATTCTCCGTGTTTGTGTTGCCGTCCGCAGTTACCACAGGCTTTCTGTGACCATGATGACGTCTTTTTGTGTTTTGGTGGCTGATTTATCGGACTACGCGCTTTATCACCGTGTGGCGTGTCAGGTCTATTTTTGGAATGTGTAGGAAAATTCCGCCGTTGACTGTGCTGTTTGTTGACAGGTTTGTTCACATAGTGAACGCTTGCTGGCTGCTCGGCAGACATCGACTTCAGTTGCTCCTGAGAGTATTCATGGGCTTGCGCTATCTGAATAGCCTTTTCAAGAGTTAAATCAGACCCCATATTGATCAGTTTCTCTCTGATTTTCCCAGAACTCGTACCGAACACCACTCGATCACGTATCATATTGTCAGTTTCGGCAAAATCACACTCTTGTGCAGCGATTCGGAGACGTGTGATATATGACTCAATATTGTCAGTGCCCTGAATTTCGTTGTTAAACTTGTAGCGACTGAAAATTGGGTTTAACTTCGGCCTGACGAACAATCGGAACTTGTCGAAATAAGATTTTAGTAGCTTCGAATCTTCCTCTGAGAAATTTGTCCAAGAGTTATAAATGTCCCGACCTTTATCACCTACCCACAGGAGTAAATATGAGACTTGCGCTAGTTCATCTTTCCCCTTGAGAGGTCCATTGAATATCAATGAAACGTGTTGCTCGAACTTCTTCCAGGACTCTGGCAAGTTCGACGACGTCCAGTCCATTGTTGGAGGGGGTATTCCGTCCATTATGTTGGCCTTTTACTCTGACACCATGCAATGTTCGACCCAACGTTCTTTGGGGTATAGGCTGGGCGTACTGGGCGGAATAACTAACAAAAACTGGACTGCAGAGATTGGCGTGCAGCCATTGACTTTTATCCAACCGGAAGCATGTGGTCGATGTTCAATGTGTGACTAAAACACGTAAAGTGTTGTAATAACAGTAAATGGTCATAATGTTACACTATCACACCCATGTTTTATTATGCAGCGCAACATCACCAAAACACGTATTTTCAGACCAGCTGTTTTTCATCTCGGGGAATGCAACCTGTGGTTTGCAGTGGTGTGAATTTGTCTAATCAAGAAAGGATGCATGCGTCTTGTTTTTATCGAACAATGTACAGAACACAATATCATGAATATTAAATTGTATATTATTTAATCATGTTAATTTAGGGACGTTGCATGAAAAATACTTTATAAATACACATTGCTAACAAACTAAATATTCATTTGTTTACTAAAATAAAAACACGATGTACTGGGCTGTTCTCGCCTACTTATGAACGCACCAATTTGTTTCGCGTATTGGCGAGATTCTAAATGTTCTATGATTCTAAATTCTAAATGAGAAAACAGACGTCTGCATAAACATGAAGTCATTTTGAATTGAACAAAAAAATGAATTCTCGCTTCCTAGTCTCTCACTCAATCACAATATACTTATGCACCACTTACTTGTGCGCCTATAACTGATCTGCTTGTATACAAGGAAAATTGATGCTCAAGTACCTATTTTTACACATGAAGTGATCCACAAGTATACCTGGTTGAATACACATCCATCCATTGGAGTGTGATAGTCGGACAAGCTGTCGATGGATAATTGATGCACAAGTACGTACTTATTGTACACATGAATTGATTCACAAGTATAACTGGTTGAAGACGCCGGTGGGAATGAATTAATGATATTTTATGTCTGTGACACCGCATAAAATTATCATTCTAATGCATCGAAAATAGAAAGCACTCATCTGATTGGTCAATTGTAATCACAGCCTATAAAATATGAAAAATCACAGCCTATAAAACCTCCGTTTTACCAGTCTGTGTTTTACAACTTGACAGATTTATGTAACCCTACGCGTTTTTGTAAACAATGGCCAGCGGCAGGGAATGCAAGTATTTCCAAATTAATTTCGGTACATTTTCGGTTATCCATTCTGCAATATTGACCTGTACAACCCAAAGCGGAAAAGAGAATCTACCAACGACTGACAAATGTGACTTCAGTGTGGTGGCCCTTCAACAAATTCCCAAAAATATTACCCCACCCGCCCAAAATACAGAAGAATTTAGCAAAGTGCTCAAATGCAAACACAATATGCCAGTACCAGCCTATAACTTTACGAATTTCAATGTGCACATACATGACTATACACAAACTGTATTGCAGATGGGTAATCACCTGAATTAGGCGTAAATCCAGGGAAATCCTAGGCCTGTTGACGACACAACGTCACAAGTTGTTGACATTTCCTTTGTAAAAATAACCCAAACCCAATGCAGAAATGTTGGCATTTCTTTAAATGAATAAAAGGAAATAACTGTTGCAACTACACATATAAAAGCAATACAATTGTTAAAATAACATTACAGTTGAATAAATGTATAGATGTCTTAGAAAAAGTCCCGTTAATCTCTATTTGAAATGGGAATATTCTTTGGCGGAGTTACATTTCTTCAAATTAATTTGATGTGAGGCGGTTATGACGACAACAACCTGCTGACGTAATGAAAAATATCACTATTCGTGATATGCTACGACGTTGCAGAAAGCGGGGAGCACACTAGGTGCATTAGATTGGGGATAACCATGCTTTGTTTTTCGATTTGGAGCGGTATGTGTGAGGTTTTATGGTCTGAGAATCAGTTTTACGGCTCCGCTAATGCGTCGACGTAAAACTGATTCACAGACCATAAAACCTCCCACATACCGCTCCAAATCGAAAAACAAAGCATATGGTTATCCCCTAATTATACTACACAAATTAATCTTATTTGAAAAAAATATGGCCGAAGTGTTGTAGAAAAGTATTGGGGTCGAATCACAGGCACATAGCGTGTGGACTTGTCAATATGTTAATTTTCACCAAATAGGTGTCTTCTGACTTTTAGTGGTTTGTAACCTATTCTTATTATTCAAGGTGCATTACTTTTACCGCGAATACTCCCTCGAATGAGCATGTGTCTTGCACTTTCATCTATAACGGACGAAATTGCCGACCGATTTTAATAAAGTTGGTCTGAAAATACTCCGAAATGGCCAACTATTACAAACAGATCAACGTTTTCTCCAGGAACAATGGAGCTGTGTGCCTGTGGGTCGAATTGGAGGTCAACAAATGGTCAATGGGTGCACAAGCAAGTGGGTGCATAAGTATACCGCTGCGTGTACGTCCAACTGTCGTAGATCAGACCGACAAGGCCGAAAAGTCATGGGGCCGAAAAGGTACTCTGATAGTGCATTATCGTGAATTATAGACTAGAATACCATATCTATTAATCGCTGTAAATAATAGTGGACTCAATTTACTATGTCTAAGTGAATTAGTGATCACTACCTTACAGATCCAATGGATCATGTCCGCCTTCAATTATAATTGTTTTACAAATGGGTGCACAAATATACTGTGATGTGCACGTCCGTGATTATTCGACATGGACGGAGAATGTCTTGACAGAATGGGACTATAATGTTTTCATCATGTCCATTCTACCGTGGACTTCCCGACTAACCTTGGGTTTGTCGTTTGGCTTAGACTCACAACCAGCCAGTCTTGACGTAGTTGTCTTTCTTGACGAACCGTCTGCGTGTTGACTGGATAAACACACACGCAGGTCGCTACTCGTGTAGTTTGGGCAAGGTAGGAATCTCTGTAATGGGACAGGACAAAGTGCACTAAAGTGCAGCAAGCACACAGGTGAACTTTGATATGATGTGCACTCCGTACAGTCAGCATGATAAATGACCTTCAAGAGACACCCAACTACCCGTGCTATCGGCATTCGGTACACCTCGGCAAAGTAGTGCCGATGTGTATTCCTACGCGGAGCAGACAACTCGTCAGTAGCGTTAACCCCTGAACATTACACTCCACCCAATTTTCTTTTGAGGAGTGGACTCCCACGGGTTTACATGAATCGTATTCAATTGTCTTGTGCGACAATCATCATCTGTAAAATTACCACAGTTCGAAATCAATTCAATCATTGTCATACTCTGAATGTTTTTAACAACACAATTTAGTTGAACGAATGTTATACAACGAAGCACAGTTTCTTGAACTAGTTGAACTACGTATTTTCACATTATTACAAACTATAATGATAATCATGTCAATGTGCACCTCTTAATTGGTCCTCCAGTGGTCTTCCTTGAATGTCTATCAGTCAATCAACAATGCTCAACGTTTTGAAAACATACCAGTTACCTTTCAAACTGCCTATCGGTTTACACATTCAGTCTTTTCTGATAACAGAGTTCTGCACATATCTAAAACTTATTTCAGTAACTTTCCTGGACACTACTGAGTTCCGAATTTGCTGAAGAATCCTTTCTTTCCATTATATTGTCACACCATACATTGTGCATGAATCCCATTTCAAAGCATCACCCTGCGTGCAAAGTCGGTTGAGTTTGCCCCTCTTATGAGACCTGTGGAAAAATATTATCCTCCTTGCATATACTACCTTGACATGATCCTCTTGCAGACAACCAGACACACGTGTTTGCTAGGCACAGGCATCCTTTGTCATTCAAACTTGAGCACATACCGTGTTCATGACACACAGCGTACTCCCTCGACAAAAATCCCGGGACAAAATGTGTTTTGCTCTCGACATTTTTCCGTTTGTCTGCATTTGGATACACATCTAACCTTTATGCTCTTGGAGATCTTATTTTCCCACTTTCTTATTGTAAATAATCACATTCTAAGGGACGTGGTCCCAAGCCTTTATATACTTGATTTTCAGCAAATTTCCTTATACTATCTGCCTCTGGTGATTTACAGATGAATTGAATAAATAGCCAGGTACTGCCGCTACACACCCCCACTCACTGTTCCAAAATGTTTAGTCCCAAATGTGCAACCTGATATCCGCACCGATAAGCTGAACCAATGCCCGCCAGCCAGCTGCCATAAGAACGTTTGTTCAATCAAATAGGCAAATCAGATCACCCTATTACAAGCTCATGTGTTACAACTTTCCAAATCCAAATGTACCGTTTTAAATTTCTTTCGAGCAATGTGGTCACTTTATTGATTTTATTATCACAGTGTACCATGCAAATAACTAATTGGCATAGGTTCTGTACTTTGGTACAGCCAACTTCCTGGAAGCTGCGGTACTTGGACACCAACTTCCCTGCCTCTGAGACATTAGTCTATGGCAAATTCACATGCAACTCTTGACTAATAATTCTCTCTCCACCAAAATGGTTTAGAGTGTTTGATTCACCAAAAGTGTACAAAAATCGCCAACCGAAAACCGCAAAACATAATCACACCAACCCGTAGCTAATAAAAACAATACAGAATCACAAATCGAAACATTCCAACAACGAAACGAAAATGGGTCAGCAATACCAAACTCTATCCAGTCTCCTTCTACATGCGAAAAAACCAGACCAAACAAATCCTGTAACAACAATACTAACTGAATTACCTTAACCAAAAATTGATTACTATATTGTACATCAAAACAAAATCTTAACAACAAGAAAAATAAAAAGTGGACAAATTCTGGTCAACAAACACAATTATTTAGTCCAAGTCCAGGACAATTACTAGGTTTTCTAAAACACCATTAAGGTCCAATTTCATCCAACCATATTGAGTTACAATAACTTTTCAAAGGCTTGACCTGATAGTAACACTTGTATTGAACTCGATCCCATACACTTACTAGCTTTGCAGGTACTAAACACCTTAAACCACCCATTTTAATTAAAAATCATTGCCCAAAATACCCATCGACAAAACCATAGACTTAAATTCTCAGTAGTCAGTAAGGGAGTCAAAACTTGAAATACCAACCTACGATGGTACGTTTCATTTCCCCAACCCTACTAAACTACCCCCGCCACCCCGAAAAATCAAAAATTGGTTAACGAGGAAATTGACCCCCCCACCCCCACCCCGAAAAATCCAAAATTGGTTAACGTGGAAATTATTCCTCCCGACAGCAAATTCGTGTACAATTTGGTGTACATAAATATACCTGATGTATTTTTCACAGTTGTCCAATTAAAAAGATAAATTAAATAGAATAGGTTATAATAAAATTTTTATTAATAACAAAAATGGATAATAAAATACGTCAACTGAATTGGAATCTTTGTAATGTCTTTGTTGAAGAATTTTACGATGTTTATTCTACAAGGCATTAAAACCACTGTAAAATGTCAATTACTATGTGAATATCCGCAATACATGAAAATTATCAGCGTAAATTTATTACGCATGCGATAAAAACGTTGCATTTTACAACATATTAAAACCGGCAATTAATGTCGCCGGTATAAGTATCAAAAAATTTTTTTATGTAATGAAGCGACTAAATAGGATCGGAGAAACTACTAACCGAAAACATTATCCAAAACTAATTTATTTTAATAAAATACAGTTTAAAAATCAAAGATTCGTTTACGGATATGCTTTTTCTTTACTACGGATTATCTCTTTTATAACGAAGAAAATTGGAAAATTATTGAACGAAATTGGAAATTGAATCAGAAAAAAAACAAAAAAACAACTAACCGTTATTTAGTCGTGTATTGCCGCAGCATTTTTTCAGCCCCCATTTTTAATCCCAGAAGTCCCACCACTGCGGCGTTATAAGTAGGGAAACATGAATTTTCAAACATTTTTCCAGTCCGATTTTCTGCGGCCAGTTTTTACCCATTTTTTTGATCGAATGAGAAAAAATGTAAATGTTTTACACTGGAAAACGGAAACATCGATTTGTGGTCCTAAATTACGCATAGTTGTTCTACACCCACAAAAAGTAATGGGTAAGTAACTGGGTGAGGTAAGTGTAAGATTGGTATTAATGTCCAGTCTGAAGCCCATTAATTGGGAGATCTAATAAACTATGATGCGGTGGTAATTATTAGCACATTATGGTCAGTCAAAGACGTTGCCACCGCTACCGATTAATCAAACAAAGAATGTTGTGTGAAATTCGCAAACTTAGCAGGTGCAATTAAGGATGTATACAATAGCATATTTCGAAGAAGAAGGTTAAAACCAGTAATAAACCAGCATTATTATGCGTGAATCTACACGGGTTGTCGAATTACCATAAGCCCCATTTCTCCATACATTAGCCAAATATTTTGGCATTTTTCTGTCTCGAAATTAAATTTATCTACGCTGGTGTCTCATATCGGTCAATTTGTTGTCAGCTTGTTATTCGAATGGTTGTGAAAATTTTCCAATGTGACGAGTCACGCGTCAGCCATTATGTGAATAATTAATGAGGACACGGTAGTTTTGTAAAAGCAAATCAACCTTATGTCGGCTGCCGTCAGCATTATGTGAATAAATTAAATGAGGACAGTAGTTTGTAAAGCCAAACTCAATTCCCATGTCGTGGTGCGAGCATACGTAGCATACACGCATATCAGATCAGTACAGTATAAGTGGATAAACATTAAATCAATCAATAAACATGGCTAAGCTGAGGCATATACGCATGTATTTCTACAGCGACTTCTATGTCTATTTTTTGAAAACCTCCGATCTAATAAACTGGTGAATTACACACTTACGCGTTTTGTGTACTGTGTCAATATTTGGCTGGGGTAAACAGGTGTTTCAGTATTGCCCTTGGGGTAAAGTGTTCTGTCTGAACACATGGCTGCCTACGTGTTGTTTGATTATCAAACCCATGATTACGGGGCGACTCCGGTGACTTGCTTTTGTCGAATGCCAAACTGTAGTGGATTAAATAAAAAAAAACAAAAATTTCTTCGTAAGTAGTTTACCAATAAAACTTCAATTACAGGCGGTCGTAAATTTTTTAATTTTTAATTTTTCTATTAGCTTATTAATCGGTAAATACCTCCAATAAATGCTAACCACTAACTGCTTTGAGAAATGCCTACCTTGCACACGTTCCAGCATTGGGATGGATGGAACCATCGGAAAAGCAATTTTCTTATACTAATGACAAAATTTCGGCCGACTTTTTGCGTGAAAATTGTCTGCGCGCTATTTACTAGAACTGTTTTTTAACTTTTACCCATTTTTTTGGCCCAAAATTGGGAATAAGGGCTGCGCCTAATACATCAATATGCGCGGCAATACACGGCTAATATACGGTAGTAAAAGAGAAAAATGGATAATACAATACAATTTCTGGAATTGAAAAGTTTTGTAATATCCGTCCCCAAATGGAGTGGTGGTTTTTTCGGCTACCTTTTTTGCAGCGATGTTTCAGCTACCACAGAGAATAGGCCTTCCAACCGTCCAATACAAGAGGCACCACCACATAGAACATTCAAGAAAAATCCAGATGCAAAGAGCGAAACCGAACCATTTCTGCCTATTTTTCCGACATTTCTAACCGCCGGAAAGCGGTGGATCGCAAGAAAAAAACATTTTAAATTTTGATAATTTTTACTATCGTAAATACAAACCAATTGAACATATAAACATTTCAGCTTACGATTATAGTTCGCTACTTCTCTAAAATGCAAGAAATCTACAAAGTTACGCGACCGCAGCAAAAGAAATATGGGGATACCGCTCCCGTAGGAGAGCGGACCGACAAACACCGTACTACTTGATAATCAAAAAATTATAGTGAAAAACAACCTTGGCAACCGACATATCCACAGTTCTGCTACACTCCAACGATTAGAAGTTTACAGAGGGGATAGAAAATCTAAGCACAAGGGGAGGGAAATTTACGTACCACATTTGGAACAGATTTTCCGAATGTATTTGTAGACGAACATGGTTATGTATGGACACTACTAGCATCAAATCAAACAATCTCCACAACAAAAGCAGGTTTCTATATCCGTTTATCCGCGGCAGGGCCAATCGCAAAAACAATTCCTTTCCAAAACATTCAGAGCCCACGCCCGTCACGTAGTAGGGGTCT
Organism: Conchocele bisecta; assembly: GCA_029237695.1. Taxonomy (NCBI): domain Eukaryota; kingdom Metazoa; phylum Mollusca; class Bivalvia; order Lucinida; family Thyasiridae; genus Conchocele; species Conchocele bisecta. The sequence continues at coordinate 113,693,292 of CM055268.1, forward strand.
AACCTCGATTAGCCATAAACAAGTTACGGCATAGTAATTCCACATTCCTGATATTTCCGGAGACACAACAACACTATATAGAAATGAACATGTACAGCAATTTTAGAGTCGGATAGAACCGTTTTTTTTTTTCTTATTTTTTATAGTAAGATTCGAGAGAAAACAACATCCAGCAAACCAGAAACCAAGAAGCTTTATAGTTAGTTAGGCGAAACTAGATGTAGAACCAAATAGAAATAGGGTAGATCTTTTCGAAAAACTTCCTCCACAATTTCTAGAAAGCCTTCGACTATACGGTATAGGATTTGTATGCGATAGATTCTGCACAATATACTACGCAGGTACACTGAGATAGAGAATGTTTTGCACAATCCAACTAACAAAAACAAATTGGAAAAAGAAAAAAGATTGCCAATATCTTGGACAATGTAGACAATGTTAGGAGCCAACTGTATAATCTATTTCAGTCCCAAATCCACCAGTCGGATTCCCTATGGAGAGGAAAAATTTCTAACAACAAGTTTGTATGCCAGATGGGAAATGTGCAGGCCGTGCTCGACAGCAATGGGAAATAACAAAGTAGCAAACCTACTGCGATTTGTACAGATTTCTAGACTAGGAAAAGAAACATTTGCACACCCACTAGTAAAAACAAAACAAAAGGGGATAATGTAGGGGTAGAGGTGTCTCTATATGGAGTACAGGCAGAAGATATTTTATCTCTAGATCTTGCGAAACAAGCGGCTACAAAACACATACAGAAAATAATGGGGGGGACCCAGATGGAGGACGAGAAACTTTTTTATTTTGGGAACAACCACTCGAGAAAGCAATGGGAATGCTCTAAGCGGTCTACTATACACTGCAAACCTATTCTTTACTATCCAAAACACAGACAAAAACCACTATTTATGCTATATATTGGGGACACTCGGGAGGACACGAAGGCTATTTGTGGGGTAATTACAAAACATACCAAGACCCAAGAACATACAAAGTATTGGAAGAAAACATATTTTGCCTCTAATGGGTAACATCCGCTTTTGGTTTGTATTTGTAGGCCTCCCTTTAATCCACGCGGTCGTATTGGATCAGGATGAAGATGGGGTAGGTACCAACCCTACAAAACATACAGGGGAAAAACAGCAAGGTGGAATTCATATTCTAAGCGAGAAGCAAAGCACCGTTTGCGAAGGACATAGAAAGGAAATTTCCAGAACCCTGCAAGGGTATTCGTCCCACTAAGGGAGACACTGTAGTTTAATAGATGGCAAATGGAACCAGAAGGTTTGGAACCGGAACAAAGAACCCCCTCCATCCATTCCCAAATAGAAGAAGATAGCCACAACAAGAGAAACCTGTCTACTAATCCAACAAGAGAATCGAATTGCGAGACTAGCGGAAGAAAAACTTAAACTACTCAGTAGATTGAAAACAACTGGAGAGCACACGTCGAAATCAATAGGGAGGCCCAAGCCCAGGGAGAGGAAAGCGGGAGGAGTTGGGGAAAAGATATTTCTTCTACGACAGAAAGGGGAGCCCGCGAGAAGGCTGGAAGAAGGTGTCCGACAGGAAAGGCCCTACTAGAAGAAAAGATAGTAAAAACTACGGCAACCACTACACAGAAGCTAGTACAAGAGTTTCTCCCGCATGCACAAGAAATCTAACTAAAACTTCTTAGAACCTAATGGGTAAGAAGAGAAACCCAACCCGGTTTTGTTCCAGCCCTCGTGGAGGTACTTGGATTCCAAAACATCCAAAAATACAGAGAAAACATTTGGTGGTACAATTCCTAGCGATACCAAGCAAGAAACACTAGGAAGGAAGAACCCAATCCAGGACAAAGGGGACCAATTTCCCGATGATATGTAGGGACACCGAAAGCCCCTTTCAGATGTTCTCTCCATCCACCCAGAAATTAATTGGAGAAAATAACGCTTTTGCGGAAGGATTTTGGGTGAAAGTAACAAACCCACCCAGTTCTATTCTATGTGGGCCCGCAACACTTATTCCCCACTAGAATTCGATGTGGAAGGATTCTCAGAACCAATTCGGAAAACAAAACAAGAGTCCGCAGAGGTCCCTCCTAGGAATAGTTGTTAGCTCCCCAAAGGGAGGATTCGGCAAAACATGTTGGGAAAGATTACGAGGAAGGAAAGAGGGAGAATCAAGAAGAAGCCACAAAGGCAGACGCCACCGTGGAACAATTTGACAAGATGGTTTGTAACATCTCGGGGCCAAGAAGGTGGGAGGGGGGAACTAATGCGAGATGCTTAGAAACCCATGCCAACAGGACACAGAATTCAGAATATTCTGGATATTGGGGAGAGTATCGGTATTATCGGCAAGAAGGCAAAGGTATATTTGTTGCAAATATGGAAACGAAGCCCTGTACTGTTCAACACGCATTTGTGGAGGATCTGCTGGATGGAAACCCCAATGCTTCTAGAAAGGCCCATTCTCATGCGTACACTACAACTATGGCACAATAAAAGCAAAAGCAAAAAACAAGGAAATGCGAGTATCCATGCTGCCAGCTTTGTAGACCCCCCCTCCCAAACAAAACAACTATGCAAACAAACAAAGAGCTACGCCATGTAAGAAAAGGGTCGCGCCCTCCAGAGATGCTGGTGTACGGAGTCGCTAGTTTACCGTTCGGCGTACCGGACTAGTTTTGCGGAGTGCGCGAACTGGGGCTCGTCGGGGTCTACTTCGCTCTTCCCAGAGTTTGCAAAACTTCTAGGCGAGCGAATTTGGATACAGTGGTTTGACAAACCGCGTACACCACAAAAAATAACCCAAACCCAAACCACTTTGTTTTGTTTCTCTACAGTTTTCCAAAATAATGGGAAATTCGGTACCAACTCGGTTTCTTCGAAGAATATAGGGACGGAACCGTCGATAGCGGAACGTAAGTACAAAGCACGAAGAAGACCCCTAGGAAGAACAAAAAGAAACTACTAAAACCCCCGTAAGTGCACAGGGTGACCGCAACCGGTGGCCCTCCCACCCAAGTTATTCCCCAACGGATCTACTAGAAAGATATACGATACCGCAATGCTCGTTGCGAAAGAAAAAAATCGATCCGCCATGTCCGAACATGGGAGAGATAGTTCTTTGGAGAAACCGGTTGGATACACTGGCAACCCGCAGGTTGTTGGACGTCCAATTTCCGACGATGCCCGCACGGAGTTTGATTCCGGAGTGTCCGACAGAAAGACGAGGGCTGGAGGTGCAACGAAAGTTATTTGGAAAACTGTATAAAATAACCAAAGGGTTGGTTTTGGGTTTGGGTTTTTTGTTTTTTGTTGGTGTACGCGGTTTTGCAAACCCCATGTAATACCATTCGCTCGCCTAAAGAGAAGTTTGCAAACTCTCGGAAGAGCGAAGTAGTAGACCCGACGCCCAGTTCGCGCACTTCCGCAAAAAAACAGTCCGGTAACGCCGAAGGAAACTAGCGTCTCCGTACACCAGCACTCTGGAGGGAGCTGCGACCCTTTCTACATGGCGTAGCTTCTTTGTGGTTGCAATAGTTGTTTTGTTTGGGGGGTCTACAAAGCTTGGCAAGCTCTGGATACTCTACATTTTCCTTGTGTTTTCTTTGCTTTTGTTGTGCTCTAGATTGTCGTGTATGCATGAGCAATTGGGCCCTTTCTAGAATGCCATGGGGTTTCCATCCAGCTGATCCTCCACCAAATGGTCTTTTGAACACAGCATACAGGCTCGTTCCTATTTAGCAAAATATACCTTTCCTTGTCTTGACGGATCACCGTATACTCCCCATTATCCAGATATTCATGAACAGGCTTCCGTTAGTCCTGTTCTGGCCAGGGTTTCTAGGCTTCTCGCATTTAGTCCCCCACTTTCTTGTCCCCGGTGAATATAACCATCTTGCCAAAGTTGGTTCCCACGGTGGCGTCTTGCCTTTGTGGCTTCTTCTTGCTTCCTCCCCCTCTCTTCCTCGTCTATTTTTACCCAAACATTTTGTTTGCGATCCCTTTGGGTTGGGAGCTACAATTTCCTTCCCCTAGGTGGACTCTGCGAACTCTTTTGGTTTTTACCGAATGGTTTCTGAGAATCCTTCCACATCGAATTTCTAGTGGGGAAGTGTGCGGGCCCACATCAGATTGAAATGGGTGTGTACATTTCCCCAAATCCCTTCCGCAAAAAAGGCGTATTTCTCCAATATTTAACTGGGGTGGTGGATAGAAACATTCTGAAAGGGGCTTGCGGTGCCCAATCATATCATCGGGAATGGTCCTTTGTCCTGGATTGGGGTTCTCCTTCTAGTGTTTCATTGCCTTGTATCCGCTAAAGAATTGTACCACCAAATGTTTTTCTCTGTTTTTTGGGAATGTTTGGAATTCCAAGTAAACCTCCACGTGGGCTGGTAACAAAACGGGTTTGTCTCTGTCTAACCCAATAGGTCTAAAGAAGTTTTGTGTAGATTTCTTAGTGCGGTGCGAAACTTCTGTACTAAGCTTCGTTGTAGTGGTTAGCCGTAGTTTTTTCTAATCTTTTCTTCTTCTAGTCAGGGCCTTTCCTGTCGGACCACTTCTTCCCAGCCTCTTCTCGGGGCCTCTTTCTGTCGTTAAGAACTTAATCTTTTCCACTCCTCCCCGCTTTCTCTCCCTGGCGGCCTCCCTATTGATTTTGTAACGTTGTGCTCTCCAGTTGTTTTCTACTTAGGAGTAGTTTTTCTTTCCGCTTAGGTCATCGCAATTCGATCTCGTGTGGATAGTAGAACAGGTTTCCTCTTGTTGTGGCTATCTTCTCTATTGGGAATGGAATGGAGGGTTTCTCTGTTTGTCCCAGTTCCAAACCTTTCCTGGTTCCATTGCCATCGTATAAACTTCAGTGTTCCTCCTAGTGGACGAAGACCCACCTTGCTGGGTTCTGGAATTTCCTTTTCCTTTCATGTCTCCGCAAATACGGTTGCTTTGCTTCTCGCTAGATATTTGTTCCACCTTCTGTTTTTCCTGTATGTTTCGTAGGGTTTGTACCTACCCCATCTTCATCCTGAATCCAATACTACCGCGTGGTATAAAGGGAGGCCTTCTACAAATACCAAAAGCGGATACCCATAGAGGCAAAAAATTATTGTTTCTTCCAAAATACTTGTAGTTGTCTAGGTCTTGGAGTTAATGTTTTTGTATTACCCCACATAGCCATTCGGTGTCCCCGCGTGTCCCCAACAATATATAGCATATAATGTTGTTTTTGTCCTGTTTTGATAGTAGAAACTAGGTTGCAGATGTATAGTAGACGCTAAGAGCATTCCATTGCATTCTCGAGGGGTTGGTTGTTCCCAAAAAAGTTTCTCGTCCTTCTGGGTCCCCCAATTTTGTCTGTAATGGTGTTGTAACCGCTTAGTTTCGCAAGATCCCTAGAGAAATTATCTTCTGCCTGTAACTCCATATAGAGACAACCTCCTACCCCTACATATCCCCTTTTGGTTGAATAGTAGGGTTGTGCAAATGTTTCTCCTAGTCTAGAAATCTGTACAATCGCAGTAGTTTTGCGTTACGTTGTTTCCCATGCTGTCGAGCACGCCTTGCACATTCCCATCTGGCATACAAATTGTTTAGTTAGTAAATTTCCTCTCCATAGGGAATCCGACTGGTGGAATTTGGGACTAAGAATTAGATATACAGTTGGGCTCCTAACATTGTCTACATTGTCCAAAGATATTGCCTAATCTTTTTCCCAATTGTTTTTGTAGGTGGTTGTGCAAAACATTCTTCTATTCTAGTTGTACCTGCGTATCGTCTTTTGTTGCAATCTATCGCATACAATCCTATACCGTCTGAGTCGAAGCTTTCTAGAAAAGTGTGGAGTTTTTTTCGAAAATATCTCCCTAAGTTTCTATGTTGGCTACCATTCTAGTTTCGGCTACTACTATAGCTTCTTGGTTTTCTGGTTTGCTGGATGTTTTCTCTCGAAATACATTCTAGAACGGTTTTCTATACCGATCTCTAAAATTGCTGTACATGTTCTTCTATATTAGTGGTTGTTTGTGTCTCCGGAATATCTGGATGTGGATACTATGCGTACTTGTATGCATATCTTGGTAGACCCTACTACGTGCGCGTGGGTGGGCTCGAATTGTTGGAAAAGAATTGTTTTTTGCGATGGGCCCTGCCGCGGGATTACGGATTTAGTAAACCTGCTTTTGTTGTTGGAGATTTGATTTTGCTGCTAGTAGTGTCCATAACTATACATTGTCGTTCTACAAATACTTCGTGAAACTTGGTTCCAAATGTGTACGAATTCCCCTCCCCTTGTGCTAGATTTTCTATCCCCTCTGAAAAACTTCTATCGTTGGGAGGTGTAAGCAGACTGTGGATATGTCGGTTTGCCAGGTTGTTTTCTATATATTTTTGAAGTAGTACGCTGTTGTCGGTCCGCTCTCCTACGGAGCGTAATTCCCCCCATATCTTTTGCATTTTGAAAGAAGTCAGCTGAAACTATATAAATAGCTGAAATTTATATGTTCAAATTGGTTGTATTTCCTAGAAAAATTATCAAAATTATTTCTGCGGTCCACCTTTCGGTCGGTATAAATGTCGGAAAAATATGGCAGAATGGTTCGTTTTCGCCTTTCTCTGGATTTTCTTGAATTTGTTTCTATTGGTTGGTGGTTGCTCTTGGCTATTGGACGTTGGAGCCCTATTCTCTGTGATAGCTGAAAGTAGCTGAAAAAGGTAGACCTAAAAAACCTCCTCCCTGTTTGGGGACGGATTATTAACCATACCTATACAATCATGGGTTTTTCACTGAGAATTACCAAAATTCAGTCGAGGATTCCACCCTGTAACACCAACACTGTTGTGTAATTGATACACATCGGGCTCTGTTTACCTTGGGCTATTCAATTTAACGCATAGGTTCATAACCCCGTGTAACATTGAAACATTGGTCGTAATTGATAATTGTACAACACTAGGTAATGTTTATCATTAAACAGCCTAAACATTGGTCGGTGTGGGTTTGAAGGAGATACTCTAAATAGGATCGAGGGTCGTGGGAGTCTCGCCGGCGGTTGGAGCTAAACCTTTTTATTTTTATTTCTATTTTTCCCTACAAATGTGGTTTTTTAAAAATAATTAATTAATTCATATTGGTGCAGTAAACAATTTATTAATTAATAATTTTGATAATTCTAAAAAGAATTAATTAAGAAAATTATTAATAAATTTAAAAAAAAAAAGTTTACGTTCCTCCAAGGCTCGAACCCACGCCAGGCAAAATAAACCCTTTCTGGGCCCCACCGCCCTAGCCACCTTTCCTTCTCTGAATCCTTGTCTTTTGTCATTGCTCGTCTCATGTTGTGGCTAGCAGGGCCGGGTGTAATAGCTGCCTGTACAGACACAACCCATCTATCGCTTGACTCAGGAACCAGTGGTCGAAATTCTAGGCAACCACCTTGGAAGTGCCTGCAACGGAAGCACTGAGCCGCTCATTTTTACGTCAAGGGGAGGGCGTCCCCGCAATACAAAAAATCAATTTTTAGTTGGATTTAATTTTAAACATATATGAACGCTAAAACCGTGTTGTGCAATACAAACATATTTACTCGATTTATTTTTAATTTGTTTAATTATATAATAACAAGTTTCATTTTTCTTGAATTTAATATATAGGTTTAATAACGATTCTAAATTATTGAAAAATAAAGTAAAATTAAAAAAATTAAAAAACATTGCCAACCCAATTCAACAATGGTAAGAAAAATTACTTCCGGAATATCGATCTTAGCGGGTTGTGTAAAATTCACACCACGTGTGTGTAGTTATATATTACAGGTTGTTTGTTTTTGTTTTTCCATCCCCAGGAATGACGTAATTCCATGTAATCTCTCTATAAAAATGGACAACTTAATATATTGTGTAAGGTTTTTGTTTTAGGACACATAATTTGCATTGTTTAAAATAACACGTGTAAGTGAAACATTGTCGTCTCATTGATGTTGTGATTTACAACAAAATTTAAATTTAATAGGGTGATAACTCGTAGAAACATGTTACGTTATCAGTAAACGAATGCGTTGGGTTTTTAATGAGTTTTTATAATTAAAATACCCGCTTATAGTTTTATATACCGATACGCATTATCTGTCTAATTGTTCGTATTTGGTCCTTGTTAATAGTTGGTCTATCTTGCCGGTATAAATTTATTGTAAACATGCAACGTTTTTGTCGGAGGCGTAATAAATTACGCATGGTAAGTTTCCATATATGTCGTATATCGCCCAAGTGGTTCTTTTTCAATTTTAATAGAATTTATAATATAGGAACTAATAACCCCCGTCCGTTTTCTTCGTAAAATTTCTTCAAATCACAGTTAATTAAAAATAAACTTTCAATTATTCCAATTGTATTGTATTATCCATTTTCCATTTTCGTCTAATAGTTTGTTTTTTTTCTTTTGTTCAATTTCCATTTTCTTCCAATAATTTTCCAATTTCTTCGTTAAAAGGATGAGTATCGTAGAAAGCCATATCCGTAAACGAATATCTTTGATTTTAAAAAACTGTTTTTATAAAATTAGTTTTGATAAACATGTTTTCCGGGTAGTGTTTCTCCAATCCTATTTAGTCGCGTTCATTACAATAAATTTGATACCTTATACCGGGCGACATAATTGCCGGTTTTAAATATTGTTCAAATGCAAAGCGTTTTTATCGCAGCGTAATAAATTACCGCTGATATTTCATGTATTCGATTTTATCACATTAGTATTAGTCATTTTAACAGTGTTTTAATGCGTGTAGAAACATCCGATAAAACTTCTTCAACAAAAGACATTACAAGATTCCAATTCGTTGCGTATTTTATTATCCATTTTGTTATAATATTTTATTATAACCTATTCAATTTATACTGTTTAATTGGACGTGAAAAAATACATCAGGTATTTATGACACCATTTGTCACGATTTGCTGTCGGGAGATAATTTCCTCGTTAACCAATTTTGGATTTTTCGGGGGGTGGTGGGGGACAATTTCCTCGTTAACCAATTTTTGATTTTTCGGGGGTGGTGGGGGTAGTGTAGAGGGGTGGAAATGATACCATCATAGGTGGTATCATTTTGACTCCCTTACTTCTACTTTCCCAGTTAACATGGTTATAACAAAAGTCTTTAATCTCAGCCAGATACTACGGTTTACCGGTACTATAACTCGTTCAGGTCCCTTTTATCCTACCATTGGTGAAATAATCTAGTCTTAGCTCACGACAGCTAGCACGTCATGAACCAATCCACAGGCATCAGTTGAACACAAATATATTCCTCCCAGATTGTTCACATAGAGACAATTACAAACGTCACATCCACAAACACACAGTGAACCTAACATACAGAAACAAGCACAATGCACATACACACAATGAGAAACATAGGGAACACATGTGGGAACACACACAAACAGTGAACCTAACACAGAAACAAGCACAATGCACATACACACAATGAGAAACTACACATGGTGGGAACACACCAAACACACAGTGGACCTAACATACAGAAACAAGCACAGTGCACATACACACAATGAGAAACATAGGGAAGACATGGTGGGAACACACACAAACACACAGTGAACCTAACATACAGAAACAAGCACAATGCACATACACACAATGAGAAACATAGGGAACACATGGTGGGAAAACACACACAAACACACAGTGAACCTAACATACAGAAACAAGCACAATGCACATACACACAATGAGAAACATAGGGAACACATGGTGGGAACACACACAAACACACAGTGAACCTAACATACAGAAACAAGCACAGTGCACATACACACAGTGAGAAACATAGGGAACACATGGTGGGAACACACACAAACACACAGTGAACCTAACATACAGAAACAAGCACAGTGCACATACACACAATGAGAAACATAGGGAACACATGGTGGGAACACACACAAACACACAGTGAACCTAACAGACAGAAACAAGCACAATGCACATACACACAATGAGAAACATAGGGAACACATGGTGGGAACACACACAAACACACAGTGGACCTAACATACAGAAACAAGCACAATGCACATACACACAATGAGAAACATAGGGAACACATGGTGGGAACACACACAAACACACAGTGAACCTAACATACAGAAACAAGCACAATGCACATACACACAATGAGAAACATAGGGAACACATGGTGGGAACACACACAAACGGACATACAGGAAACACACACACAATGGGAGGTCCTTTCAAATGTAACACTGTGTTCAACAGCCACCAACGATGGAAGAAGCATGACTCACTATTTCCGGTACCAAAGAACATTCATTATTCTCCAACTGAGCAGCAACATCCGAAACCAGACAAATTTTCTCCAAACTTCATAAATAAATGACTTGTGCAAAATATTACACACAAAAAATAATGGGTGGGGTATTGTCAAAAACTCAACATATGTATGCACAAATGAAAACAAATGGCCCAAATTTCCACCGACCACTTTCGACTGATCAATGAAGAATAATTCACACAAACATCAGTTGCGATGACCTAAATTATATCAACCAACTAGCCAATGTATGGTTGAAACACGAGTCAAATGCACAGGCTGATCTGGGTCTGCACTGCCACTGGTCCAAATTTAATGCATTTGGTGCATTATGGTTGCCAGACCTAGTAATTTCCGCTGATCTGGGTCTACACTGGTCGTGTTTGATGCACTTGGTACATCAAACTGTCTAAGCCAATATCTAAGTTCTTAAGTGTTCTGGGACTAGCCTGGTCGCCCGGAAAGACAGTAATTTCTACTTTCGATTTCAACTGTAAACACGATTTTCGCAGGTGCGCGGGCCGCTTACATCATGTACAATAATAGTCAAATAATAAACACAAACTATATAATGAGAGTTTGTTCACACGTAAACAAGGAAAATATATCAGAATGTATTCTTCCCACGACGAAAACTAATTTGTTGATTGTTTCTTCGAGTAACTAAACTGGAAACTATTGAACCGCATTTCTTCAGCGTTCGGGTTTTTCCGTGATTCCATTCGTGTTTTTCCGGAAGTCGGCCAAAATGTCTTTCAAACACCAATTCCTCCCCCGTCTTCGCGTGAGTTTTTTTAAGAACGCCTCGTCGCCATTATAATGTTTCCCTCATGTCCATTCCACCGTGGACTTCCCGACTAACCTTGGGTTTGTCGTTTGGCTTAGACTCGCAACCAGCCAGTCTTGACGTAGTTGTCTTTCTTGACGAACTGTCTGCGTGTTGACTGGATAAACACACACACAGGTCGCTACTCGTGTAGTTTGGGCAAGGTAGGAATCTCTGTAATGGGACAGGACAAAGTGCACTAAAGTGCAGCAAGCACACAGGTGAACTTACCAAACAGTGATATGATGTGCACTCCGTACAGTCAGCATGATAAATGACCTTCAAGAGACACCCAACTACCCGTGCTATCGGCATTCGGTACACCTCGGCAAAGTAGTGCCGATGTGTATTCCTACGCGGAGCAGACAACTCGTCAGTAGCATTAACCCCTGAATATTACAGGACTGAATTGAGATTTTTCGTAACTGTTAGTGTATTATTGGTACTGTCTCAGTCGATTATCTTTACCCGAACACGATCACTAATCTACATCAAACATTCAAATAACTTACCTCTGCAGAAACGTGCCATTGTTGTTGTTGATGTTGGTTTTCTAAACAAAACTGTAACTTCAATGCACATGCGCAGTGGGGCATGCGCAGTCTACAGAAAATTTCCCGCGCGACACATGCGCAAAGCACTGCGTGATATAATGAACAAATAGTGGTACGACTGTCCATCCATCAGATTTTGATGGACGGACACTATGCCTACGGACGTCTTATGCTTGTGCACCAACTTTCGTGAAATGAACCACAGCAAGTGATAGAACATTTCTACCGCATCTTATTCATGAAAACTGTTATTAATAATTACCGTAGACATCAAATTGGATATCGCTGAAGTCGCAACCTTGGTATTTCCCAATTGTTCCATAATTTGTTTATGCTGTGATAATTCTGTAAGATTCTGCAATTGGGCTAAGGTAGCTAGCTGCTTCCGTAGTGAGGTCGATGTCACAGATTCAGGGTTACAGAGTCTTGCATCTTTGAAAAAATGTCTCAAACTGTCGACTCCTCTGAATGGAAACCTAGCAGATCCAGGTTGGGCAAACAACAAGTCACTATCAATTTCTTCTTTTGCTCTCATTTTTGTCGTGCCTGCTTTAGCAGAGGCGCGACTATAGTCGGCGCTTTTTCCGTCAGCGTCAGCGTCGTCCGGTTTTTTTGTAAGGCAAATGCGTTAAAGTTATTGTTTTTTCACAATATCTCTTTAACCCCTTGCCAGACATTGATAATATTTCACATCAATGTTTGTCTAGGGATGATGCTTCATTAGACACACCCCCACATCCAAATTTTGAAGGTCAAGGTCATTTATTTCCTTGTAATGTTCACCGGTTTTGTAATAGAAATGCGTTAAAGTTATTGTTTTTTCAGAATATCTCTTTAACCCCTTGCCAGACATTGATAATATTTCACATCAATGTTTGTCTAGGGATGATGCTTCATTACGCCCACCCCCACATCCAAATTATCAAGGTCAAGGTCATTTATTTACTTGTAATGTTCACCGGTTTTGTAACAGAAATACGTTAAAGTTATTGTTTTTTCACAATATCTCTTTAACCCCTTGCCAGACTTTGATAATATTTACATCAATGTTTGTCTAGGGATGATGCTCATTACGCACACCCCCCCCACATCCAAATTATCAAGGTCAAGGTCATTTATTTACTTGTAATGTTCACCGGGTTTTGTAACAGAAAATGACGGTTAAGTTATTGTTTTTTTCACATATCTCTTTACCCCTTGCAGGACTTAGATAATATTTCACATCAATGTTTGTCTTAGGGTGATGCTTCATTACGCACACCCACATCCAAATTATCAAGGTCAAGGTCAATTTTATTTGTACTTGTAATGTTCACCGGTTTTTGTAACAGAAAAATGCGTTAAAGTTATTGTTTTTTTTCACAATTTCTCCTTTAACCCCTTGCACAGACATTGAAATATTTCATATCAATGTTTGTCTAGGGGATGATGCTTCCAATTACACACACCCCCACATCCAAAGTCTGAAGGTCAAGGTCATTTATTTACTTGTAATGTTCACCGGTTTTGTGTAACAGAAACTGAGTTTTTAAAGTTTATGTTTTTTCACTTAAAGTTAATTGTTTTTTCAACAATATCTCTTTAACCCCTTGCCAGACTTTGATAATATTTCACATCAATGTTTGTCTAGGAATGATGCTTCATTACGCACACCCCCACATCCAAATTTTGAAGGTCAAGGTCATTTATTTCCTTGTAATGTTCACTGGTTTTGTAACAGAAATGCGTTAAAGTTATTGTTTTTTCACAATATCTCTTTAACCCCTTGCCAGACTTTGATAATATTTCACATCAATGTTTGTCTACGGATGATGCTTCGTTATGCACACCCTCACATCCAAATTCTGAAGGGCAAGGTAATTTATTTACTTGTAATGTTCACGGTCAAATGCCTCGGCAGGCGCGACACCGCTTCCGTGGCGGAATTCTTGTTTAGCCAGGTTTTTTGGGAAAAAATCCAGGCTATTGGATTGGCGAAAGCCGGGCGGGTGGGCGGGCGGGCGGGCGGCGTCCACAATCAATGTTAAGTTTTCGTGTTTGAGTCCATTTCTTTCTTACTATACCACCTAGGACCACCAAACTTTCACAGCTTCATAATCAAGGGGTGCCCACCACATATCACTATCCAACATGTTACTTTTTTTTAACTTGACCCATTTTTTCCGCGCAGTCAACTTAGCCATTTTCAATGTTAAGTTTTCGCGTTTACAATGTTAAGTTTTCGTGTTTAAGTCCATTTCTTTGGTACTGTACCACCTAGGACCACCAAACTTTCACAGCTTCATAATCAAGGGGTGCCCACCACATATCACTATCCAACATGTTACTTTTTTTTTAACTTGACCCATTTTTTTCGCGCAGTCAACTTAGCCATTTTCAATGTTAAGTTTTCGCGTTTACAATGTTAAGTTTTTCGTGTTTAAGTCCATTTCTTTGGTACTGTACCACCTAGGACCACCAAACTTTCACAGCTTCATAACCAAGGGATGCCTACCACATACAACTATCCAACATGTGACCATTTTTTTTACCTTCACCTATTATTTCTACGTAATTGACTTACGTTAACTTTTTAAAGTACGTCTGGTTAAATATTTTGGTTAAAACTTTTTCGTTATACTATATCTCTGCAACTACTTCGCCCATTACCTTGAAACTTCACATGGGTGTTTATCATCATCCATATTTTCATTCTAACCCCCAACCGTGCGGCCCCTGTGCCCAATGTCAAGGTCAAATTACTTTGAATTTTTTTGTTAAAGTTTTTTTGTGTACTATATCTCTGCAACTGCTTCACCCATTACCTTGATACTTCACATGGGTGTTTATCATCATTGTCGCACCCGCTTGTGGAAAGCGCGATATCGTCGGCATTTTGGCGTCCGTCCGTCCGTCCGTCCGTCCGTACGTCCGTGTGTCCACGGTTAAATAAGTTTTTTTTCGTTAAAGTTTTTCCATCTACTACATGTATATCTATTTTTTTAGTGTCCATGCCTCGCCCCAAGGCGCGACATGCAGGCCACGGCCATCTAGTCTACAAAAAGTGGGTATAATTATGTTATCCAAGTGTCTATGCTTGGAAAAAACCTGGCCTTCGTGGCTTTGCCTCGTTTCTTGTTTGTCGAATGTACTGGTATTGTTGAGGGTTTTTCGCATGCATCTTCGCATTCTTTGACCAAATGAAACGATATCAAAGTAATTTCTCGCTATGAGTGAAACACTGTCATTTGCCATTCTGTTCAAAATAATCTCTCGGAAATGTTCCACTGCAGCACTAGACACTGGCAACAATGCAGCACTTGCAACTTGGTGATATTTTTTCACTTTAGTGTTTTTAGCCAGGTTTTTTGAAAAAAAATCCAGGCTATTGGATTGGCGAAAGCCGGGCGGGCCGGCGGGCGGTGGGCGGGCGTCCACAATCAATGTTAAGTTTTCGTGTTTGAGTCCATTTTTTAGTCCAAAATTGTTAAAATGACGTCATTACGTAATCCAAGATGGCCGCGTCTAAAAATAGCACAAATTCTTCAAAAATCTTCGTCTCAAGAACCACCAACCGGATTTCGACAAAAACTTGGTAGGAATGATCAAAAATGGGCGTGGCCCATGCGGTCAAATTGGGGTCAAATTTTATTTTTGACCATATATCAAATCGAAGGCATCAACGAGGTGATCACTCTGGTGCATTTTTTGTCGAAATCGGATGGTTATGTCATCCAAGATGGCCGCCAAAATGTCAAAAGGTCGTTCTTTTATCAGAGATTTCAAAATTCTTCTTCACATGAACTGCTTGGCCTATGGTAGCCAAACTTAAAAGTTATGGTCCGTGGGTGAAGCCTTTTCAGATTTGTGAAAATGGAGATCATCGCTAATCCAAGATGGCCGCCGTCTAAAAATAGCATAAGTTCTTAAAAAAATCTTCTTCTCATGAATTGCTGGCCGGATTTCGACGAAACTTGGTAGGAATGATCGATGTACAATGCTCTTTCAAATTTGTTAAAATGGTGACCCCGGGGTCAAAAATGGGGGTGGCCCGTGGGGTCAAATTGGGGTCAAATTTTATTTTTGACTGAATATTGTCATGTCTATATCAAATCGAAGGTATCAAAGAGGCAATCACTCTGGTACATTTTTTGTCGAAATTGGATGGTCATGTCATCCAAGATGGCCGCCGAAAGTTCAAAAGGTCGTTCTTTTATTAAAGATTTCAAAATTCTTCTTCACACGAACCGCTTGGCCCATGGTGGCCAAACTTCACAGTTATGGTCCATGGGTGAAACCTTTTCAGATTTGTTAAAACGGAGGTCGTCACTAATCCAAGATGGCCGCCGTCTAAAAATAGCACAAATTCTTAAAAAAATATTCTTCTCATGAACTCGACGAAACTTGGTAGGAATGATCGATGTAGAATGCTCTTTCAAAGGTGTTAAAATGGTGACCCCTAGGTCAAAAATGGGCATGGCCCATGTGGTCAAATTTCTATTTGACCAAATATGCTCATGTCGTATATCAAATTGAAGGTATCGGTATCCATTTATTCGAGATTTTGAACATCTTTTTCTCAGGAACCACATGGCCGATGCTGGCCAAAGTTAAGAAGATCCTTGGGTGAAGCATTTTCAGATTTGGTAAAATGAGAGTCATCGCTTAATCCAAGATGACCGCCATCTAAAAATAGCACAATTGTTTTAAAACACATATGAACTCAATGTCACATTCTCCTCTGGTGTTCATGGAGTCAGGTGAGCGAATCAGGGCCATCATGGCCCTCTTGTTTATAAAGCTCTTTATTTGTATCCATGGCCTATTCCATAAAAGAGGCTCTTTCTTCCTTGCCTCTTCTATTTCATGCTTCCCTGGTATTTTTCTATGAAGAAATAGGTTTTTGGTGTTCCATTAACAGGTGCGTTCCAAGTTGTTGGAGGTGCGTCAGTGACTGGCCTTTAATTTTCCTCAGCGTCACTGTCCTCCTCATCCTCCGGGGGCTCTGCACTAGTTTTAAGATACAATCAAATGATTGCCATGCAATATAAATTAAGATGAATTTACTTAGGAATATAAATGCGAAACAAAAAACTGAACTATTTCTTGGTGATAAATGAGACTATCCAAAGAGGGTGTATTTCAAAATATATATATCAAGCATGATTTAAAGGTTGGGGATGGGATACAATTATAAGAGGATTTTTGGGCAAGAAAAATAAAATTTCCTACAGACTTGCCTAATGAATTAGGGCAATGATATATACATACCGGTAACTAGAAATGTGGCCCGTCGGCACACGAATGCCACCGCTGGCAGCCTATGAGAAACGCGTATACAAACCTTAACCCGAAATCGGGACATACGTATGTACGTACGGATGGACATGGGTAACGCTATATGCCACCGACAACTATTGTTGCGGTGGCATAATAAAGTACTACACTGCAGCTCCATTATAACGCGGTGGTCGGGGTCCAAGATTTCAAACCGCGATCGAATCCGACCGCGTTATAAAATTTCGGGACATGCACGGGTACTGGTACTGCACAGGTTACTGGTATCATTCGCATTTCGGTTACCAACTATTGCGGGAATTCCATTAGCAACGGACCCATATAAAATCATGTCATTTGAACAGAAGTTAAAAGTAATTATTAATAATGCCTATGACATACAAACTTGTATGTATTAATGTATTAAACATACCGGTACAAGTTATTTATAAAAATCATGCTTATTACGTTGTATAGTGCTCGCGATAGACAGACGCTTATTACAATGTATACTACTCGCGATCAACAGACGCTTAAACGGATTAATTGATAATAAATAATGCCTATGGTCACGTGTCCTGCCTATTTCCATGCTGTTGATACGTGCATAATCTCAAGATGTGGGGTCACGTGATCTATTGTTTACGCTGCAAGTCATATTGATGAATGAAATTTACGATTTAAGCGAGATTGCCGTGGGCTGCAGTGTAAACAATAGACCACGTGATCCCATACCCAGATAATGCTGAAACACCAGTCTATTTATAGAACGCTAAATATTACACCTGGGAGTAAAGAAAAAGAAAGGCGATCGAACACGCAACCATTTATTAGCGACAATTATGTGTAATTGAATTGATTAATAAATATGCCTATTAATAATAATAATAATAATAATAATAGTCTTTATTTTGAGAGGGTAACACATTTAGTTTTCACTAATCTTCCATGTGGCCCTCTATTATATACACACATGTATGACAGAGGCAAGAATTTAAACATGTTACATGTACAAAAATCACAGAGTAAGGAAACAACAGGATATCATTAACCCATTGCATTCTAGGAATACACTACCTGGATGATAAATATTAAATAACTTAATTTTCAACAAAACGGTTAAAAGAGTGGTAACAAAATATATTTTGGAAAATTAAAGAAAAACAAATTGTAGTTAAATTTGATTGTAATAATTATGCCTAGTAATTAATGTATTCTGAATGCAATGCTATAATGGATTTGAGGACATCTCTACACCAAATGTTTAATTACGTTGATCAGGGAAATTATGATAATGCCCCAAAGAGAAGTGAGAATGACAAATGTGATCATACTTGACACCCTTATGATGATAAATTGTGAAGTTTTTAGCTAACATGACCCCATGTGGTTTGCATTTGATTACTAGTTAAGGAGCAGACTAACCAACAGATACAAATATTTTGTTCTTACACTTAAACACACACTAAACATTGCACCCACATGAACCACACACACACACACGGGCGCACACACACTATTTTATACAAGTATTTACAAGGTCAGTTGACATGTATCAAATGGAAAATTAAAGACAATGCATATACATGTATCTATCTCGTGTAAACAAATGTAATTATTTTACCATCCATTTAATGAAATGACAATGAAAAGAGTCAATAGTTTTAACATGTTTTATGTCATTTGGCAAGCTATTCCATATAATTGGACCTGCATATGCAATGCTTTGTTTATAAATCTCTTTATTAGGTCTGGGTAATATGAAGTTATGTGATGTTGCTGATCTCAGTACTGGTGCATTATTGGCTTGATGTTTTATGATAATCGGAAATATAGTGTGGTGTTTCTGATTTAGATACTTTATACATGAACTTTGCTTTACGAAGATAAAGTCTCTCAAAGACGGTCAAAATTTTCAGTTGTTGCATAGTTCTTGCTATATCATCAACATTGTAATTCATAATTATTTTGCATGCACGTTTCTGAAGTCTAAAAATTCTATTTAAATTTGTCTGTGATGTACCTCCCCAAACAATATTACAGTAATCTATATGAGGTTGAATATATGTTTTATAAAACTGGATTCTAGATTCTATTGACAAATATTCCTTAATTCGTGATAAGAGCCATAAATTGGATGAGATTTTCTTACAAGTTTTGTCTATGTGGACTGACCATGAGAGATTGTTGTCTACAACAACTCCTAATATTTTGTCATTTGAAATGGTGTTTAAAATCATCATTTTTGAAATCTAGGTTTAAAAGAATCAGATGGAAGAACAGTTCTTTTCTGATGTGTAGTTATTAACATTACTTTGGTCTTTTTTGTATTGATAAGCAATTCGTTGGCGTTGCACCGACACCAATCTGACAGGTTATTGATAGATTTTTGTAAATTATTTTCGATTTCCGTCTTGGATGAACCTATATCATAGAGAGTTGGTATCATCTGCATATAGATCAGTGTTTACTATATCTGTGTAGAGGGGCAGGTCATTTATAAACATTAAAAATAATAGCGGTCCCAAAATGGATCCTTGGGGTACGCCATCGCATATTTCTTCACTTTGAGAAATGACATTGTTTACATATACTTTCTGCTTCCTATTTAATAAGTATGATGAAAACCATGAAATTGCATTGTCACTTAGCTTATAGTGTTTCAGTTTCGTCAATAAGATTTTGTGATCAACAAGAATCGAAGGCTTTTTTAAAATCTACCATCACTACTCCTACTAATAATCCTTTATTTATAGCATCTAACCAGTTGCTAAGCATGCCCAATAATGCAGTTTCGCAAGAGTGTTTTGGCCTAAAGCCTGATTGCGTTTTATGTAATAATTCATTGCGTTAGAAAATGCATTAATGCGTCATGTATCATGTTTTTCGAGTATTTTTGAAAGAAATTGGCAATATAGAGATTGGCCTATAATTGTTTACATCATCTTTAGGACCACTTTTATGTAATGGCGAAACTTTACCTTCTTTCCATTTGTCAGGGAATACTGAGCTGTTAATACTCTGGTTGCAAATGTATGTGATGCTATCTATAACATGAGGTGCTTCAATTTTTAGTAGACGGGGGCCTATGTTATCTGAACCAGTTGCTTTACTAACATCAATATTTTTAAAAAATGTTTCGACCTGTTTTCTGGTAATTTCAGGAACAACAAACTCGGTGTTTGGTGGAAGTTTGCTGTTACAGAATAACTTAAGTTTATCAAAGTTAGATGTTTTGATTGGTTCTTTCAAAGTTGAGGCAATAGAGACAAAAAATTTGTTGAATTCATTTGCAATATCACTGCAATTATCAGATTCGTTATCACCTATTTTCACAGATGATACGGGTGTATTGTCTTTTCTTTTGTTAATTTTTATTTCTTTGAATATTTTCCATACATTACTAGGATCTTTACTATTTTCACTAATCATAGCTGCATATTGTGACTTCTTTGATTCTTTTATAAGTGCAATAACTTTATTTCGCCACATCTTATACTGATGTTCCTCGTTTAATGATTTATATCTATCCCTTGTTTTAATAGCTTTAAGTATATCTGGAGTTAACCATTTTGGCTGTTGTTCGCGTCTTACTCTTTGCGTACCGTCTTTTCTAAAAAATTGAAAGTTATTCAGCATGAAAAAGTTATCAGGGTGAACTGCTTTTAACTTTGTTTCAGTTAAACCGAATATATGAATATCGTTGTTAGATCCATTCATCATTATATCTAATTGGTCAACCTTATTTTGTATACCTTGAATATTGAGATGACCAATTTTTAGGCCTTTAGATGGTAGCTTTAAATCCATTGCATTATCAGTTATGTTTGCATGTATTGAATCATTAAGAGTTGAGTTTTGATACATTCCCTCCCTATCAAGAACAGATGTGTTATTTGTTGAATTATACACCGTCTCAGTCTCATAACAATCATTTCGTTGGCTAGTTATATTAAATGATGCATGCTATCAACAGTAATTGAAATATCAGTGGCATGCACATTTCTAACACGGTTATTGTTACGAGTCAAAACATTTTCATTTGCATCAGCTATATCAAAATCACATTGACACATTTTTTCATGACAGTTTTACACACAAGTGTTCTAATATTGAAAATGTGTTTTTTACATGAATACCAGAAAATTGTTCATTTGGTTTGGCATATTTGCCGATTTTCTATCTCTTCAAACATAAACCAGATTTGTCCTTGTGACCATATAGTTCGCACTTGAAGCAACGTATCTGGGACTTATGTCGGCAATCGTCAGTTGAATGGTTTGTAAGGCCACATTTCAAACATCTGACCTGGTTATCAGGAAATATGGGTAGCTGCCATACCCCTCATTCGTATTGCTGATATGGTGATCTCGCCCTTGTTGGAACCTTGCAGCATGCTGTGGTGTATCCCTCCTGTACTGTTCCCGGCTATTATTTGGTTTTGTGTTCATGGGGATGGGAAATACACACTTGTCAAAGTCATCAACAATTTGTATTTGCTGATTTATAGTTCCCAGTAGCCTTCTCACCCCTGGCCTGGATAAGTGGATATTAACATGATTACCTGATTAAAGGTACATGTATTACGTTTGCTAACATACTAATAATAATCCTTTCATGGACTTTGAACTTCGTTGTTTGAATAAACTTGCAGAAATCATGAATCAACTAATTACACGATGCCTACGACGTCCTACGATTTTTTTTTATTTTTTTTCTTTGTTTTTTTTTATTTTTTTTTTCTCGATTTTTTAAATATTTTTTTGAGATCCACGAGAGACCCGCGTTATAATGGAGATCGCGCTATACGCGACCGCGTTATAATGGAGCTGCAGTGTATTAACCATTTTCTTTCTTTAATACCTATGTATATAGTGAACTGAAATGAACCAGATGGCCGCGGCCCGCATGTCGAGTCCGCCGAGGCTTTTGATGGTCTCAGAGTGTATTTATTTGAAGTTTGATGCCCAATAAGCATACAAAGTTTCAAGGAAATCTGACTTACGGTTACAGAGATAGTAGGTATGTGAAAACTTTAACGCAAATTTTGACAGAAACTTTAACGCAAACTTTAAGTCATTTGACCTTGACATAGGGGCACAGGGGCTGCATGAGTGGAACACAGAATGAATATATGGATGATGACTAATAAGTATATGAAGTTTCAAGTCAATGTGACTTAGGACTGCAGAGATATAAGGTATTTAAAACTTTAACGCAGATTTTGGAACGCAAACTTCTAAGTCATTTGACCTTGGCCTTGGGCACAGGGGCCGCATGAGTGGGATACAGCATGAATATATGGATCATGACTATTAAGCATATGAAGTTTCAAGTCAATGTGACTTAGGACTGCAGAGATATAATGTATTTAAAAACTTTAACGCAGATTTCGGACGCACAGACGCACGGATCAAGGTCACAGACTTGGTGCGTTCGAAACCTGAACGCTCAGGTAAATGCCTTATTATGCCCCCGCCACCGAATGGTGAGGGGGGCATATAGTGTTAACGGCGTCCGTACGTACGTCCCGAAACCTTAACCCTGGGTAAATGGCTTATAATTTCTGTTTCATTGCTCGGATCTGCTTCACATTTCACACACGCATTGCTCCAATGGTCCTCTACCGCTCTATGACAAATCCACATTCGTCCCGCCCCCGCTAAGCCCAGGGTCAAGGTCACAGACTTGGTGCTTTCGAAACCTTAACGCTGGGTAAATGGCTTATAATTTCTGTTTCCTTGCTCGGATCTGCTTCACATTTCACACACGCATTGCTCCAATGGTCCTCTACCGCCCTGTGACAAATCCACATTCGTCCCGCCCCCGCTAAGCCCAGGGTCTAGGTCACATGCTTGGTGCGTTCAAAACCTTAACGCTCGGGTAAATGGCTTATAATTTCTGTTTCATTGCTCGGATCTGCTTCACATTTCACACACGCATTGCTCCAATGGTCCTCTACCGCCCTGTGACAAATCCACATTCGTCCCGCCCCCGCTAAGCCCAGGGTCAAGGTCACAGACTTGGTGCTTTTGAAACCTTAACTCTGGGTAAATGGCTTATAATTTCTGTTTCCTTGCTCGTATCTGCTTCACATTTCACACACGCATTGCTCCAATGGTCCTCTACCGCTCTGTGACAAATCCACATTCGTCCCGCCCCCGCTAAGCCCAGGGTCAAGGTCACAGACTTGGTGCTTTCGAAACCTTAACGCTGGGTAAATGGCTTATAATTTCTGTTTCCTTGCTCGGATCTGCTTCACATTTCACACACGCATTGCTCCAATGGTCCTCTACCGCCCTGCGACAAATCCACATTCGTCCCGCCCCCGCTAAGCCCAGGGTCAAGGTCACAGACTTGGTTCGTTCGAAACCTTAAAACTTGGGTAAATGGCTTATAATGTATGTGTCCTTGCTCGGATCTGCGTCACATTTCTCACACGCATTGCTCAAATGGTCCTCTACCACCCTGTGACAAATCCACATTCGTCCCGCCCCCGCTAAGCCCAGGGTCAAGGTCACAGACTTGGTGCGTTCAAAACCTTAACGCTCAGTTAAATGGCTTATAATCAAATATGCCTCATTTTCTTTGGCTGCCAGCGGGGGCATTCGTGTGCCGACAGGCCACATTTCTAGTTTGGTTAAAGTTTTTCCATCTACTATATCTCTTTTTTTAGTGTCCATGCCTCGCCCCAAGGCGCGACATGCAAGCCATGGCCATCTAGTCTACAAAAAGTGGGTATAATTATGTTATCCAAGTGTTTATGCTTGGAAAAAACCTGGCCTTCGTGTCTTTGCCTCGTTTCTTGTTTGTCGAATGTACTGGTATTGTTGAGGGTTTTTCGTATGCTTCTTCGCATTCTTTGACCAAATGAAACGATATCAAAGTAATTTCTCGCTATGAGTGAAACACTGTCATTTGCCATTCTGTTCAGCACTAGACACTGGCAACAATGCAGCACTTGCAACTTGGTGATATTTTTTCACTTTAGTGTTTTTAGCCAGGTTTTTTAAAAAAAAATCCAGGCTATTGGATTGGCGAAAGCCGGGCGGCGGGCGGCGGCTGGGCGGGCGGGCGGGCGGGCGGTGGGCGGGCGGCGTCCACAATCAATGTTAAGTTTTCGTGTTTGAGTCCATTTCTTTGTTACTGTGCCACCTAGGACCACCAAACTTTCACAGCTTCATAATCAAGGGGTGCCCACCACATATCACTATCCAACATGTTACTTTTTTTTTTAACTTTTTTTAACTTCACCCATTTTTTCTGCGCAGTCGACTTAGCCATTTTCAATGTTAAGTTTTCGCGTTTACAATGTTAAGTTTTCGTGTTTAAGTCCATTTCTTTGGTACTGTACCACCTAGGACCACCAACATTTCACAGCTTCATAACCAAGGGGTGCCTACCACATACAACTATCCAACATGTGACCATTTTTTTACCTTCACCTATTATTTCTACGTAATTGACTTAGCCATTTTCAACGTTAACTTTTTAACGTACGTCTAGTTAAAGTTTTTTGGTTTTAAAACTTTTTCGTTATACTATATCTCTGCAACTGCTTCGCCCATTACCTTGAAACTTCACATGGGTGTTTATCATCATCCATATTTTCATTCTAACCCCCAACCGTGCGGCCCCTGTGCCCAATGTCAAGGTCAAATTACTTTGAATTTTTTTGTTAAAGTTTTTTCGTGTACTATATCTCTGCAACTGCTTCACCCAATACCTTGATATTTCACATGGGTGTTTATCATCATTGTTGCACCTGCTTGCGGAAAGCGCGATCCTGTGCCCAATGTGATGTGAAGGTCAAATTACTTTGATTTTTTTTGTTAAATTTTTTTCATGTACTATATCTCTGCAACTGCTTCACCCAATATCTTGATACTTCACATGGGTGTTTATCATCATTGTCGCACCTGCTTGCGGAAAGCGCGATCCTGTGCCCAATGTCAAGGTCAAATTACTTTGAATTTTTTTTGTTAAAGTTTTTTCGTGTACTATATCTCTGCAACTGCTTCACCCAATACCTTGATACTTCACATGGGTGTTTATCATCATTGTCGCACCTGCTTGCGGAAAGCGCGATCCTGTGCCCAATGTCAATGTCAAATTACTTTGAATTTTTTTGTTAAAGTTTTTTCGTGTACTATATCTCTGCAACTGCTTCACCCAATACCTTGATACTTCACATGGGTGTTTATCATCATTGTCACACCTGCTTGCGCAAAGCGCGATCCTGTGCCCAATGTCAAGGTCAAATTACTTTGAATTTTTTTGTTAAAGTTTTTTTCGTGTACTATATCTCTGCAACTGCTTCACCCAATACCTTGATACTTCACATGGGTGTTTATCATCATTGTTGCACCTGCTTGCGGAAAGCGCGATCCTGTGCCCAATGTCAAGGTCAAATTACTTTGACTTTTTTTGTTAAAGTTTTTTCGTGTACTATGTCTCTGCAACTGCTTCACCCAATACCTTGATACTTCACATGGGTATCATCATTGTCGCACCTGCTTGCAGAAAGCGCGATCCTGTGCCCTATGTCAAGTTCAAATTACTTTGAATTTTTTTGTTAAAGTTTTTTCGTGTACTATATCTCTGCAACTGCTTCACCCAATACCTTGATACTTCACATGGGTGTTTATCATCATTGTCACACCTGCTTGCGGAAAGCGCGATATCGTCGGCATTTTGGCATACGTCCGTCCGTTCGTCCGTGTGTCCGGTTAAAGTTTTTTGGTTAAAGTTTTTCCATCTACTATATCTATTTTTTTAGTGTCCATGCCTCGCCCCAAGGCGCGACATGCAGGCCACGGCCATCTAGTCTACAAAAAGTGGGTATAATTATGTTATCCAAGTGTCTATGCTTGGAAAAAACCTGGCCTTCGTGGCTTTGCCTCGTTTCTTGTTTCCTTTATTGTGGGGATGACAGTTTTTAACATGTCTCCACAAATCAGTTCCTAGGAATGTTCAGACAAGTATCACACTGAACATATTTTGTTCCATCCCTCACAGTAGTCACCCCTGTTCATTATATCCCTCCAAACCGTCTTTCTTTCCTTTGAATTCTTATCATAAGCCAATGCTCTTTGCACATCAACTTCATTTGAGTGCACCTGCTCCAAATGTCTAGCAAGTTTGGCGTATCGTTTTGTGCAATAAACACAGGAATGTTGCTTATCCCAAACTCTCTTTCCATCCTCTGACTTCTTGCTCATGGCAACATATACAGTCGCGACACCGCGGTTCGTGTACATAAGGATTTGATCGTGTTGGCCTTGAATAATATAACATATAACAACATAATTATTTAACCAAAACATAACAGAACCTACCTTAGTAAGCCTGTGAATCTTGTTTTATTGAAATATTCACTGTCCAACGTGCAGTCGCCATTTTTCATAAACAACTTCACAACGAGGCTGGAATCAGACTGGCACACGTGTTCGTGGATCGCAAATTAACAGGGATAACTTCGCCGCTGAGTTCACTGACTGTCGTTCAGCGGTCTTTTTATGCGCAGTAAACTCTAATTATCAAGTTCAAAATAATCTGTGACTGTAATGCACTAAATGTAATAAATATAACGTATTTACACTATTGTTACCGCAATTTGTCCGTCGTCGTCCGTGAACATTTTCAAACGTCTTCTCCTCGATAACCATTGGGCCTATAGTCACCGAACTTCATGGTCATGGTCCTTAGGTAGGGGATAACAAAATTGTTAAAATGACATCATTACGTAATCCAAATATGGTCATGTCTATATCAAATTGAAGGTATCGATGAGGCGATTGCTCTGGTGCAATATTTGTCGGAATCGGATGATTATGTCATCCATGATGGCCTCCAAAAGGTCCATTTATTCAAAATTTTGAACATCTTTTTCTCAGGAACCACATGGCCGATGCTGGCCAAACTTCATATTAAGTTAAGATCCTTGGGTGAAGCATTTTCAGATTTGGTGAAATGAGAGTCATCGCTTAATCCAAGACGACCGCCATCTAAAAATAGCACAATTTTTTTAAAGCACATGAACTCAATGTCACATTCTCCTCTGGTGTTCATGGAGTCCGGTGAGCGAATTAGGGCCATCATGGCCCTCTTGTTCCTTTATCAGTCAAAATTATTCATCTGACCCCGTCCACGGCAATCCATGACAGGGACAGTAGAATGTACTGTGGCATCTAAGAACGCGTACTGGGCAGCTGTATTTAAGATGAACCCAGTGCGCACATGACACAAAGTCGCATTTCCCCCATGTGGCAAATTCAGCATACGGCAGCTGGTTTAAAGCATCAGGAAAATTATTGCCACAAACACAGCACAGGTCTTTTGGGTTGTACTCGGATTCGTCCGTATCTGATGCCGAATCTTGTATTACATGTGCATGTGTTTGAACTCCCGATGGGCCTGGTTTGGGACTTTCACTAGTACGCACTGGGTTAACTAGTTTCTTTGGATTCTTCACTGTAGACTTGTCGGTAGTATGTCTAATTGTTGTACCATGTGATTTTAGAGGAGGCTGGAATTTGGATTTTTTGGTTTGTGATTCAGAGAAGTATTGCTGTAACCGGATAGTGACAGCTATCTCTGTTATAGCCTTCCCTGCAACTACTTTACTTATTGATCGGCGCTCTTTCAGTACAGGCGGGACAAATACGGGTCTCTTCTTTTTGAAGAAGGTATCGGTGGTTATTGGCGTGTTGGTCTGTGGTGGAGGTGTTGGCTCAATATGTACAGGGACAGGAGAGTCGCATGTATCTATCAGCTGAACAGGCATTACAGAACTGTCCTCTCCCACCACAGGCTGTTGAGCTATATATACTCAAGAAATATGTCGCCCTTGTTTATCGTTGCCACTGTGTGCACACATCTCCCTACAATTGAATCAGATTTTTTATAAACATACAATGGCTTTGTATTGAATAATTCAATATGAATATATATGTAACCTTAATAACTTGAAGTGAAATGTTGACAATGACGAAGACGCCAGAAAAGCAATACCCATGTCTCGCTTCTGCTTGGAAGGTGAGACAAAAATGGAACACTGGTAACCATTAACCCACATTTGGAGAATCAGACACGAAAATGAAATACTGGTATCCAGTAAACCACATTTGGGACAATCACCGACGTGAAAATATAACACTGGTAGCCAGTAACCCACATCTGGGTAAGCACTGATGTGAAAATGGAATACTGGAAGCCAGTAACCCACATTTGGGGTAATCATCGACATGAAAATGGAATACTGGAAGCCAGTAACCCACATTTGGGGTAATCATCGACATGAAAATGGAAATACTGGTAGGCATTAACCTATATTTTGTGTGAAAATGAATACTGGCAGCCAACAACCAATATCGGGGGCAATTACTAATGTGAAAATGGAGTACTGGGTGCCAGAAACCCACATTTGGGGTAATCACTAAATGGGTCGTGTATAAGATGAAAATATGGATGATGAAAAATATGTAGTAAAATCTGAAGTGAATCCATCAACTAGTTACAGATATATAAGTATTTGAAAAACTTTAATGCAAAATTTGTGAAAACATTAACGTAAATTTTAAAGTAATTTGACCTTGACCTTGGGCACATGGGCAGCATGGGTAGGGCATAGGATGAAAATATGATGATGATAAACATGTATACAAAATCTGAAGTGAAACCATCAAGTAGTTACAGAGATATAAGCAGGTAGAAAACATTAACGCAAAATTTGAGAAAGTAAAGTAAAGTTCAAAGTAATTTGACCTTGACCTTGGGCACTGGGGCAGCATGGGTAGGGTATAGGATGAAAATATGGATGATGATGAACATGTGTACAAAGTTTGCAGTGAATCCATCAAGTAGTTACAGAGATATAAGCAGTTACATGCCTTAACCCTAAAAACTTAAAGTGGCTGTAACCTTGAAAAGCAAGTAAATTTTGAAGTAATTTGACCTTGACCCTGGGCACTGGAAAAGCAATACCTATGTCTCGCTTCTGCTTCGCAGGCGAGACAAAAAGCATAGAATGATCCACTGAAGCAAATTCCAAGTGGTTTATTAAATCATTGGTTTATATGCCATAGGTGCAAGCAAGTTTATGGTCAGGGCATTGCCCCAAGTACTTTTCAAACGAGATGGCTGCGGCCTGCATGTCGCACCTACGCAAATGCCGGACACACGGACGGAGGCCGAAGTGGCAACTATATCGCGCTTTCCACTTTTCAAGCGGGCGCGAGAAAAAGCACTGGCCCAACCAGACAAGTGTAAATGAGAGTGTTAGCTCTGATATAGAAATAACATATTATTCCAATCCATCGAAAGATGCAAATTCAAGTTCCCATTAATCAGTTTCTGAAAATTTAGACATTTATAGTTGGTATTGATCATGTTGGTGTTGTTTTATACCTTTCTCTTTATCTGTTCTAACGAACAGTTCCGCTTCAAAATTTCTGTTTCTGTTTCTTCTAGTACTGCGCCTCATGTTAACTGTAATCATATAAGAAAATGGATCATATAATATATGAGTAAATGGTTTTGAATTATACTTTATAGCTATGGTTTCATCAAATGATGTGAAAATTTTATCCAGATTGCCGAGCATATGCAGAATTGAATTCAGCATTTGCTCATCAATCTACGCCAAAATCCTGATATCATTTACATATACATTATCATGTGATTTCTTCAAAACTATTTTTGGTGAAAATGATGTCCGAATGTAGGTTTTGTCATGGCACGTATCATAATGAGTGTCTATTCTAGAAACTGTACACAGTAGCCTTTCTTGAAGTTATTAAACATAAATGGAGCTAAACGCAAGTTCGAAGTCCAATTCCGTGACCTTGACCTTGCGTGTAGGGGTGCAGCAATGTATGTGGCACACTAGTATTTTCAGATATACACTGTGGCCAAATATCATTGAAATCCATCAAGAGGTTGCCAAGTTATTAAGCAATGGAGCTAAACACATTTGCTAAACGCAAATGCTAAATGCAAGTTCTAAGTCCAATTCCTCGACCTTGACCTTGTCCGCGTATTTTTGTTTGTGTTTACAATGTCGCGATCTGCCTACGAGAAGAGACTTTAAAACTTCAACGTGCCTAGACTCTCCGTCAAATCTGAAATCTGAAAGGACTAGTAGAGCAGGAAATACAAAGCACGCCTTACTCATAAATACCTGTTTCTTCCACTCGCGTTGCCTGATGAACATTTACTGATCGAACATGCTAAATTTGAAAATAAAATCAAACACAGTCACCACTTTTTGAATATTTACTTCATTTCATTTTATTTACTTAAATTATATTTTTTATGGACAGGTAACGGGAATATTTTCACCTGTCCTATAGCCAGACATCGCCGCGATGTACGGCGATATCCCCGCGAATTGCCGCGAATCTCCCGCTGGGCATTCTCGGTCGCGGTCAGACTGAGAGTGGACATTTTCGCTGATTGCGGTGACGATCGCCGCGATTAAACATCGCCGCGGATTACAGTGGCATGTCCGCGCTGAGGTAGATCGCGGCGTCACGAGGGTCACCCACATATGAAATGAACGGTACTGTACATTGCCCAAAAAATTCCCATTTATTTCATTGTTATATGTAGTGCTTTAGAAACGTATTTTAAAGAGATTTGGTGCTATATCAGCTTTCGACGAAAAAGTACCTGTATGTCCCTTTTTTAAAGGGACCATTTTGCTTGATGGGGCTCATATTTTTTCATTTTACTTTTTCAGAGTACAGCAAATATCGGACTTTGAGCATCATAAAATAATGATGACAGATTATGGTATTACAACCCCAAAACTATTTTAGAGCCGAAATTATCTCGACTAAACCAAGTGCAGACCAGCTAGATTGTTCCAAAATAACTTCTTTTCATCTGACATTTTCTGGTCATTTTGGACAAGCATGGGTTCCTATTATTTTATTATTTTTGGGTAAAAAATGTCCGGGCCAGTAATAATACTATATCGTCGAGTGTCGTGAAACGGCGCGGTATCTAAATAGGAGCCCCTGAATTTCAACGTGAATTTCACGCTATCACGTGCTGGATTGGACGATGCGCCTAGGTTCTTGTGAGAAGAGTATATAGAGAATAGTAGGTTAGTGCCGTGAATGGGGAAAAATATCCGGCAAGGCTGAAGAATTTCTTTATTTCTCATCAGAAGTATATGTTATGACCACTCATTTGAACCGTCTCGCCGAGACGGTTCAAATGAGTGGTCACAACATATACTTTGGTTCAGAAATAAGGAAAATAGATAGAGAATAGTAGGTTAGTGCCGTGAATGGGAAAAAATATCTGGCAAGGCTCAGGAAACGGGATTGGCGAGGCTCTGCCGAGCACATCCCGTTTCCGTGCCGCGCCAGATATTTTTTCCCATTCACGGCACTAACTTACTATTCTATTTATCCCGTCAACACCTTCAAATGGCTGTAAAATGCAAAAATTGTCTTGACTGGATATAAAAAATGTTTCACGGCACCGTGTTTCACGGCACATACGCACTGTGTTGACGGGATAAATGTTCAAGCTAAACATTGGAAACATTTACTACATAGAAAATTAATGTGATATGTCATAAAATCACCATTTTCACTTGTGCATATTTTCCTTGTTACTAAAATCCTGAATAATTGCATAATCAATGACTTTATCCAGCTGTCAAAATGTCGACTTGCAAGCGGTTTATTGTCCAACAAAGATCATGTGATTGGTAAGCCACACCTCCCGGGAATGTTTGTCTGCAGTTGGGTCTAGAAGGGGGAAATACTTATATCCGAAATTTGCAATTTTACATTCATTTCAACGAATACTGACAATTGGTAATCTGGTAATTGTTTAATATACCATTTAATTATGAATAATAAAGTATAATATTATATTTTATGTGAGTTACTTTGTTTATCCAACATATGTGATGTCACTGGACATGCTGGAACTAGCTGAATTTTGAAATAAGCAATTTAATGCAGATCAACCAGATAACAAGAGCAATTAGTTAAACATAACTGGTTATCTAATTAGTTAATTGGTGTTCAATTATGTTGAGCTAATACGACGGGTTCACAACCATTCGAATTTGCATAAACTAAACACATATCGGTGTACGGGAGATGAGCGCTATTAACCCTTCGGAGCCACTCACATTTCACAGTTGATCAACACCGGAAAAGGCTAGCATCCGAGGAGATCCGATTTACGACACTAGTAAAAATAAAAGTAAGCTCAAATGAGTTTGTTCAAATAATTACTAATTTTACAAGTTTTATGCATGCTACTCTGGTTTTGATGCGTGCAGAAGACGTATGGCAGATTGTTCTGTTGTTTTGTAAGGTCATACGGTCAGTGCTTCTTAAATCACCATACGGTACGCGATGTTTATTGTTAAGGGCTCCGTTATTCGACACTCGAGGATATCTAATATTTCGTCCGGGTCAGTAATAATTGCTGGGTTGTCAGTCCTCGTGGCCAGTAATATTTTGGGGACCTTTGCGGTGACTGATATACAGTTAAAAAGCGTGGTCGTTAACATGAATAGGGTAGCAATATTACATTATTTTTTCTACCACACACATTTCTTTTGCCTCAAAATTTTAGCCGACTGAATTTGAACTGTGACCACACTGGCACCTTAGTCACCCTGCTACGAATTCAGAGGTGTCGGAGTGAATTTGATATTGGGGAGGCGAAATACATATATATTGGGGTGGCGCAAGATGACCCATTGTCGTTTTTTAAGGAAAATTAAAACTTTCTTTTCGTTGCTGGCCATTGCATTGGGGCGGCGGTCGCTGACCCTGCCGCGCCAGTTCCGACGGCTCTGGAATTGGAAAATCTTTGTCATGAATACCTACACTATATTTACAACAATTGCCCCTTCAAATCCAGAAGCGAAAATGAAATTTGCAACTTCTTTTAATCCGTGGAAACTGTACAGATAAAATCTTTTCTTGTGTTCTTCTACCGAAAAATTAAAACCTTTCCAAATGCAAAATTCCATGCAGTTGAACAGATGCGAGCATTTTCTTGATCCAATATACCCGCATGACCTTATGCCTACGGTGGCCATGATGCATTTGGCTTGAGTCCCAACTTTGTCACACCAGTTAGAAACTTACCGCCTCGTAAACTTGTGTGTCGATGGGCCATCTTGTCCACGTGATCCTGTCTTGCCACCAAAACATATTGCTCCGTATCACTGGATGCATAAATTACTACACGGATTACTGTTGTGACATCAGATACAAGCGCCTAAGTGATGCATTGTTGTTGTTGTTGTTGTATTCCGATGTCCCGCCGCTTACTTATCGGCGCACCCCCTCAAGCCACAAGACAGGAAGGGTAGTGACACGGAACGCCCCGCAAAAATTGCACCCGGTCTATAAAAATGCCCAACCCAAAAACATAATGGGGCTTGCTATTTACAAAACGACCGGCATGCTGGCACAAAGTTGTTGTCTTTTTCTTCTGGTGTAGTTTACACCGGTATGATATTGGTGCACCCTGTTGGTTCCGGTAGTAGTTGTTAGCAGGTTAGGTATCAACACTTTTAACTTTGTATAGATGGTTTGGGGGAAGTTAGGGGACGGCCATTGTTTTCTTGTGTACTTTATGTTGTAGTTATGGGTCAAGTAGCCCGAATTCCAACTCGCCCTAGTACCAACTCGCCCCAATTACCAACTCGCACTGGGTCAAGTCGCCCCAAAAACTCGCCCTGATTTTGAAAATCTGTTTATTGCAGCTACTCTGTAAATTGTTTGAGTTCTAATTCAATTTTGCATTAATGGAAACAATTATAGAGATATTGCATTAGGGGCCGATAAAATAGTATTACAAGACGATATATCTGTGTCACGAGTTTTGGTGTTTATGAGCGAGTTGACCCACTAGAAAACATAGCAATATAAGTATTCACTTCATTTATAAACATTCGCATGTATGCATATAAACATAAAATGCCATTTGAAGTTATCGGGAGACTGAGCTCGCGTATCTAGGCCTAGGATCGTTTGCGGTGTGGGGGGGGGATACATTTGCAAGAATACGACAGTCAATATGATCCAACATGCGGTCACAACCTAAAGGTAGTGAAGCATCACTACAATTACAAGTAAATGTATAGCCAAACTAGGTCCGTACCAAGAATGAGGATCTGGAATATCCTGCCTTCAGAGATGATTAACCAAGACATTATCAATGGCGTCAACGGAGCCTGACAATAAATGTATGTATGAATTGACGGACATCGGACGGATGGAGCTATTGTGTTTTTTTTATTTTCTCTTGTCATAATAATTGTCACAAAAGACAATTGAAATATATAGAAATTAGAATAGACATCAAAATAAATTTTCATTGTCACACAATTACCTCTCTGCATATCTGTATGGACGGATGCAAGTTTCAAACTGGTTTTAGCAGTCCTGCAATGTTATTTTTAATAGTATTTACTGAGCCTACAAGTTCAATTTTGCTTGCTTTTTTTTTTACAAATAAATATTCTAATGTAATGTGGTATGTAGACCGCTGTAGACACTCCTTGCTCGAAATATAAGACATGGAATATTTTGGAGAAATTTTAATTACTGACCGAATATGCAAGGACGTGCATATTCCATCATGCACACACACAATTGTGATTTTGACATATATCAGTAGCCATACCAACATTACTGTACACATTTGTACATGTGGTATCATATTGACATAGTGTCAGTATGGCCAGTAAGATATCGACAAATTCATTTCCGCATTTGCTCGGCAATTTTCATCAAAGTTTGATATCATTAACGGAAATCATGTGATGTTTTCAAAACTATTTACGGCGAATTTAATAGTGTCCAAATGAGGTTGTTTCGTAGCTCGTTTCAATTAATGTTTATATTAAGTAATTAATATAAAATATAGTAATAATCGATAGGGGACCAATATCAATACCAGGCCGCCAAAATCGAGGAAGCGAAAATCGAACTAGTAGTGTCCGCCACTAACCACACCCCGGCCCCCACTCCCCCTCGGCCCCAAACCATACGTCATTTCCAGGGGCGGATCCAGTATTTCGAATTTCGGGTGGGGCGAACATTTTTAACTGAATTTTTTTCATATATATCCATGGGTGGATCCACTCTACTGACTGCCCGAAGGGTTGGTTGCAATATGTGATTTCCAGTAAATATTAAGGGCGACTCGCATCAATTGAATGGGGACGGTGCTTTGAGGGTTCTCCCCCAAGAAAATTTAGAAACTTTGAATGCTTTTGACGCACTTTCCCGGAATTTAGATATATAATTAAGCTGTTGAAAAATCCACGTAGATTATAGACCAAGCACAAACATGCTTGGGTGGGGGGGGGGGGGGGTCTCTCCGCCATAATTTTGAACAATCCAGTCATTTGAATGAAGTGTTAGTATAAGAAGGCTCATGGGTTACCGACGATCGACGGTAAAGCAGTACTATGGGTTAAATGCAATCGTAATAAAATACTGTGGATTGCCGACGAATGTATCTACAGTACCGTGGTCGCTAACGATCTCAATTCTGATCCGTAGGAATATTTCCATGTCCCCTCTGTGCAACCGTACGTTTGGCTTCATTGGTCGTGAACACTTGGTGTTATTATAAATAAAATCAATTATATGCTAACACATTCACAGACGAAATACATTTTTATTCGCTAAAATCGCCGTAGTATTTGTTTTTAATATTTACATGTAAAATCCCACACAACACGTTTGTTTTCGATTTGTAGACGCTGCAGAACATTTATTCAGCTGATTTGCTGAAGAACATGCCGTAAACGGATTAAACATGTCAAACATAGAGCAATTTCAGAAGTAAATATAAAATTTAGCAATTTGAACTAGAAATTGTGTTTGTGAAACACGAGAATATACTATGAGTGGCCGTTCATGTCATAAGTGCCATTTCTAACGCGTTAGACAGCTAACCGTTAGACAGCTAACGCGTTAGAACGGTCTTCTAACGCGTTAGCCAATCTGGCTAACGCGTTAGGAATGAGTTCTAACGCGTTAGAGACTATATTTTGTTGTATGTTTCATCACGCCTAACGCGTTAGAACTCATTTCTAACGCGTTAGCCAGACTGACTAACACGTTAGAAGACCGTTCTAACGCGTTAGATGTCTAACGCGTTAGAAACGGCACTTATGACATGAACGGCCACTCATATGAACGGCCACTCATACGCTACGTCCTTTCACACTTTCATGTGCAAACATTGAGTCTACAGGTACGACGTACCCCAAACGATTTTTGTGAGGGAATACACATTTATTCTATGGTACAGAACGGTTTCTATTCATACTATTATTTTTTAGTAGATACGTCTTCGGTATGACCAGGCTCAACTTTCTGTGTTGTTCCCGGACTCATGACGCTTAGTTTTTGTCATATTGGCGAACTTCCCGAAGTGATGTCGTGGATATGTTGTAGGTAATAAATACGCTTATTATAAAGGAAATCGACGACACAGTAGCGGAAAAGTTCAACTTATTGAGTATAATAGTGAACAAAAATCTGCCGGGAGCAGGGGTGGGTCTGGACCCGGTGCCTGGATCTGCGTCTGTATAATCCATTATAAATTGAATGATACGCCGTGATTCATGATAATTAACGTTATAATACAAACCAGTGTATGGCGCTTCATCAAAATCTATCATCCCTATCCAGACATGTCACAAAAATGCATGGAAGTTTCCACCAAACTCCTTCCTTTACCATTCGAGATAATTTGTACGCATGCAAATATATAGGCAGAACGACGGATAGACAGAAAGACAATCAGATTAGGTACACGCCTCTCTTGGTGGGGACAAATACTTAACAGCAAAGTAACTAGATCAAGGTAGCGAATGCCATGGTGTTGTGTATTACACATTCAAGGTTTACCGATTTCTTGAGGACGTGGAATATTTTATGTGCACACCGGTAAGACCGATTTTGATTGGTCATTCGATGCACACTTAGCACACCCAGTCACGTGGTATTTTATTGCCAAGTAAATTGTGTGTGGGACTGGGAGTGTGTGACATTTCGAGGACTTTTTTCAAGGAGGATATTTTGCACATAGACCTCAAAATGAACGCATCTGTTGAAAATCATTCCGAGGACCCGTGTGCAAGTCCTCGCATTGCAAAAAGTCCTCAATATGTTGGTGTTTTTCCAGTATTAGGTCCTCATATGGAAGCTAATACCAACCCACGCGCACACGCACACACACACACACGCATACATGTATTTGCATCAGTCAGAGGACTATATTTTAAAACCCCGTTCTGAGGACCCACATATGGAGTGACGTCAGAAAAATGAAAATTAATATTTTGAATCTA
Organism: Conchocele bisecta; assembly: GCA_029237695.1. Taxonomy (NCBI): domain Eukaryota; kingdom Metazoa; phylum Mollusca; class Bivalvia; order Lucinida; family Thyasiridae; genus Conchocele; species Conchocele bisecta. Next base: position 113,730,626 of record CM055268.1, read on the forward strand.
ATATTGATAATGATTGGAATGATCACTTAATATTTCTTCTGAAGTTCATAGAATGTCATATAGTATATTTCATACTTTACATAACAAGTGAGGACTGGAAAAGTGAGGACTATATTACCATATAAGGAATTTCCTCATTTGCATATCTTAGGTCCTCACAAAGTTGTGTGCGTCATTATTCATCAATGAGGGGACTTACACCAACATGTGTACCGGTATATGCAAGTCCTCGCTTTATTGGTGTATCATCTCTTCCATCCATGTGAGGACTTACACTTATGACAACCCGACGACCTTACAATCTCGGATCAGGAAACATTGTATATACATGTACCGGTATGTCTGGTCTTTTTAAGATTGATTGATTGATTATTGGTGTTTAACGGCCTATCAACAGCCAGGGTCATGTAAGGCCGGGCCAACAGAATGGAGTATCATGTATTCAACCTGTAAAAAATGAGGGAAATTCCCAAAATCAGAGCTCAATATTTGCATAAACTATATATTCAGCCCTGAAATTAGAATATCCTGACCTGGTGCCAGGTCCATGCCAAACCAGAATCACTCAGCTCACCCCAAAAGCAATACGGCTTTTAATCATATTACTTTCTTAATGGGGCATAACAGGATTTACTTGGGGCCGAAATGTTTAGTACATGAGGGCTAAACCATGTAAGTCGGCATTCCGGTAAGGATGAACACTGATCGTTAAATTACCCTTCGCTACTGCCTCCGACCTCCCATTTGTCTTTTAAGAACTCTAGTTATACTTTTCTGATCTGGTGACAGTCTCACTTTCTACACCAACATCACTTAGCCCCTTCCACAGACAAAATTATCGAATATTATACACAGGTGTGATATTCCCCAGTTTGCATGTTACCAGTGACGATCACTCCTAGGAATAGACCGATTGTTCGGTAATATTCTTTTTAATGCAGCGTTGCCTTTTCTTCACCAATTGAGACAAAATAAAGTGCACGGAACCCGGCAAGATGAGTACTATCCTCGTCTTGAGACGCTGATCAAATATTTTCCACCGGTTTCTCGAAACACTTCGAAAATGTTCACAGACCGGTTTTAAGCCGGTTTGAAAACATTTTCGAAGTGTTTGAGAAACTGTGTGAATATTATATTTGAACAGCATCGCTGCCCAGAGCTAGTACACATCATTCCGGGTTTCGTGCACTTTATTTTATCTAAATTGGTGAATGAATGGCAACGCTACACCAAAAACAATAGTGTTGAATAATCGGTCGATACCTAGGAGTGACATGTAGTATTTTATGTCTCGTCAGATCATGATGTCATGCTGGCGCTGAAATTACAATAATCTGGCTCAATCTGCCATTAGCACACAATATCACTTGGCCCTATCCCAATATAACCGGATCTAATTTCCGTAGACATTAAGTATCCCCAGATATTAGACCAGGTATGTTAAGTATGCATCTGAACTTCACCGTTGATCCACCCCGTCCTCCCAACAATATGGAAATGGAAATAAATATTGTACAAGTATATTATTAAACGTTTCAAGTTTTATTCATAAACTAGACCCAAATGGGCAAACAAACTCAAATAAAAAGAGACGTGTACGCTAGGTGGCGCCACTTAGCACCAGCCCGTAGAGAGGAATTTAAAACAAACATTGTCACACACATTAGGAAGGAATAAAGCTAATATCACCAAAATGTGGATGTGATCAGACCTAGATCAAATTTTATTGCTTGCTCACTGTCACAGTAATCTGTCACATAATATCACAGGTATAAAATCGGTGTAATTTTGTGACTTTCATATTCAGATGGCGCCAGACGATTGACCTCGGTCTGATTGTGACCATACTTTGTAAATCGTGAGTAACATGATTGAAGGTGATACATGCGAAATTTGATTGATTGATTGATTATTGGTGTTTAACGGCCTATCAACAGCCAGGGTCATGTAAGGCCGGGCCAACAGGATGGACTATCCTGTATTCAACCTGTAAAAATGAGAGAAATTCCCAAAATCAGAGCTCAATATTTACATAAACTATATATTCAGCCCTGAAATCAGAATATCCTGATCTGGTGCCAGATCCATGCCACACCAGAATCACTTAGCTCACCCCAAAAGCAATACGATTAGCTTTTAATCATATTACTTTCTTACTGGGGCATAACATGATTTAGCTCTCAAGTACCAAGGGGCCAAAATTGGTAGAGGAGGGCCAAACCATGTAAGTCGGCATTCCGGCAAGGATGAACGCCGATCGTTAAATTACCCTTCGCTACTCCCTCCTACCTCCCACTGCGAAATTTGAACATGATCAGACGAGTAGTATTTATTGTATGTCACTATATATACACCGTGCAGAACTTTTGGCCTTAAGTATATATACAAATTCCGTGCTGAAATTATGATAACCCTAGGCTGGTATGCGGGGGCCCTAAAACATACCAGCTCACTTAGCCCCATCCCTATTAAGGGATATAACCCAATCCAAGTCTCAGATACACTTTACAAGCATTTGAGAGCCAGACCATGTAGGATTCGGGGTTCCAGTAAAGATGAACCCTGTCAATAAACCTGGATCTAAATGGCGAGCAGTGTAGACCATGATCAGACCGCGCAGGTGCACATGCCCCATTTCGTCTGACACTGTCACAAATTACGTGAAACACACCACTAGGTCTGGATAGGTCAACCCTCTTCATAAACCAATATCTCGGGAACTACACAAGTAATTTTGTCAAGCAGAGTATTCAGTAAATTTTACAGTATTTCCGTAAAGTGACACAATTCTGAAAGCCGTAGCATAGCCATTCTGGAGTTATTTCGAGAAAACTGATAATTCTCACAGGGACTGGAAAAATGGGCATACACAGTCTGATCAGGGACTGCACAGTGAAACATACATCATGCTTCTAACAAACAGAATACGCCTTGATCTAGAAGCAGGAGTGTAGTAAGGAATGATGATCTAAGCTAGTCACAATTCTAGAATAGATTCAGCTATCAGAAAGGAGTTACCTGTATCAAATTATCCCAAAAATATACAATTGACAGGGTATTCTTTGCATTACCACATCAAAATTTCTCCAGTAGTTCATCAGACATTCATTTGGTTGTATAAACATGATAAATTTGAGTTGGCAAAACAATCTTTGCCTGAAAATGGTTACACTGATAACTCGCATTAGGCAAAATTTAACCCTTTCAACCCAATGTAACTCAATAGATTAGTCCATGCTACTGTTTAGAACTATTTTGCCTTCATTGGCCCGTTCAAATTTTCAGACTATGCCATTCTTGAGAAAGGGCTTATTTTTCAATTTGTAAATATTGACAAACAGTGGAGATCCTGATGAGACGGCTCTGTTTGCAAACATTCACATTATAGAGGTCTGTAGTGTTGAAAGGGTTAAAACTGGACAAACTAGATTTGTCAGTAAGCGAGGGCTTACGGATATACCCCCCCGTTTGAACCCTGACCACCACTGAACCCAGCGATCAAGTTTTAGCAACAGTGACCTTGGATGAACAAAACCCATATTCAATATAGGTGTCTTGCCATCATTGATATCCATAAGCATGTGAAGTTTTATGAAGATTGGACACACAGAACTCAAGTTATTGTGCGGAAACCAAAATGTTACATGTTATCAATCTATTTTTAGCAAGCTTGACCTTGGTCGGACGAAACCCATATTCAATAGGTGTCTTGCCATCATTGATATCAAAGCACATGTGAAGTTTCATGAAGAACGAACACACAAAACTCAAGTTATCGTGCGGAAACCAAATTGTTACATGAATATAAATCTATTTTTAGCAACAGTGACCTTGACCTTGGCTGGACGTAACCCATATTCAATAGGTGTCTTGCCGTCATTGATATCCATGAGCATGTTAAGTTTTATGAAGATCGGACACACAGAACTCAAGTGATTGTGCGGAAACCAAAATGTTACATGAATATCAATCTATTTTTAGCAAGCTTGATTGATTGATTGATTATTGGTGTTTAACGGCCTATAAACAGCCAGGGTCATGTAAGGCCGGGCCAACAGGATGGACTATCCTGTATTCAACCTGTAAAAAATGAGGGAAATTCCCAAAATCAGAGCTCAATATTTACATAGACTATATATTCATCCCTGAAATTAGAACATCCTGACCTGGTGCCAGGTCCATGCCGCACCAGAATCACTTAGCTAACCCCAAAAGCAATACGATTAGCTTTCAATCATATTACTTTCTTACTGGGGCATAACAGGATTTAGCTCTCAAGTACCAGGGGCCGAAATGGTGGTACATGAGGGCCAAACCATGTAAGTCGGCATTCCGGTAAGGATGAACACCAATCGTTAAATTACCCGTCGCTACTCCCTCCTACCTCCCAGTTTAGCAAGCTTGACCTTGGTCGGACGAAACCCATATTCAATAGGTGTCTTGCCATCATTGATATCAAAGCACATGTGAAGTTTCATGAAGAACGAACACACAAAACTCAAGTTATCGTGCGGAAACCAAATTGTTACACGAATATAAATCTATTTTTAGCAACAGTGACCTTGACCTTGGTCAGACGTAACCCATATTCAATAGGTGTCTTGCGTCATTGATATCCATGAGCATGTGAAGTTTTATGAAGATCGGACACACAGAAATAAAGTTATCGCGCGGAAACCAAAATGTTACGGACGGACGAACGAACGCACGGACGTACCTACGAGAGCTACATTGTGAGGTTATTTCCTTTGATGTTTACACTGTGGGGTTAACCCCACAATGTAGCGATTCATTCCGTTATTTTCTCCCTTTTCGATTCTTTTACGGAATGAATCACATAATATGCAAATGAGCTACCCATTAGTTAATTATATTTGAAAAACACTCATCCAAGTGTCTTAAATTGGGCGGTGGGAGGGTTTCAGCACAACACAGCAACCTCACAATGTAGCTCTCGTAAGTACGGACAGCTCTCGTAAGTACGGACAGACTCACGCACGGACAAGGTGAAACCAGTATCACCCCCCAACAACTATCGTCAGCACAACACAGCAACCTCACAATGTAGCTCTCGTAAGTACGGACAGCTCTCGTAAGTACGGACAGACTCACGCACGGACAAGGTGAAACCAGTATACCCCCCAACAACTATCGTCAGCACAACACAGCAACCTCACAATGTAGCTCTCGTAAGTACGGACAGCTCTCGTAAGTATGGACAGACTCACGCACGGACAAGGTGAAACCAGTATACCCCCCAACAACTATCGTCAGCACAACACAGCAACCTCACAATGTAGCTCTCGTAAGTACGGACAGCTCTCGTAAGTACGGACAGACTCACGCACGGACAAGGTGAAACCAGTATACCCCCCAACAACGATACTCACAATGTAGCTCTCGTAAGTACGGACAGCTCTCGTAAGTACGGACAGACTCACGCACGGACAAGGTGAAACCAGTATACCCCCCAACAACTATCGTCAGCACAACACAGCAACCTCACAATGTAGCTCTCGTAAGTACGGACAGCTCTCGTAAGTACGGACAGACTCACGCACGGACAAGGTGAAACCAGTATACCCCCCAACAACTATCGTTGCGGGGGGGTATAATCATGGTTTTAGCTTCAGAGGGAGAATTAACTCGGGTGAAAATAACCAAGCTATGTACAGTGTCAGTTGTGTAAAACTAGCTACGAAATAAACAAGCTACTCTGCAGAACGTCATAACTTCAAACAACATAAAATGGTATCATGTGACTCGAGCCGTCTTCCAACAAAACCAGTCTTAATGCCCATTTGACTAATGTCGACCCAGATCAGACTGCAGATGTATCACTGCACATGTTCATAGGTTGCAAAATATATGAGGCAGCACATTCGAAAATATACAATTTATCATTGCCAACCAGCTTAGCCCTAGATCGCCGTGTGGCCATGTATTATAATCAGAGGCTACTCTGTTCGTCGCAAGCATATTTTGATGCTACTTGACAGTTTGGCAAAGAGTTGTAGGTCTTCGCATGCACTGGCTCTATTTTATTGATGGTGTATTGGAAGGATATTCCGAATTTAGCATACCATAACCTATAGATCTAAACCAACATTTTTTTAATTTAATTTATTTTCAACAAAATCTTGATTTGTTGCACAATTTCAAGAACTTAATTTCTATGAGGACATAGAATATCCATGGCAAATAAATATATATATATTTTTTTTTGTATTTTTCGATTGAGTGATTCATTGAATGGAGTTTCACGTCCATGCAGCAGCAAAGGTCATATACGGATGGGTGGCAGGATTCGAATCCTGATCCATCAAAGCTGAGAAAATTAAAAATTCAACACCAAACATATACATACAAGAGTTGTGACTTGTCAGAAGACAACAAAGCTCACCTGGGGCAGCCTCCACCAAACGTGGCATATTTGTATAAAAACATCCCAACATGTTACAGCATGCTAGAGAATCACGGGACACTTAGTGTGTGATGCTGACATTGGGCTAAGGGCTAGGTCACCATGGTGATAGGCAAAATATAAGCTATAGCATGGTAGAGGGCTATCAGACAAAAGCATGTATGAACTAGATTTATCAGTAAGTGAGGGCTTACAGAATATCCCCGCTTGAACCGGACCACCACTGCACATAGCAATCACGTTTTAGTATACACAATGTATGAAATATCAAGGTGTTCCCTGTAAAGAAACAGAAGTTTAATATAAGAAATTGACCCCAACAATAAGTTTATGAACGACCTAAGTATTTTACCTTGACCCTGGGGTTAGGGGTGGGCGGTGGGTCAAGGATTTGCTGCAGCATGATAGAGGGTCATCTGAGGAATGCATATATGAAATATGAAGCCGATCCAAGCAAAGAAACAGAAGTTATAACACATTTACCCCAAGGTTAAGTTTATGAATGCCCTAAGTATTTGACATTGACCCTGGGGTTAGGGGTGAGTGGTGGGTCAAGGATTCGCTGCAGCATGATAGAGGGTCATCTGAGGAATGCATATATAAAATACGAAGCCCATCCAAGCAAAGAAACAGAAGTTATAACACATTTACCCCAAGGTTAAGTTTATGAACGCCCTAAGTATTTGACCTTGACCCTGGGGTTAGGGGTGAGCGGTGGGTCAAGGATTCACTACAGCATGATAGAGGGTCATGTGAGGAATGCATATATGAAATATGAAGCTGATCCAATCAAAGAAACAGAAGTTATAACACATTTACCCCAAGGTTAAGTTTATGAACGTCCTAAGTATTTTACCTTGACCCTGAGGTTAGGGGTGGGAGGTGGGTCAATGATTCGTTGCAGCATGATGGAGGGTCATGTGAGGAATGCATATATGAAATATGAAGCCGATCCAGTCAAAGAAACAGAAGTTATAACACATTTACCCCAAGTTTAAGTTTATGAACGCACTAAGTATTTGACCTTGACCCTGGGGTTAGGGGTAGGCGGTGGGTCAAGGATTCACTGCAGCATGATAGAGGGTCATGTGAGGAATGCATATATGAAATATGAAGCCGAACACATTTACCCGAAGGTTAAGTTTGTGGACGACGCTGACGTTGACGCCGAGGGTATGGCATAAGCTCTGAACTTCGTGCAGGCGAGCTAATAATGAACTATATTAAGTATCTTGTCTAATATTACGCTGGGCACATATGCCATAATACAGGTTTTCTCGTGATTCGGCTCAAATGATATCGATAAAGAGATGATGACCAGCAATTACCAGGTTTGAGTAAAATTATCGCCGCCCATAATATATTCATACGCACGTTCTCACAAAAAAACAAAATAAATGTTTATAAACTATTAAAATGCAGTGGTGAAATATAATAAATAGGATATTCCATCATACACCTTTGAATACCTTGAAAATAATACACGCGTGTTCGTCGGTTTCCGCGTAAAACAAAACGTTCGCTCCGCTCACTCGTTTACGCGGAAACCGACGAACATTTGTGTATTATTTCACGGTATTCAAAGGTGTACAATGGAATATCCTCTATGTACATGTAGTATGTTTAACCCTTTCAACCCTACACACCTATACAGCAATGTTTGCAAACAGTGTAGATCCAGATGAGCCCGCTCGTAACGAGCCGTCTCATCAGGATCTGCCCTGTTTGCAAGTAATTTTCGCATATTAAAGGAAAACACCCTCTTTTATAAATAGACTTGTCTGAATACCATTATCTGATGAATTGATTGGTCTGAAAATTAGTTGGACAAGTCCATGTCAGTTATTTAGGGGTAAAAGGGTTAACGTTGCAAAGACCGGATTTTTGGTCATAGGGATACATTAGTTGTGCAAAACAAACTGGATTTGCAGGTCAAATGCATGTATTTTAGGGTTCAAATTGAAGCCTATGAATGCTAAAAATTATTCTTTTAATAGCGAACGACATAAATACATGTACATATGATATATGACATTACAGGTACTTGGATGTGTACGAGGCGTGTTAAAAAATTACATGGACTTTTTCTATAATACAAAAATTATCAGAGCAATTTCGCCAAAAAATTGCATACGTATGTTGGAACATGTCATTTAATTACTGGTTGATAAAAATCATATTTTATGAGAAGCATCATCATTATACAGCACGTTGCAGTTGCCTGTGCACCCGGAGCAGTCCAAAAATACATATTTTTGCATGAGGTGTTTTTATATCAAACCATTTATTTTACCTGATCACGATCCTTATATTTCGCCAAATTTTGTATGTTCATAGCGCCATGTCGTCACCAACTCTACACAAGTTTAAGAGACATAATATCCGGTATTATTTGAATAACATCACATTTAATGACACGTGAATTTGGGACCATCAAAAATTTGACATCATCAGACATGACAGAAACGCACGCAGTCATGAAGTTTTGTGTAAATGTGGGAAGACACTAGCACAGACCATGCATATGTTGCACCAAACGAACGGCAATTAAAATGCCTACAGAAGTACGAGGGGTGATCCAGAATTAAGCATACTTTTGCTATGATTTCTTAACGACTTGCAGTTTTGTCTTGGAAATTTCACAAAATATGCAGGAACCATTTATTTATTGTGACATTTATATTTTTCAGATTAACACTGTGTAATCGTATGCTAGACGTTGTCATAGTAACCAAGAAACACAAATGCGGGAAGGTCCAACATTTTCTGCAATTTTGGAACATAGAATGTGTTTTAAACATTCATATTATTTCATTCAAACATAAACAAACATGGTTCTACATGGTGTTCATGTATTGTTGAGGTATTCTATATGTGCAAAATTGGCATTCTGTATTTACCCAAACTATAGATATAGAAGAAAACATACAGGTATTGTGAGTCAGTCAAACGTAAAAATGATGTCGCGCTCAAATGACCAAATCATCCGAAGTTGCCATTTTAATCACAAAAAGACAGGAAAACCCAAGCAAGACGCAACAAATTCTCACCAAAGAGGAGCTATGAACATATTAGATAGTATCAGAGTATGAACATTGGTGACTGTTAAGATATAATAATATCATTATTATAGTAAGGGCCAAAGTATTGCAAAATCAACCAACAATTTCACCCGGAGTGTCGTTTTTAGAGGTCAAGTTTTGTTGCACAGTATTTTGACAACATGTAGCCAGAACCTTTATTATTGATTGTTTAATATTTGATAATTATGTTTCTGGATGTATGTCTGAGTATTTGTTTGAAGATAATTCTGTTTGTGAAACCAGGATATCAAGTTAAATATATATGGTGTGGTTCTGAACATCGCTAATGTTACGATGATGTCGTACGTCAACCGCTCCCCGCATAGACGTCATACACCTTTTTTAAGCGGCCATGTATATTTTATTCAACGTCAGAATGACGTGAAATTTATCAAATATCTTCATTTAAGGACGTAGTTTCATGTGATATACGTTTCGCCAGAATAGTTCAACCAATGTTGGAGTTACAGCAAAAGTACGTAATTCTGGTTCATCCCTCGTATTGCCTTAAAATGGAACAAATTAAACTGAGATGGACGAAAATCGATAGTGGATGATCCTGGTAGGGCAATGAAGAAGAGAAAAACGCCAATAACGTCGAACAGACGAAAAATGACGTCGCTGACTGCTCTGGGTCGTCGTTACACATACATTTCATATTGTTGTTAAATAACCACGCGAAGCATTGTCCTGATATTTAGCAATCTGGTAGAGAAATGGCTACCAATTATTGCCATATAATTTTCAATCGTATGCAATATTAAATGTTAAAATTATTACAAAAGTCCACATAATTTTCGAACGCACCTCACATGTCTGGAGGTCAATGTTATAGTTCACATATGTGACACACCAGAGAAAAATGGCCACTGCGGTTTTGATCAGTGTAGCTCCTGATCATCTAGCAAACACCATGAGCATGATAAATATCTGCATTGTTCATTAGAAGCGTCATGGGGGCTTCATCGACACATTGCCACCAGTGTAGTGACTAGTCCCTGATCAGACTGCGCGGATGCGCAGGCTGGTCTTGGACTACAAGGGTCGCAAACCGCATTTGGGCCATTTTTCTCATGATGCATCACATAAATGGAAGTCACATTAGCCTGCCTAGTTCGGCTGATATTTGTGGTTTTTTATAAAGTATTTTAGTTGTTTCCAAGGGCGATCACGCAGGCATGGCTCCATCAATTGGGCTGTTCGCATTGCATTTTTCCAGGCAGAGTTTCTAGTTTAAAGTACTTGCCGAGCTGTTTTTTCATAGCACTTTTCTCTGCATTTGACCACATTTTCCTTTTCACTTTCTTGTCTTGTTGTAGCCGCGGAGTTTTCACCGAAGTGCCTGACAACATATTCATACATAGGCTCAGAGATGCAGACATAATACATTCACTTCAGTGGTATGGGAATTCCTAAAATGTTGTTTTTATGTCTTCAAACTAACCTGAATGGTTGCAAACTGATAGGTTGCTATGAAATCGTCCTAATAATAAAAATCTGCCTACTCTAATCACTCAAATAACCCACCATAGACCATTCCGCTCTACCCACAGCCAATTGGCTAGTCCGCTATTTAAACTCTTCCTATTATTTTAGGACGCTATCAAGAGTGCAGGTATATTTGTCTCTCTCTTTATTTCGTGCTTATTTTGAATTTCTGCCGTGTATTGTGTCGTTTTTGTCATTATATTTCGTTCAATACATATTATTATCACTCTTGTGTGTTACGTGATTATTCTCCATTGCATTTTTTGGGGTTTTTCACGGTGTTTTACTTTGTGTCACATATTTTCGCGTGTACGCGATTCGTACCCTAACGGGTTCGTCCCAAATTGGATTCGCTCCCGTGACACATTTTTTGTAGCGTTTTTGCGTTTCTTCTATCAGGTTTTGTATACAATACTTGTTAGAATGCCGCAATCACGCGCTGCGTGTGGACACATGACTTCTCCTTGGGATACCCATACGGACAGGTGCTTTGCCTGTTGCGGGTGTTGCAAAGAGAGGCCATGTGATTTGTCCGTCCATTGGGCGGATTCGACGTGGGGCAAGGCTGGGTCTAGTAGGTCCCATACCTCACGTCTGAAGAAGACTGTGTCCGAGTCTCAGCTCTTGGGAGCAGTGGAACCGTCCGAGGTTTCGGAGGTTGTATTAAGTGATAGGCCGGTGATCCATACAGGGGATACCGGGCTGCTGGGGCCGGTGCCTGATCTCATATCACCCGGTTCGCAGAGAGCTATACCTATCACGGGTGTTTCGGCCGGTTCTTGATATTATATCACCTGGTTTGAAGCTGACCCAGCCTCTCTCAGTAGAGGCGCCCGGTACCGGGCACCGGGCACCGGGCACCGGGCACCGGGCACCGGGCACCGGTCACCGGGCATCGGTCATCAACCGGGCACCGGTCATCAGGGACCGGGCACCGGGCACCGGGCACTGGGCACCGGTTATGTCACCGGGCACCGGGCACCGGTTATGTCACCGGGCACCGGGCACCGGGCATTATGTCACCGGGCATTATGTCACCGGGCACCGGGCACCGGGCACCGGGCACCGGGCACCGGGCACCGGTTAGGCTACCGGGCACCGGTCAAACACCTGGCACCGGGCACCAGACTCTCCTTGGACAGCCTGCTGCTTACCGGTTAGGAAGACGTTCTTACGTCTTCGGTTGGTCTTCGTTCTACGTGTTCACGTAAGTCGAGGAGTCGATCTCGTCGTAGGTCAGGATTGGGTTAGCTCTTCGATTTCGGGTTCGGAGTTTAGATCTTGTTCTTCCTTTTCCTCGAGGTCATTCTCAGGTTTTGGAACAGGTTCATCTAGATCTCGTTCTCCTGTTCGTCGTAGGAGACGGTTGTATAGGGCTTCTACATGTAGTACTAGCTTCGGCAGTACATATACTATTTGGAACGATACAGTACAGTTCTGTTGAATCAGTTTCCACGTATGTGGTAGATGACTGCCAGTCTAGGGTTGCTGCGGCAGGTGCTTATCACATTCACCTGGTCACAACGTACCCTAACTCTCGCAGGAGAGGTGCCGGTATTGTGTTACGGGCACCGGGCACCGGGCACCGGGCACGGGCACCGGGCAGGCACCGGGTACCGGGCACCGGGGTAGAACAACACTATTTCGACCGGGGTGTTCGTGGGTTCGTATCCTGTGTACATATTGTGTTTTTGTATCCGGCTCCTCGAGATCTAGCTCTTCCGTTCTCGGAGGAGACGGTCGAGGTGGTATTGGACGCCGTGGTGCTTTGGCTCCGTACTTGTCTGGCCTGCTCTTTATTCGAGTGTATATGAGTTCGAATTCCCAGTCTATATTCAGGACTCGACACGCGATAGAGTTATGATGGTTCAGTTGGCTAAGATTCTGGAGTTCCTGTCTAAGTCCTAGTACTTAGTGGGTTTGTCGGCTCTTTCACAGCTGGTGGTTTTGCCAGTGGAGCCTCCCATAGGGGTACTTCCTCGGATGGCTGTTGTGAGGCTGATTCGGTGGTGGTGGATTTGCCGGAGTTGTCGTGGTTTCATTGCTCTCCTACAGTAGGGCTTCTTGTTACGTACATTGGGGAGCTTTAGGTAGGATTTGGGGCCACTGCGGGGTTCCTAGTGCTCAAACTTTGATCGCCACACTCGGGTCTAAGTTCTACATGCCCCTCTATGCAGTATGGTTTTTGAGATCTCCGTTTCTGGACAAGGACGCCGCAGCGTTTGGGATATCTTCGGCTCCTGGTCCTGGTTCGCGTTTAGGAAGGCATGGGTGTAGGCTGTTAAGTCGATTGTGGCTATGCCAACTTTCGATTTATGTTTGAATCAGTATGATTCATCGTCTCTGGACGCAGTGCTTCAGTCGGCGATTTGTGCCGCTAAGCCTCTTGTCAACATGTCTTTGGAGTTTTCTATGGACATGCTCTTGTCCAGTGAGACACAGTGATAGCCGGCTAGTTTTTTCTTGAACGGCCATAGTTTTGCTTCGTTCGCCTCTTTTGACCTCTGTTAATTGTGCGATCGAACGGCCAAAGGGCAGCTACGGTACCGATGGTCCCTCCTGCTGCTCCTTCTTGTCTACCTCCTGTGGGGTCGTTTCCCCTGACGGGGGTATTTTCAAGGGTTTAGTAGAGTCTCTCTCTTGAAGTATAGTGCTATAGAGGAAGTTCGGGACGTGGTCGGAGCGCCATTTGCCCGGTAGACTGGTTGTTTCCATAGATCTGCGGGTCTCGTACTTCCACGTGCCCTTCCGCAGATGCTCTCGGAAGTTTAAGTTGTTTCCGAGTTTTGTGTCTTTTAGATCTAGAGTAGTCGTAGTTGGTTCCCACCCAGGATTTTTCTTAGGTTGGAATTAGCTTATTGACCGATCTATCAGTCATCATAGTACCTTTGGACAGGGTGCGTGGCATCTTGTTTTAGTTTCCGGGTACTGGTCAGAGGTTCTCTGTCAGCTAGGTAATTTCTGCACTCCTGGAATTTCGGGGTGCAGAATAGGGGAAGGTTATGTTTGCGACCTCCAGTATTACTTACTAGGGCTATGGAGGCCGCACCCCGATCCTTTGGATCGGTCTCTGCCTAGGATCACCATCTTCCTACGTTGTATCAGATGGTGGGCAGTGGAGGTCTGGTTCCTACAGGGATTTCCCATAGTGTTACCTCCTCCTACTCGCTTTCTGTCCACAGACGCGTCGTGAGAAGGCTGGGGGGTGGGGGCTCATTGGAGCCCCTACATTGGTGTGTTGGTGGTCAGTGCAGGAAACTCAGGGACACATCAACATGTTTAGCTTTTGGCAGTGTTTCCGGGGGTTGACAGCGGCGGATTCTGTTCTGCACGGACAGGTGGTTATGGTTTCTGCGGTCATCTCCGGTTCTGACGGAATGGCTTCTGCATCCGTTGGTGTCCCAGTGCTATCTTGTCCGGATGGGGTATCCATTTGTGGTTTTGTTGCGGCAAGGCTCGAACGTCGGTTTTATTTTTTTTCCACTGTTTGCGCCCACGTACCGATTCGGACTTTTCTATTTTTTACTCGTTCCAGTATAACTTCGGACCCATGTACTGCATGTTGGACATTGCTAAGGAAGTGATTTGAGATACCAACGGTTCGTGTTTAGATCGCATGTAATTCACTCAATTGTAATTATTATAAACAAGCGTCCGTTAATGATTATGGCATTTACGGATCGATTCATGTCAGGCATATAATTGGCTATTAACAAGAGTATTTTTGTGATTTCACGTCACACTGTCGTTAATTGGTTGACCACGGCTTACGTGGTCGGCTTTGACGGTATTCCGCGATTGTAACACGGTTACCGGCGGCATGTTTTGATCACTTTGTATGTGTGAAAAACTTACCTGTGCCAATTAAGTTTGACCAGACTGTCGCGTGACACGTGTATTCTTGTACATTCTGGAATCCGTATAATTGTATATTTGTGATGTGTGGTACTGTGTTGTATTGTTGTGCGTATTATTGGTTTCACATCCCTGTGATTCCACATACCTGTGATTTCACACACCTGTGGTTTTTGCACACCTGTGGTTTGGCATGTACATTTGCCATGTGCAATGTGCATGTAATAAGGGGGCTTATGTTGTATTGCTGGAAATACGTTTATGCGTGTCATTTTTGCGGATTTTAATATACGTCTATTTTATGAGCAATGGTTTACTGATGTCACGCCATATTTGCCACAGTACTATGCATGTGTGTGGTAGAGAACTCGTTGACTGCGTGTGCTGGTTTCGCTAGGGAAAAGATACCTTTTAGTATTACGGATGTCCACTGTCCGTGCCAGCCGAGTTTGTCCGCGTGTCAGTGTTTCACCATATAAGGGACCTTCTGTAGGTGAAGCCAGTATACAGCGCAGACCATACCATGGTTCTGCCCTGTTATGTATGCTACGGGTTAGTGTTTCATCATAGCCTGGTACTGGCCAACACGTTATATATCAGATCCCATAATGGTGATGTTTTGTGTCGTGATATTTCCGTAAATGACCACGATATTTGAGTTTAGTATGTGCTACACTCTCATTTGAGTGTATAGCCGTAGGACCGTTATGGAGGGGTTTGGCGGGGCCAAGAAGCGACCTTCGCATTGTCGAGACCAGTCGAGTAGATTTCGGATTATGAGATCTGGGTCTATAGTGTGCAGATTTATGGTAGTGTGGGGTATACCATGTTGGATGGTATTTATTCCTCGAGGGCTGTACACTGGTTTGGGTGAATTTAAGCGGGCGTGGGAACATATATTTATGCAAATATAACCCACCCACGGGTGACATGGCAAAAGCCATGGTTTTGTAGTATTTATGTGAGATGTCGTACGAGGGGTAGGCATATCCATTATTCCGTGCATGGTTTTCACTGGTGCGTATATAAGCGATGTCTCGCTATGTGTTGGCGGGACACATATATTCTGGTTACAGAAGACTAGTACTGTATTCACCAGTGACGGACGGAGGTTTTGGTATGTACCTAGAACATTTTATTTCAGCTGTGATTTGCCGTTGTTCGATTCCCGTTTTAGTCTGTTGTGCATCCTGTCTGTCTGTCTGTGCGTATTCGTCCAGTAATTGGAGATTCATTTCATTTTTGTAGCCTCTTGAGAACGCTCCAGCGAGCCACATTGGACGTTTTGGTCCAGTCAGTGCAGAGTATCGGGTCGTCCGAGTGTCCGTACGTCTGTCTGGCGCAGTGTGTGTAGCAGCTCCGGGTACAGGCCTGTATAGAGCAGTGTGTGATAGCTACCTCGCGTTCAGCAGACAGTCACAGCCATAGTTTAGTGAAGTGAAACGCCATACACACATATCATATCATTATACTACCACCGAGTTGAATGTCACCTAAGTGAAACTTTTCCCGGCGTCTTAGCCAACGTGATAATCGCCATTTTGTATTATATCGGAACTTTACATCCGGTCTACCACTTCCGTATTACCACCCATTGATTCACCATGGATACTTTACATCCGGTCTACCACATCCGGGTTGCTACAGTCGAGTGATACCATAGGAACTTTACATCTGGTCCACCATTTCCGGAGATAACACTACCTGTGGAACTTTACTTCCGGGAACCAGCTTCCGGAACATTATCGTTATTGACTATCATGTGATGTAACCACATCCGGCTTTGACTTTGACATTCATACTTTGGAAATATATTGCATAGGCAATACTATGTATACTTTGATAGTGTATGGTAATACTCCTATCATGCATATCATGGCTAAAGGATTGTAGTAAGACTACATATATTGTTTATGGATTAATCCACTTGAAGTTGGATTATAGCCATATTGTTGACTAGACCTCATATTGCGGGTGAGGCAGACCTTGGACCTTGATACTCAGAGGTTACACTATCTATTGAGATACGCCAGCACTGGGGTAGCTCAGATGATTGTCATTTGTCTTCCAATGTTCGTTATGCCATGTATACTTGTATGTTATTTCACTTTGATTAGCGATCATCAAAGTACTTGTGCATTCATACTATTGTCCACTACGGGACCATTGAGATACCACATACCGAGTTTATTCGTCTATAGCTTTTAAGTTGCGTTAAAGTATAACAGTCGATTGGCTTACAACCTTGTAGTAATTGAATAGTATCATGCACAGTACAGTGATGTTCGCATATCAATGTATCATGTATTCCTGTGTGTTCCCCATGTTAATATAGTGTACATTATAAGTGATTAAGTGACTACGTGTACTTATCTACGCTGGCCTATCCCTTACACTTCAACTGCATTGTTACCACTTTTCGTTCGTCAGATCAAGCTATATTGGCCATAACGTCATAACAATTGAAGTATACTTGGTTCATATGATAATTGGGGGAGACAATTTGTCTCGATCATTCCTGACCTTGGTAATGACCTTGACACAGACTTTACGACGCCCGCTGTTCAAATTGCATATCTACATTACAGTATAATGTGTATTAATTATACCATCGGCACTTGTTTTCCACATCGATATAAACGAAATGTCGACATTTCCGATATCGATATATCAGGTATGTAATGTATGAGTTATATAGCAGTTTCGGCCGGGACCACTAGCGTATATCGACATAAGCAGGTATATCGATGTAAGCAATGTCGACATAACGCTATCGACTGTATATACAACATGCTGTTGTCACTCCATCATTTCTGAAGCAATTGGGTATTTCAAAATGTTAATTGTGTTAAATAGAAGCACACTACTGTTTACACATCAGCAGTTCTCCTATGACCGAGATTTCTCCCTCAGATACTTTATCCCTTCTCACATGATCTGGAATCAGTTGTGGTTCGGGCCTCCCTCCGTCACGCCTGTCAGCGACAGTGGTTCACACTTTCTGTCCAGTCCGTGCGATGAAGCATTAGGTTCGGAAGAATTAGGACATCCGGTCCGACCGTAAGTTTTTTATTACCAATTTTAAGCCAACGGGAGGTATCGCAATCCTTTGTCTTCCGTTGGATAGATAGGGCCATTACTTGAGTTTATTACTACAGTAAGTGGTTCTGCAGCTGAGTTGTTTAGACCCTAATGCACGAGGTGCATGTAGTCTCAACTTCTTTCTATGATCGCTCTCTGCACTGGCAGGAGATGCGTAACTGCCAACTGTTACGATTTTTCCGTATTTATTTCCGGGAAATACGTTAGATAGACGGTACTACGGATTACTATTAAAAGTACGATTTTTTGATCGGCGCGGGTATATCTGGATATTATTATTTCGTTTAAATACAATTCTGCCAATAATCCTATTGTTTTATTTACCCGTTATCATTCTCGTCTAGGCGATTACCATTTGATATTACCAGCGCTCAGAGATATTGATTTATTCATCACGTAATTCGTATTATGTCTGATCTAAGCGTGCAGCCAACTTATTTGGGGATTGTTTTATATCGGAAGAAGTTAGGACAACACTTCTGTTCATCTATGATTACAGCGAGACATGGCCCAATTTGGTCCTGTCACAGCGCGGTGATGTTTTTGCGTCTTGCAATCAGTGTTATTGTAGTTATTCGGGTGCTCATGGTAGCCGAAACTTGGGCCAAGGCTATATTTAATTATTATATGCATATAAGTGAGTACTGATTTGTGTTCCGGAATACATATGTGGTGTTCCGGAAAGTAACCCCCTTTTCTCTCCATGTTCCTCATGTGACCGACATGGGGTTGGCATCTCAGGGAGATGTTTAAGAACTGGGTCCGTTAGTAGCAGCGGGTGCAGTTGTGGGTTTATCAGCCGGTAGCATCAAGTTTAGGAGGCTGTTTGGATCTACCTGTTCGCGATAGTCTGCGATTTTTTCTGTTTACCCGATTATTCGGTTTTTGTCTTTACAGTCCCAGTGGAATCCTGGGGTTGGTAAGTGTGACTCTCCGCTCGATGAACTTCACTTGCTTTTGTTGATGAACGGGGATTTGTGGTGATCTATGGTTCTTACGGTTCATCACGCTGGCCCAGGAGGCATTGTTTTGTACATGTTTCAATTAGGGCGAGGCTACCTTTCTAGTTTGTAGCAGTTTGTTGCAAAAGGATAGTGTTTCACTTTGGGTTAATGATTCTATTCTCTTTGTCTACTATACATGGGTTTATAGGTATACAGTGGTCGACACTCGCAGTGTTCCGAGATCCCGAGGATCCCTGTTTTGTAGGAGGAATCACTGCATTTTCAAGAAAATCCCATTCAACATTATGTAACATAGGATGTCCATGCTGCGGAATCCCTGGGCCAAAAGTTAGTGTCAAACCCTGGTATAGGTTTTGATCTGGCTTTAGGGCCAGTTTAACTCCTCAGCACTTGCTTGTTAGGATGACCTTAGTGCTTAGGGCGTTTATACTGTGTTCTCGATATGTACGAGTCATGTGTCGTCATGAGACTATGTATAGACTTTGAGTTTATTCTCAGTTGAGTTATTGCGTGTGAAGTGCCGGGCGACTACATTCGCCAGGGCTTCGTCTGGTAGCAGCAGCTATACCTTGAGTATTCTCCGGAGTTCTAACCAAGTATAGCAGGTTGGAGTCTACGAGTCAGTCTACGAGACTAGCGTGGTGGTGCTTGTCTTTATCCACCTCTCTTCTACTTTCGTAGAAAAAGGGGGGGGGGGGCCCGCTTTGGGCTCCCCTATGATTCTAGGGTGAGACCATGTTATTACTATATAGGTAACACCCAAGTTTGTACCTAGACCAAATATTTTTGTCTGTTTTGAGGGTTTTTAATCTGCCTTACCATTCCGGTCGAGTATGAGTAGTGAGAATACCTCCCACCATCACTACGAATTCTTGCAACCATTCAGGTTAGTTTGAAGACATAAAAATGGAAAATTATTTCTAATTTTAGTTTTTATTATTCATACTCACCTGAATGGTAAGGTAGACCCTCCTCCCGTCCCCGCTTGATGGTTTTATCTTCTCCCTACTTAGTATACTTCAGGCTATTTTTATCTAGCAGTGTCATTTCCATATGGAAATGATTTACTTTTGAAGCTGTATACCTAACAATAATAGGAGGAGTTTAAATAGCGGACTAGCCAATTGGCTGTGGGTAGAGCGGAATGGTCTATGGTGGGTTATTTGAGTGATTAGAGTAGGCAGATTTTTATTATTAGGACGATTTCATAGCAACCTATCAGTTTGCAACCATTCAGGTGAGTATGAATAATAAAAACTAAAATTAGAAATAATTTTCCATTTTATCAATTTCTTTATCTCTAATTTAAATATAAGTATATGCTGGGATTAGTCATTTAAACCATCTTGTTGAGACGGTTCAAATGGTAGTCACAGTACACACTTTCAATAATAAATATAGGGAAAGTATTTAGATTTTCTAGTGAAAATGTCATGTATCCTGTCTGAAATTTTGTTCATACAGATCTACTTTTTATTCATTGTATAATAGCATCTGGGGAGGGCAGTAACTGATGTTGTAATAACTTGTAGCCCGACCCATTAGCTTGTTTATTATTATGTACATGTTTGTTATACTTCCATTATAGCGTTTAGAGCAATAAAATACAATTAAATTAAATGCAAAATGTTATAGTACCTCGTTTCATGGGCGGGAGATTGCGGATTTGAACCCAGTCCCAGTCATATCAAAGGCTTAAACGTGGCTAGCGTTTTACGACCATTTGATAGTATTATAGAACACTTTGACACTGATTCTTTGACAAGCCTTTTGACCTTGATCTTGGGTGGCATGGGTGTAGTACCAATGTACATACAAAGTTTGAAGAGAATCCTCCCCCCCCCCCCCCCCCCCCCCCCCCCCCCCCCCCCCCCCCCCCCCCCCCCCACCCCCCCCATGAATTACAATAAAAAATATCCCCCTCTATTTCACCAGATCATGAACAAAAGATATACCCACTTAAACATTTCAAAACCCATTTTTAACTAGATTTGTCAGTAAAGCTGACGGAATACCCCCCTTGTGAGATGTGACACAGATTTTTTTTTTACGGCGATTTTCTAAGTCCGTGACCTTGAACGTGGGGTCAGCGGGGGTCGTAGATTCAACGCAGACGGCTGCATGATTGCCGTAGGAATGCATGTGCGAAATATCACGACATTCGGTTGAAGGAAACAGAAGATATAACAAATTTACGAGACCTTAAGGTTTCACGTTAAGTTTTGTGACGGACGGACGGACGAACAGACGGACAATATGATTCCAGTATACCCACCACAACTCGTTGAGGGGGATATAATAATATTAAATTCAAGGAAAATTTAGCAATGTGTCATTTTTTTACATTTTATGAAATATTGATTTTATAGCGAAAATTCATTTCTCTATGGGAATTTAAAGGCCCATCACTGTAGTCATATTTTTAAAATGGTCTGACTAAGAAAACAAAAGTTTGATTGTGAAAATCGGTCCAGTACTGAGTAGTTTCGAAAATATATATTCCAACAAGAGCGCCGAAGGTCGCAACATACGCCCGTCGAGATGTATCAGTGGCTGAGTTACAGACTTTAGAAACAAGGTGAACATTTGCAAAACGACTAAGTCAACAAAGGAAAGTAGAAAATTGAGGAAAGTAGAAAATTGTGTCTGTAAGACACAGCGATGGCCCCACGAGGCCATTTGATGTAGGTCAAGGTCAATCGAAGGTCAAAGCTTTATGTCGGTTTCTGGTGTACACCATTAGCTGATCAAGTTGTCCAAGTTTGGTGGCTGTATCTGTTCCAGTGGCTGAGAAACGGACTTAAACGCACAAGGTATACAAAGCGAAAACAGCTATGTCATTTACGCGGAAAAAGTAGGTCAAGGTCAAATGAAGGTGAAAGCTTTATGTCGGTTTCTGGTGTACACCATTAGCTGATCAAGTTGTCCAAGTTTGGTGGCTGTATCTGTTCCATTGGCTGAGAAACGGACTTGAACGCACAAGGTATACAAAGCGAAAACAGCTATGTCATTTACGCGGAAAAAGTAGGTCAAGGTCAAATGAAGGTGAAAGCTTTATGTCGGTTTCTGGTGTACACCATTAGGCCTTTTTTTTTTGTTAACTTGGTTTACTGATCCGCCGCACCTAATTCTGCCGATTTGGAAACAAAAATAAAATTGACTTTTCACTGTTTTATATAAAAAATCCCGATTTTTTTTTTTTTAATTAATTTTGTATTGCAGTATAAACACTTGTGCATTTGGAAACTTATTGCATCTAAAACTCATCTTATTATATGAAAAATATGAAAATATTTTGAAAAAAAAATCATCTTAAACCAATTAACTTAAAAAAAAGGCCTGGGCCCGTATTCATAAAGAATCTAAGATTTATCTTAAACTTAGACTTAAGTCCGTCTTAGTAAAGATAAAAATTAAGATTTATCTTAAATTAGTCTTAAGTATAATCTTAGACCAATCTAAGACGAATCTCAGTTAAGATTTGTCTTAAGTCTAAGACAAAGGTCACGCGCATAATTTATGAGAATCCAATACGATTTTTAGCAACACCGGAAACGCTCTTCTACAATGAAAGTATGTAAGGCATTGTTTATATTAGATACCACGTCAAATAATGTCTTCTATCACGTCCGCGTCCAGCATTCGCGTCGCAAAATGTTGTATACAATTGTATCAAACACAAGCGAGTGCTTACGACATTGTTGAATATGGCGCCGAAAACATATATGATAATATCAAAGGAAGTTTACTGTGTACAACGACGAATTGATTTGAGACCGAGTGCGGTACGGTCGCGTACGGTGTACGATAAAAACGTTTGAGACGGAGAGAATATTTTATCAACTGTTTGAATGTGAAAACAATAACTGTTGCAGTACCGTACTCCATAATCTGACTATTGTCAGCCACAGGCAGTCGTCATGATGATAGGGTGGTGTAATATACTGTTTTAACTTAAAATATGCACTGAATTTGAAATCTGGGGTTCAATACTCTTTAGATACAAAACTGATATGTAGCTCTGATTACACCATCCTATCAACATACTGACGGCCTGTGCCCACCACCCATAAAATGTGACACAGGCATTCGTGTCTTATGTCTGTTTAACAAAGTCAAACAAACACATTGGGTAAGTGGGTCACATTGGTCAGATAGAGAATGAATGTATTGATGATGACAAAGAAACACATGCATTAAAGTCAATCTAAGTTACCGGTTATCATGGTTATGGTAGCAGAGATTTAAATGATTTACATTACATAAATGTAAATTAGGATAACCTGATCTGGTGAAAGGTCCTCACCACCCCAGAATCACTTAGCCCCACTCCTAAAAAGTAATAGGATTACTACTTTTATAATGGGTATAACCGGATTACACTCTCAAGTCACAACTTTACAAGAAAGCCAAAACTGTAACCGAGGGCCAAACCAGGAATACTGGAATTCCATTGCGTTAAGGATGAAACCCATCATTAAATTTTGCATGCTCCAAGTCAATTTACTGAATATCATGAAAAACAAGTGTTAAAAACAGTAATTTACGATTTTCCTTCAGATACATATAATTATGTATATACTGATTATAGGAAAAAAAAAGATTAATCTGGCATTATTTTTCAACATAAATCTCAGAATATGCCATATTAAGTTACTGAATATCATCCGAATTTGGGGTGGAAATGGCGTGGTGGTGGAATTTTACTATTTTTTAATAAAATTTGTTGAAATTAGTATTATAGAAAACAGTTACCGCTATTAATGATTTTTCTTCAAATATAGGAAAATATAGGCATTATTGTTTGGTGACGTGCAGGGATGATATTAAAGGTACATGCCCACTCAGTAGGCACAACATATTCTTTATAATATCAGAGACATTTCTGGCAAAATAAACGTTCTTTCACCATTACACCACGTTTTGATTGGCATTATTATACATCTTATATCAGACATAAATGTTCACACTGATATCAGGGGCGATAACCGTGTTTCCTTAAAATGTTGACAAACATTACTATTTATTCTATGTAGTTATATTTTGATGTGCAATGATCAAACTTTATAATCTGTCGAAACAATAATTTTTTCAGGTGACATTTAATTAGCATAAATAATTAAAAAATATATCATTCCTCATTTGAGTATAAAAATATCCTGATACCACCACGAGTCGCTATCAGTAAAATAAATATTACTAAATTATTTTAAAATCTGTACATGTATATCTGGCACTCGTAATATTTAGAACCAGTGGAAAAGTGAGACAATTTTAAATACACTTATTTAATTCTATAAAGAAAAGTTTGTGCCTACTGAGTGGGCCGTGTACCTTTAAATTAAAGTAAATTAATGTTATATGGCCATAAGCGGAGTAACATACACTAAGCAACAGCTGAACTACATGTACATAGACATTAGTATATACATGTAACTAAGTTCATTCAAAATGGAAGAACCTAACCAAAATTGTCTTGCTGTCACGCAGGGCAACTTACAGCTGGAAGGCTCACAGGTTCTTTTTATGTCAACACATTCAGTTCAGTGAGATACATGTACGACTTTAAAAAATCAACTAAATAATTAAAATATCACAATTATATTCACTGAGACATTTATCTTTTCAAAACAACATGTACTTGAAAAGACAAATCTCTTAAACTGTACTTATTCACATTATTCCAATATCATGTCAGAAAAAAGTGTTCTATTTTAGTATTATTTATATCAAAATAATTACCATTATTCATTACGGATAATTAAAGTGAATTAAAACATACATGTATTATTGGTGTTTTTATTATTAGTGTACAACTTGCTGCATAATAATATTTGTTGTTTTGTTTACCAGAGAAATAATTTATACAGGATGATCTGCATTACAAATGCCATTAGTAATTACTGTTATCATTAACTGAATTCTTCAGCCAAGTATAAAATATGCTGAAAAATTGACGCCATTTTACGGAAAATATTGTAAAAGTATTTAATGAAATTACGCAGATGTCCGAAGGTACAAAATCACATGGCGTGTCCAGGGACCATACATACAATTCTTCGTCCCAGGCGTGTCTCACGATACATGTATATGATTTACATACAGAATACCTTTTCATATACTTTTGTGCATTCTTGCTGTAAGTCGCCATGCGTGACAGCCAAATATCTGAGTAATGGAGAACCTAGACTACATGCCATGTCTCTATATCATGTTTAACTTCTATTTTTCATTATCTGACTTTTTTCATTTATTATTTTCTTTGCTATAGACGTGAAAGCCATAGTGCTATGTCTATGCAGAACCGTACTTTGTTTACAACATGGGAGTATTATCAGTAAATAGCCTAAAAATATGCTGGGTCTTTTGCGGACATGATGAAAAAAAACTACGGTATTGTTTTTTTGAGGTAGCAGACGAATTGACCGAAATTGCGGACAATTTGACAGCGGACGATTTAACCCGATACAAAAAAAAAACAGTTTACTTTTACACAACTGTCAGTTGTGGTTTTTTGATACCATTTGAAACTATTTTGATACAACCATATACGACGTCTGTACTTTATTTTCAATTATTTTGTATGCGAGTTGCCATTCCGGCCAATGTGTAGTGTTTCAATGCCATATTTGTGTGTATTAGAAATGTTTGATGTACCGAGGCCGAAACGGAATGGTACGAAGTGAAAAGAAGTTACGAGTGGCCAGCAAAAGGTGTCCGAGAAATGGGACGCACAGCTTTTAATTACGTACCGTACACAACCAGGATATACGTGGATTCGTTCGTCATCATGTCAACTAAGTAACAGGCATAATCCCCAATTGAATGACGATACAATTTATACGCAAAATTACATTTTACTATGGCACGTTCGTGAAACGAAATTTGTTTTTCACGGCGCAACACCAATATATTCCCAGCAATATTACCCGCAGTCAGCTTTATTTTCAAAGGTCAGTAACTGTTACGAAGTAAAATACAAGGTCTGCATCCACTAAATGCGCAAGTTATGAGTTCACTTTCAGAAATACCTTCTAAAATGGATTTTATAAAGTGCAAGCGGGGCACGATACTTGGTGGACGCCATTTTTTTTTAAATCTTAACTTTTTCTTAAAGTTAAGATTTATTTAAGACTACCCATGAGGTGTCTTAAGTTTTACTTAGATTTAACAGTATTTAAGACAATTCTTAGTCGAACTTACCTTTATGAATAGGACTTAAGATTTTCTTAAAATTTAAGACGACCGTAAGTCGAAAACTAAGTCGAAGCAGCAAGTTAAGATCAACTTTAAGTTTAAGACGTGACTAAGATTCTTTATGAATACGGGCCCTGATCTTTAAATAAAAGTAATAATCTATTCATCATACCATGACGACCGTTGTAGTATATATCTGGAGATACCATTTTCAAATACCATACATGTGATATAATAAGCATACAAAAATATCTGCATAAAATATAAGGGCGAGTGGCAAACCATTAGGAGCAAGTATGATTTTGCATCTACTCGACCTTATTAAATGACAATTAAGTGATATTTCAAATAATTATACACACCTAGACTACATGTACATTGAATCTAAATAGTTATCACCAGGTCACCAGGCCACTGTTCACG
Source organism: Conchocele bisecta (assembly GCA_029237695.1). Lineage (NCBI taxonomy): Eukaryota > Metazoa > Mollusca > Bivalvia > Lucinida > Thyasiridae > Conchocele > Conchocele bisecta. The sequence goes on from CM055268.1 coordinate 113,757,163, forward strand.
GTCTTTGAAACGTCACTGTGTTGGCATGCATCCCAACATTTGACATATTGTCATGAACTTCCTATTTTATGCAGAAAGTGGGATTTTTTTATTTTATTTATCTCCTACCCTAATTTTTTCTGAATTTTAATTTTTATTTTTTTCCGCCCGCCCGCACCAATTTCTTAAAAATAAAATCAGTAAACCAAGTTATAAAAAAAAAAAGGCCTTAGCTGATGCAGTTGGCCAAGTTTGGTGGCTGTATCTGTTCCAGTGGCTGAGAAACGGACTTAACACGCACAAGGTATACAAAGTGTTAACAGACGAACAGACAGATGGACGGACGGACGTTCTTACGAGACGCACATTGTGGGGTTGCTAATGGAGAAAACAAAGTAAAATAACCCCACAAAGACGTTCTGTACAGTTAGTAATCTCACAAAGTCACGGAATGAACCCCACAAGGCAAATATAACTAACCCTAACCCCACTAAGTCAATCCCTACACAAATTTGACCCCGCAATGTGCGTCTCGTAAGGGCGGACGGACAGACGGACAGACGACAACGCCATTCCATAATACGTTCCGTTTTACAAACGGGCGTATAAAAATAATTCATTAGTTGGAGGGAGGAAAAAAGGAACAGCCCATGTTAAATCCCCAGAGAATATTTTTTTCGCTATAAAATCAATATTATTCAGAATTTTAAAACAATAAAAAATCATGGCACATCCTTAAATTTCACTTAAATTTAATATTTAACATTTAACTATGCATATATTTTGTTCATGATTTGGTGGAATGTTTTTTTTAGTGCACCAAGCTGAGAACCAGAATTTCAAATCGGCGGTAGAAACGGCGAAAGATCCAGATATGGTGGGATGACAATGTCAAATCCATAGTATCCCCATTACACGGTGGAGAGCCAAAACGGACAGATTTAGTTGCGACGGCTTGTTTTAGTTGATTACCTTACTAATCTTAACTTTTTGTAACACCTACTCGAATGAACAAATTCAGGCCGTTGCAAAACTAAAACTGGCCGTTGCAACTAAATCCGGCCGTTTTGGTTATCCACTGTGCATTAACTGTGATAGAAGGAAACTTACATTTTTGAGCAACTTCTTGATCATTGTGACCTGCCATTCTGTGTGACGCGCCTCCTCCTCCTGTCCCGTCCCCTCCACCTGATGCTTGTGGCGCACGTCCAGTTGCTGGAAATTGTGAGAGGATTGATTGACTGCTAATTGTCGTTTTACAGCTTATCAACGTGTAGCTTATGTCATTTCGAGCCTGAACTGTGTACTGGGGGAAACATTGCACACTCAGTTCTGAATTTACAGTATTCTGATCTGGTGCCAAGTTGCCTTACTACACCAAAAGCACTGGACCCCTATCTAAGGAGGAAAGAAAGAAGGAAACAAAGAAGGCAAGAATTCTCCATTAGACACCCCTTATATGAAGCAGGCAATAACTGTAGGGAATAGAAATTGAAATTCAGCTTGGTACTGCATGCATAATTGGATACTAACATGTTGCATAAATGGATAGGTTTAACATACTGTACATTTGTGAAAAAAACTGTAGGAAAAGACGAGGCACATCTACAATATGTGTAGAATGCATGTGTAATGTTCCAGAGTACATTTTGTAATGCTTGAAAACTGAGGGAGGAGCTGATTACTAAAGCTTGATACTTCAATCGTGTGACAGAAGTATAGACAAGGGTAAACAGTATCGCCCATCAATCATTAAATTGGTGGGTGAATAAAAAGAACAAGCCCCAGGCACAGATATGTCGAGTCCTCAGATTGAAAGGTTGTAATTGTCTTTCTACAACTGAAGTTTTCAAATTATCAAGTATTTTGAAGGTACTGACTTCATATTCATATATCCGACTGCCAAGTGTTACATTTACCTTCCTCAATGAGGTCCAAGCTAATCTGGTCAGCTACTGTGTCTGATTCTGCGATATCTATCTCGTCATCGTCATCATCACATTCATTCTCGTCTACCAGTTCTACAATAGATATACATGTACAAGGATTTAATATGAGGACCGAACTTGATAAAATGTTTCTGTTTCTCTCTAGTCCATTTGACTCTTTTTTTTCTGGCAGGATGTTACTCAGGATGTACACAAACTAGAATAATGTCATAGAAATAATACTATATGTGGTACAACCATTTTTGTTTCATAAAATGCTGTGAAATGTATAGTTCTTAATATGTAGCAAGTTTGAATGCTTAAAGCAAAGGTTTATACGGACGGGTTGCCGGGTTTGGATCCCCCACCAACACAGTGGAGAAAATGATAAAATCAACACTAAATATTTACAACAACAACTAGATTTGTCAGTAAGCAATGGCTTACGGGATACCCCCTGTGTAAGCTGTGACACAGCAAGTGTAAGTGCGTGACCTTGACCGCAAGGTTAGCGTCGTTGGTGCGAAAAGATGCGTGATCATCAGAAGAATGCATCAGTAAAATATGAAGAGATTCCAACATGGGAAACAGAAAATATAAGCGATGCCCCAGTTCGTATAATTTCGGGTGTAGGCCGGCAAGTACAAGTCCTTGACCTTGACCCCAAGGTTAGCAGGGGAAGTGTTGTGGGCGTAGAAAGATGCGTGATCATCAGAAGAATGCATCAGTAAAATATGAAGAGATTCCAACATGGGAAACAGAAAATATAAACGATGCTCCAGTTTGTATAATTTTGGGTGTAGGCCGGCAAGTATAAGTCCATGACCTTGACCCCAAGGTTAGCAGGGGAGGCGCCGAGGTGTCGAACGGCCGACGTGTCTTAGGGTCCAAGTGTCAATAAAGCCTTCCGAGGACCCGGGTGCAAGTCCTCACTTTACAAAATGTCCTCAGTTCGTTGGTGTTCTTCACGTTTTCGGTCCTCACTAGGTAAAGTGGTGTGGCGCATAACACACACTTAGGCATTTTTGAAACGTTCATGAATATCATGGGTCGTATGCCGTTCTTTTGTATGCAACAACTCGCTAATAATCTCTGCACAATAATATGAGCATGTTATTTTAGAAAACCGGTCTTATGGAAAAAATATTCCCTGTACAAAAATGATGTGTTTTTAAAGTCATATAGTGTTTGGACTGTCCGTGATTCCATCCGTACGTCCGTCTGGTTAAGAAGTTTGTCCCAGTTTCTCAAAGTGGCAATAACTTATGTATGACTTGAAGGATTGCTTTAATATTTCAACCCATGATATATATGAACATCTGCTACACAGCCATGCCCTAATTAACATGACCTTGACAATATTGCTCAACAGACTTAGCTGTTTCAGTTAAGCAGTTTGTCCCAGTTTCTAAAATTTGCCACTGGGGGCATTTGTGTACTATGTATAGGATAGAACATGAGTGCAGTTGTCTACGGGAAATAGAACCGAGACCACAGGTCGGGTTCTATTTCTCGTGGACAACTGCACGAATGGTCCGACTTAGACTACATGACTTTCAGGTGCGTATCTATCTATTTTAGACGCACGGCCGCCGTAGCAAATGTGAGGCATAACCGTGCAAACATTACATCACAATTCTGAAACCACATGATTTGTCACTTTGAGTGTCTGTGTTGCACAGCACTCTTGTTCAGGTATTCCTTACCTAGTGAGGACCGAAAACGTGAAGAACGCCAACGAACTGAGGACATTTTGTAAAGTGAGCGCTTGCACCCTTGTGTCAGTCCTGTCAATATGAGGACTGGATATTTATTGCAAACTGAGGACTTGACAAATATGAGTTTGTGTGATGCACTCTGAAAAGAATTGTTGTGTAACGCAAGTCAACCACTTGTCATTGTGAGGACTTACTACTGTACTACTGTATGCATGCAAATTGAGGACTAGTGTGTGGATGTATATATATTGTACATGTAAGATACTTAAACCTGGACTTGTGCAGAGCATGGGTATGAATCCCAATAAAAATACACTTGGCGATTAATGTTTCTATGAAGTTTGAAAAGATGTTGGAGAAAGGGTTGGACAAGAAAATTAATATGGCCCCCAACCACTGAGTTGAGCAACTGTATGGCAGAACAGACATTCCAATCTTAGTCCTTGCAAACTTTAAACAGACCAAATGTTTTATATCACAATAACCGAAACCACGCTCGATTTAATTAATTATATTTACATTCCATTTTCTGATAGTTTCAAGACACTAGCTGTCGGCAGATGGGCTCAACATTTAGTTAGTTACGTTATTTTTAACAATTAATGGAACAGCGTCATTGCTGACGTTGCACGTGTAATTATTGACAACGTTATGGAAACCCGCAAGATTTGTGACTTTTGCTCGCACATTATCCAATCAGCAACGTCACGGTGCCGATGTATTTATTGAAACATAAACACAATGACCTGGATAGGGGTTTAGCATTGCGGATGAAATACCAATGTAAATATAATATCTTGAGCTGATGTAGGGTGCCCTAAAACACACAAGCTAACTACGCCATCCCGTAAAAGTAATATAATTAGTGCCAATCTTACTACTCTTATTAGGGGTATAACCGGATTCAACTTCCAGATACAAGAAAGCCAAAACTGTATCTGAAGGCGAAACCAGGAACACCGTGATTCATGCATAAGGATGAACCCAATCGTTAAATTACCCAGCGCTTACTCCCGACCTGCCACCCGCCCAAGCATAACTAGATTTGTCAGTAACTGAATACCCCCCTAAAGGCCCTTGTGAGATGTGACACAAACTTTTTATTATTTTTTTACAAAGATTGTGTCCGTGACCTTGTCCGTGGGCTCAGCGGGGGTCGTAGATTCAGACAGACGTCTGCATGATTGCCGTAGGAATGCATGTGCAAAATATCACAACATTCGCTTGAAGGAAACAGAAGATATTATATAAATATTGCATCCCAGTGAGGGCGACAGTGGATATTGTCAACCCGAGGAAATAATGTTGACAATGGAAATAACCCCTAGACAATAGAGGGCCATACGGAATGAATCAAAGGATTCTTTTGTGTTAATCTCCACCCCACGGCCCCCTGTTGCCCGGACGGATGGACAATCTGATTCAAGTATACCCCCCCACCCCCAACTCGTTGAGGGGGGTATAATGAAGACAGAAGCTACATAGTATGTACTCACCATCCGCAGCCATTTCTATATCATCAAGGGACTTCCCTTTCAGATCTCGCAATGAGCCTTTCTCAAGCCCGATCAGGATTTTGCTGATTTTTGCTACTTGGAATGTGTTCTCTGGGAGCCGATAATATTCTCGATGGATGCGGATATCATGTCCTAGAAAGTTTGCTAGCGAGTCCATTTCATTTTCTTTGAGACTGATGATTTGTGATACTGTAGCAATATGCTTTCTAAGAGTGGTAGAGGTTAACAGTTCAGGCTTTGAAGCTCCACATATGCCCGCAAATTTTCTCAAGACATCAACACTTCGTAGAGGTGTCATGGTGCTACCAATTCGAGCAAATACATATTTGTTGTCTGGCGTTACTCCAGCTTCTGTTCTAGAATTATTCAGAATGTCCATGTTCACTGTGTGCTGTTTGGTTAGCAAAACAGCAACCCTTCTGCCTCTTTTTCCTATAATTTCCACTCTGTTTACACTATGGACCAGCTCTTTCTCAAATGCTGAAAGCGAGTCGAGGACTTCTTCCCTTATATCTTCTCCATCGGCAGCCATTCCTGCTTCATATTGAGATAGTTCCATTCGTTCCGTTTCCCCTCCTCGTCTTCTATTGAAAAGAACAAGTCGAGCCAGCATAACCTCGGCTAGTTCTCGCCATGAATCCACACAACCTGATGACACAGATGTAGAAAGTTCATTGGATTTGTTCTCGAGATATGCATTCATTTTGCGAATATCCGTAGCAAGTGGAAGTCGTTGAGGATTGTTCAGTTTCCTTTTTGATAAGGTCCTCAAAGCTTGGCTGGACACAGATGAATTCCATTCTGATGTGCACAGTTCCAGAAATTCCAAAGCCTCCTGCTTCTGTGCAGCATCCTCATTCAGGATGGCTGTTGATTTCAGTATATCTGCACAACTCTTGAGGGAATATCCTAGCTTGAGCGCCAGTGATGGAATGTCGAATGTAGACTTTGATTCGTCAAATCTAGAGGTGACCTTTACAGCATCTACAACCTCCTTGAATCTTGATGGTTTACAACAGTCGGACAGTGAAGATACGTCTTTGTTAATCTTTCGCATTTCAATGAGGAATCGTCCCAGTTCTCTCATTTTCTGCCGGACATACGAATACTGATGAATACCTGCACATTTTGAAAATTGTCTTTCTCCATACTTGACAATGAGTTTGTCGTTCCTAATGGCCAACGACACAGAGTCATTTTGCAAACTATCCAAAATAGAGGTCTTGAAGAGTTTTGTCACTGTTGTAGAAAGAGGCATTAATGCTGCCCCTGAAGCTTGATGTCTTTTGTTCGTAGTTGCAGAGCTACGTTTGCCAGAGATTCTGGTTTTACATACTTTGGCATGTCTCCATAGATCCTTCTTCCTATAAAATGCAAAGCAATCTCCGCATGGCAAGAAGTCTGTGGCTGCCACTTCACTGTTTACTGAAGGTCGCTTACTCGGGATTAAAGTACCTTTGTTACTTTCTAAAACTTCCTTGTTGTGACTAAAATTGCCTCTGTTCTGCAGTTTTTTCCATTGAAACTTTCTGTCTGCAGAGCGTTTGGGGAATGACAGCGCAAGTCCAACCTCAAGTTCATTCTTATGTTTCTGCTCCATATGTCTTGGCAACTTAGGGTATGAGCCATTGCAATATACACAAACACTGACTTTGTCCCATACACGTTTGCTTTTTGTACTAGCAGACATAGCAATCTTAATTCCGTCTGATATATTGGTCTGATTCGACACTATAAGTGGCATTACAACCGATAGTTCACCATCAGAGTAACTGTCTGATACTACATCAGAGCTATTGCTGTCCCAGTCAGCTAAGCTCTGCTCGAGGATGTCAGCGTCAAGAACGATGTGTATATCTGAAACAAGTGAATTTACATCATTTCTTGAAAGGGAAGGAACAGGGGAACAACTGTTATGTTATGGGGAGACAGAAGGAATGGGAGGTGGGGTCGAAAGACAACAAGGTAGAAACTGGACCAACTAGAAATGTGGTCTGTCGGTGCATTGATGCCCCCACTGCCAGCCGGACACAAAGCTGGACTTCTTTCTGAATAATATGGGATCATTGTAGAAATGCATCACTGGAATATCAAAACATTTCATGAAGGGGAACAGATATTTTAAGTTTTTGGGAATGGTGACGTTAAGTGGGATCAGCAGGGGTAAGATTTTTCTCAGACGGATGGGGATGCACCAGAGGAATTAGTCAGGTTGCTAAAGTTGAAGGGCTTAACCCTGCATTGCAAGTAATAGTTTTTTTTCTCTCTGGATTATACATCCTTAGTCCGACTAGAACGGATATCGGCCGTATATTAAGGAGTCATCCTTTCAAGAGCAATTCGAGAAATCCAAGATGGCCGCCAAAATGGCTGCCGATATCCCTACTAAAAAAAAAACTTTTTAGCTAGTGAGCATATAACCATGTATGATAACACTTTTCTAACTAAATTTGGAACAAGCAATCCATTTCCAAGGTTATTTTTTGTAACTGGTATTCATCAACAAGGTCGACTCGGCTTCATCAAAAACGATGAAAGAGACACAAAGATCATCAGTATTGCTCTGTAATGCCGTGGCATGTTCAATGTTTTGGATGGATTTTGGGATTCAAATGACCTTAATATTGGCTCCTACAGTACGACTACAAATGCCAATCGCCCTAAAAAGTTCATCAATGGATCCATGACCATGGAAAACCATAAAATAGACACCAAAATCATTAAAATCGTTTCATTAGGACCTGTGATATGCCGTTTTTATGATTTTTGACCGAAAATGACCTTGAACAGGACCGTTAACTATATTAATGAATACCAAATATAAACAAGGGGCCCAAATGTGCCTGCGCTCACCTGATGACACCAAATAAGGTCAACTTTAACCATGATATAGGCCAAAACCTTTCAGCGGCCATCTTGGATTACCTAATTATGGGAACGCAACAAAAACCATACCAGAGTGAACAAGAAATCAGTAACACTGATGGATGCACCCCTGTCAAGTGGGTACTACAATGAGTAATGTATAGTGAAAAGTGCCAAAAAATGGCCAAGTTAAAAATGCTGTATTTTCGTAAAAAATATTTTTTGTGCACATGTCCATAATGTGTAGAATGCATGTGTGAAGTTTAAAATAGATCAGTTGGAAACTGTAGGAGGAGTGGATTACGCAAAGTTGGTACTGCAATGAGAAATGTATAGTCAAAAGTGCCAAAAAATGGCTAAGTTAAAAATGGCGTATTTTTGTAACAATTTTTTTTTTCGGCATGTAAAGGGGAGGTGCACATGTCCATTATGTGTAGAATGTATGTGTGAAGTTTGAAATGGATAGGCAGGAAACTGTATGAGGAGTTGATTACGCAAAGTTGGTACTACAATGATTAATGTATAGTCAAAAGTGCGAAAAAATGGCTAAGTTAACAATGGCGTATTTTCGTAAAAAATTATTTTTTTGGCATGTAAAGGGGAGGTGCACATGTCCATTATGTGTAGAATGCATGTGTGAAGTTTGAAATGGATCGGTAGGAAACTCTAGGAGGAGTTGATTACGCAAGGTTGGTACTACAATGAATAATGTATAGTCAAAAGTGCGAAAAAATGGCTAAGTTAAAAATGGTGATTTGTAAAAAAAAATTATTTTGGCATGTAAAGGGGAGGTGCACATGTCCATTATGTGTAGAATGCATGTGTGAAGTTTGAAATGGATCGGTAGGAAACTGTAGGTGGAGTTGATTACGCAAGGTTGGTACTGCAATGAGTAATGTATAGTCAAAAGTGCAAAAAAATGGCTAAGTTAAAAATGGCGTATATTGGTGAAAAATATGTTTTTTCGGAACGTAAAGGGGAGGTGCACATGTCCATTATGTGTAGAATGCATGTGTGAAGTTTGAAATGGATCGGTTGGAAACTATAGGAGGAGTTGATTACGCAAGGTTGGTACTACAATGTGCGAAAAATGGCTAAGTTAAAAATGGCGTATTTCGGTAAAAAAATAATTTTTTCGGCATGTAAAGGGGAGGTGCACATGTCCATCATGTGTAGAATGCATGTGTGAAGTTTGAAATGGATCGGTGGGAAACTGTAGGAGGAGTTGATTACGCAAGGTTTTTTGCGGACAGACAGACGGACAGACGGACAGACGGACGGACAGACAGACGGACAGACGGGACGCCGACTATATGCCCCCCGAAAAATTTTCGGGGTGCATAACAACAACAACAAAAACAACAACCTTTTGATCTTTTGGCGGCCATCTTGGATGACCTAATTACGCGAACACAAAAACTATATCAGAGTGATCTACTCATCAATACCTTCGATTTGATAAACAACATGACCACTTTCGGCGAGTATATGACCTTGACCTTTGACCCCCGGGCCGCACCTATTTTTGACCCGGGGGTCACCACTTTAACAACTATGAAAGAGCATCAGTGGTCGATCACTCTTACGAAGTTTTGTCAAAATCGGTTAATCAGTTCGTGAGATTTTTTAAGAATTTGTGCTATTTTTAGATGGCGGCCATCTTGGATTTCCAAACGACCCCATTTTCACAAATCTGAAATGGCTCCACCCAAGGGCCATAACTATAAGATTTGATCACCATCGGCCAAGCGGTTCATGAGAAAAAGCAGTTTGAAGTTGATAATAACAGAACAACCTTAACGGCAGATGCAGTTTTTGGTAATTCAACGCTCTGCCAAACTTACCTTCCTCCATGAGGTCCAGTGCCGGGTATGATGCAGCCTCTTCTAATGTATGTGTAATGTCCTTGGCAAACACGACTTCTGAATTCAAGACAAGAAATGTATCTATTAAGGACACAGACGACCCCAGTGGCAGATTTTAGAAACCGGACAGGCAAGAGCCAGAGTTATATGTATAAGGCTCATCGGGTTCGAATCCCGCTCCTCACATGTACATAAGAAATATCACAATGTAATGTGATATTCCAATCTGGTGCCAGGTGCCTGCATCACACCAGAATTGCTTAGGCTCGTCACCCATCTATGTGTACTAGACCAGAAGCATCTAGTAAAATCCATGTAAGTTTGGATTACATGCCATCAATTTATCATTCCGTCCGCCTATCCACTCAAGTTTTGAGAAACTAAGTTTGTGACTTCAACATTTTTAACATAAGTGGATAGGGTGGGGGTATGTTGCAAAAGCCAGGAATCAATGTTAGTAAGGCACTTTGGTGGTTCTGGGCATTGTGGAAACAATACTATCACAAGCATTCATGTTTTCAGACACTTGATCTTGAGGGTGATTGATTGATTGATTATTGGTGTTTAACGGCCTATCAACAGCCAGGGTCATGTACGGCCGGGCCAACAGGATGGATTATCCTGCATTCAACCTGTAAAAAATGAGGGAAATTCCCAAAATCAGAGCTCAATATTTACATAAACTATATATTCAGCCCTGAAATTAGAATATCCTGACCCGATGCCAGGTCCATGCCGCACCAGAGTCACTTAGCTCAAGCCCCAAAGTAACATGATTAGCTATGATAAGCTTATTACTTCTTAGTGGAGCATACCAGGATTTGTCTCTCAAGTACCAGGGGGCCAAAGTAGGTACAAGAGGGCCAAACCATGTAGGTCGGCATTCCGGTAAGGATGAACACCGATCGTTAAATTACCCTTCGCTACCCCCTCCTACCTCCCACACCTTGAGGGGGAGGAGGCGTAGTTCTGTTGCAAAAGTCAGGTATGACATACATTCAAGTGTTGAGACACTAAGTCATGTATCAATGGTAGTAAGGTACTTATGAAATTTGGTGGTTCTGTGCTTTGTAGAAACAATTATCACTTAAAATTAAATGCATTTAAATTTTGAGAATTAAGTGGTGACCTTGACTTTGAAGGGAAGGGGGCATGGGTCTATTTCAAAAGGCAGGTACATGTATCCATGTTAACTAGTACGGTACTGGTGAGTGAGTACTTGGAGTTTAAACGTCCATTCAACAACCAAATGCCAAATGTGACACTTACCTTCCTCCATGAGGTCCAAGTCGGTGCGATCAGCTACCGGGTCCAAGTCGGTGCGATCAGCTACCGGGTCCAAGTCTACCGGGTCCACGGTCATGTGATCATCTACCAAGTCCAATCAAATAAATTATATATTACATGTATTGGCATTTCAATTGAATCAAGCAATAAACCAGTCTCTCTCAAGCACATTTTCATTACCTAGCGAGAACCGAAAACGTGAAGAACACCAACGAACCGAGGACATTTTGTAAAGTGAGGACTTGCACCTGGGTCCTCGGATGTACATGTATCCAGGAAATATGAAGAAATTCTATACACGGAAACAGAAGTGCCAAAAAACGGCAAATGCAATTTTCGGAAAATCAATTATAAAATTGGGTATTTGCTAAATCCGTGATATTGACAATGATATTCACAGGCTTAAATCTATCGCAGAATGATGAAGGGAAACCATACAAATGCATCAGCGAAATATGAAAAAATTCTATGCATAGCAACAGAAATGCAGTGTTGTGATGGACGCGCGGACGGACAATCTCATTCCAGTATATCCCCCACAATTCGTTGCAAGGGGTATAGTTACATACATGATAACTTTTAATGGTGCAAGTAGGTACGGTCAATTATGAGGTTGATATCACAAATTGGTCATATTTATTATGATATCAAATCAATTATATATTATTGGCATTTTATTCTTAATCAAGAAATCAAACAGTCTCTCTCAAGAACACACATAAGTAAAGTCCCCAGTTTTAATTAAATAATCTGATTGCTGTGTATTTTGAAGGACACTTACCCTCCTCCACGAGGTCTAGTGTCATGCCATCAGCTACCGGGTCGAAGTCCATGTGATCCGCTACCGGGTTCAAGTCGGTGTGATCAACTACTGGGTCCAAGGTCGTGCGATCAGCTGCCAGGTCCAAGATCGTGCGATCAGCTGCCGTGTCCAAGGTCATGTGATCAGCTGCCGTGTCCAAGGTCATGTGATCAGCTGCCAGGTCCAAGGTCGTGCGATCAGCTGCCTGGTCCAAGGTCGTGCGATCAGCTGCCGGGTCCAAGGTCGTGCGATCAGCTGCCTGGTCCAAGGTCGTGCGATCAGCTGCCAGGTCCAAGATCGTGCGATCAGCTGCCGTGTCCAAGGTCATGTGATCAGCTGCCGTGTCCAAGGTCGTGCGATCAGCTGCCTGGTCCAAGGTCGTGCGATCAGCTGCCAGGTCCAAGATCGTGCGATCAGCTGCCGTGTCCAAGGTCGTGCGATCAGCTGCCAGGTCCAAGATCGTGCGATCAGCTGCCGTGTCCAAGGTCATGTGATCAGCTGCCAGGTCCAAGGTCGTGCGATCAGCTGCCGTGTCCAAGGTCATGTGATCAGCTGCCGGGTCCAAGGTCGTGCGATCAGCTGCCGTGTCCAAGGTCATATGATCAGCTAACAGGTCCAAGGTAATGGGATCAGCTAAAAGTTGTTATTTGCTTTTTTTCGAAATCACCTGATGTTCAAACTATTTATAGCGCTGGTGGCCTAGACCTTGGGCCGACGGACCTCATTTTCGAACTTGTCCGAGCTTTCATCGATATATACATTTGGGCAAAATTTCGTCAAAATCGGATAATATTTGGTCCAGTTATCGCGCTAACGAGACTATTGTGCAATACTTCTATTTATAGCGCTGGTGGCCTTGACCTTGGGCCAACAGACCTGATTTTCGAACTCGTCCGAGCTTTCATTGATATATACGTTTTGGTAAAGTTTTGTTAAAATCGGATAATATTTGGTTGAGTTATCGCGCTAACGAGCAAAAGTTAACAGACAGACGGACAGACAGACGGACAGACAGACGGACGACGGACGGTTTGTGATCAGAATAGCTCACATGAGCATTTTGCTCAGGTGAGCTAAAAATGTTATAACTCCGCGTTATAATTCTACCACTGGCCCTACGACCTGTAAAAATAGGGATACGCCGTAGGGCGACCATACGGCGACCCTACGGCAACCGCAGATTTCTACGGCCGCCGCAGGTATCTCTCGATTTGTGACTGAGGTTTTAGGGAAGTCGGTTACAACGTGACCAATCTGACGACGATTAACGTATCGACATGTACCTGACAAAAATCGATTTCATCACAACGTGTTGACTGAAAAGTCATTCACCACTAATTTGCTACATATTAATTTAAGGATTTCGTAGGATTTATTGTATATGATGCTAGGTAAGTACAAATATATTATTGCTTTAAACTAATTTCCGCTGGTAAACACGTCACTAATTCTTATATATGACGTCAGCAGTAATAAGTGGAACACTATGCCTCAGTTGGAGAAAAAAAATTCATTGTTGCAGTTGCGTAATAATAAATTAAGTTTGTAATTTAACGTCGCTACGTCAAGTCGACCTATCCCTCTGGGCCGTGGGTTCGACTCTCACCCTCGTCATATCTTTTTTCTTACCTTTTACTTATTTACTAGTGGTGAATCATGGGGTTGTACGCAGAAAATGTCAATACTGACTGAGTAGCACATTTTACTGCAATTTGAATTATTTTTACATAATTATACAGCATTATCTGTAGGCATATGCCTTATAACCATGGTAACTGGCCAGACTTAAATTTATTCATGTCTTCTGACTGGAAACGAAAACCTGGATGATTTAGTGTTATGATTTACAGCAACATTCAAGAGCGATGATGAACTATCAAGCATTTGCTACGTGCGGCCGGACAAAGGGTCATGGTGGGGAAATTTATCAAACAAGGGTTGGAATAAACAATGACTCACCATAACTCTTGCTTTCCGTGGGAATAGAAATAGCGAAACACACTTGGCATCATCTCTTCTCGGTTCTCAGCCTCTTCAGCACAGATATTCTCCCCTTTATATATGAGAAGGAAGTCCCCCTTATTTCTATGAATGACAGATGTCACACCCCGGCCTGAAATTTAAATCAGTAACAAAATCATGAGAAAATGGTGATGATATCCAGATGCTTACACATACGAGGGCTATTCCAAAAGTTCGTGAAATGTGGGTGGCATACAAATATATAACAGTCAATAGCTCTTTATGTTTTTCAAACAGACGAGCTAAAAAGCCACACATTTTCTGCCAGTTTGTCAAAACAATTCTTCGCTAGGTCGATAATACACATATGCACGTCAACTAGAACCAACGACTATCGCAAGGCTGCTCGAGTTATAAAATGGAAATTAAGTTAGCAAAAAAAAAAAACCCGCAAATTTATTTGATTAAAGTTATTTGATTTGACCTTGGGCATTTGGGTAGCATGGGTATCCGTGTAATGAAACTATGGATGGAGATGAGCATGCTTGTGAAGTTTCAAGTCAATACTGAATGTGGTTGTACAGATGTAGTGTAACAGAAAACGTTAACGTAGATTCTGCAAAAAAACTTTATTGCAAATTTCTAATTAATTTGACCTTTACTTTGGGCAGTTCGGTAGCACGGTTTGGCCAAGGAATGAAAATATGGATGATGATAAGTTTACAAGTATACCAAGTTTAAAGTCAATCCATCAATATGTTTCAAGAGAAATATAAGACATTGAAAAACGCAAATCCAATGTGCGAACTATATAACCGCGAAGCGTTTTCCACTTTTCAAGCGGATGTGACAAAAATGAAATAAAGTATTAGCTGTTAGCGTTACTTATATCCTGGGTAGAACCAGTAGCCGCTGTTCTCTCATGTGTCTTTCACCCAGTTACCCATGCTCAGACAGGTGAACTGAACAAACAGGACAAAGTCAAGTGATGCTTGCAAATCGCTGAACACAATACCAGACAAAAACGTTGGGAACAGGGTTTCATTCTGTACTTTCATTTGTGTCACAGACTGCAACAGGATAGTTACAGTAAATGACACAAACGCCACCTAGCACCGGCTTAAGCGTAACTCAACGACTAAAGAGACACATTAGTGTTTCTCCCAGGATTGAAAAGGGGCATGGTGCAGCCAGAAAAAAAGGGCACAATAAGTGCGCGAAATTGAGAAAAAGGGGAACATTTATTAGTAAATCAGTGTTTATTTAAAATAAAATTGACAAAATTTATTTAAAATTGTTACACGTTTATGCTCTAGGTATCACTTTGCTTAAATTTGCATAACTACACATAAGCCATGCCCATTAAACATTAGTATTTGCATATAACAATACTTAATATTAGTGTCCGCAACAGCTATACCTCACTTCAAACAATAGCTGATACCTCTAAAACCTGAAGAGATCGATTGAAGGAAATTTACATTTTTATACTCAGATATGGTTGAGCATTACATCTTAAAACAAGAATGCCATCTGTCGAACGCGGATGCCACCGGCGGCATATTGAAGAAACTGTGACAAGCAGGTTAACCAAAATGTTTAAGTATTTTCAGTAGCCCTGTCAAGGACATATAAATTATGGCAAGCAGGTTTAGCACACATACCAATGGATGAAGTGTTGAAATATTAAACCACTTACGCAACTTATGTGGATGCTATGGCCAGTTTGAGAAACTGTTACAAACTGGTTAACCAGTTCTTTGTTAAGTCTTTTCAGTAGCCCTGTGAAGGTCAACTCTGGAGGTCAAAAGGTAAAGGTCATATAAATTATGGCAAAGCAGGTGTAGCACACATACCAATGAATGAAGTGTTGAAATATTGAACCACTTAGGCAACGTATGAAGATGATATGGCCAGTTTGAGAAACTGTTACGAACTGGTTAACCAAAATTGTTAAGTCTTTTCAGTAGTCCTGTCAAGGTCATATAAATTATGGCAAGGCAGGTGTAGCACACATACCAATGAATGATGTGTTGAAATATTGAACCTATTAGGCAACTTATGTAGATGATATGGCCAGTTTGAGAAACTGTTACGAACTGGTTAACCAAAATTGTTAAGTCTTTTCAGTAGTCCTGTCAAGGTCAAAAGGTGAAGGTCATATAAATTATGGCAAGGCAGGTGTAGCACACATACCAATGGATGATGTGTTGAAATATTGAAGTAATTGAGCAAGAAATGTAGATGATATCATATGACAAGTTAGAGAAACTGTTACGAACTGGTTAACCGAAAGTGTGACAGACTGACGGACGGACGTCCTTAAATATGGCCCTTATGTGGTACATCCATTGTTCTCAAACAAAAGAAGTACCACATAAGGAACAATATGCTTAAGTGGTAACGGAATGAATTTCATTGTTCTCCTTTGTCTTAGGCCACGCCCCGTACTACCACATAAGGTCCAAATGTGAACGTGGACTGACAGACTGACGGACGGACGGACCGAAAATAATATGCTACCTGTTGTTTCAAAACCGGTGGCATAAAAATAGATACATTGCAGATACTTTATTTTCATAACGAAACACACATGCCCGTAGCCATTACCATGATTAATGTGAAAATGGCGTTATCCATGTATAAGTAGTACGTACGAGTTGTGTGTACATTCCCCTTGCGCACGAGACGTTCACTCAGACGGACTACGCAACGTCCAGCACATGAGACAATCACTCGGGCGAACTGCACAACTTTGTGCGCATGAGACAGTATACAATTATTAACTATTGAGGCGGTGAAACCGTGAATATGATGTGATATTCAACGGAGAATACCAATATTGGTATTCTCTGTTGAATATCACATCATATTCACCAACTCAATAGTTCATTATTGTTTTATTATACATTTCACAATGATATACAGATATTACAGAGGGACAATAAATTGACAAATCCTCTTTCAACCGGAAGAATACAACAGAAAAAAGGCTGGTTCCCAGTTTCACAATGCAAAGTACAGTCATCTAATTACGACCGGAAACCACACTAGGAAATCGGTCAATGTACTTTACCGACGTCACAGCCTGAATAGGTACCAGCTGGTGCGTGTGTACCCGAGAAATGATATTCACTGGGGTCAGCCGAGCACAGCCGAGGATATGCAACCCAGTAGATATCGTAAAATATCTACTGGGTGAAACGGAGCTCTCGGCCAATGAAAAAGCGCTTATTTATAGAATGTATAATAAGAATTATCACCTTTAGCACCAAAAAGTTGTATTGCAAAACCTGGAGGATCCTCCATTTTATTCCCTTTCCATTCCCTTGCAACCTCAAATGGACTTTGCCTTTTTTTGTGCCTGGTCATTTTCTTTGCCGAGTTTCCTCGCATTCTGGAATATACATGTACATGTAGTAAAACAAGAAATGTGTCCTTAGACCACTGTCAACCAGTATCGTCCAATCATATTGGAGTATTTCGTCTCTCTATATCAAATAGACAGACAAAATGATCCTGTCTATTTAACGTGCAGGCACGTGTCACCACACATCGACCGAACATTGAGAAAACCATCTTTCGCGAAATTGTGTTTGTAAATTACGTCATAGCAGGGATTACCCTGGGTCAAATTTAAGTGAGATAAAATCTCCCATTTGTCCGATTTGTGTGAGATTTTGACCATAAAATCTCCCATGTGTCTGATTTGTGTGAGATTTTGACCATTTTGATGTGCAGAATATCTCAAATCTCGGCCCAAAGTGATCCCTGCATAGCGATACGGATGATTTTCTCAAATTTATCACACGTATGATAATTATCGCTTGGACGTAATTTACAAAAACAATTTCGAGAATCTGTGTACTTTTCATAATTCACGTCGTATATTTTTTAAATGTTCATTCCACTGAAATTACCGCCAACTTTCGACCACATTTACTCCAAATATAACTAGAATGTGTGTTCATAGAACACGGATGCCCCACCTACCGCTTTGATAGTAACGAGGATATGTTATGGTTTCGCGATGACCGTTCGTTCTAAGTCCTTAACCCAGCCTTAGCGGGGGTAGAGGCTTTGACGCACAATGGTACGTAATCGCCAGACGAATGCATATATGAAATATGAAAACATTCAATTGAGGGAAACAGAAAACTAGATGCGAGATGTTTGTAAAACATGGATATGCCCCCGTTGCATACTCTAGTAAGTAAAGATAGGTAAAAAAATGCTGGAGAAAGAAGGTTGGTGGAGAAAGTGGGACAAACTTTCTTACAATGGTGGAGAAGGTGGGTGGAGAAGGTGGGACAAACTTTCATACAAAACTTTTCACGTATTAACTTTTCGACGTAAACTTTGAACGCAGATGGAAAAGGGTGAAGGTGTACACGGACGGAAGTACGGACGGAACCTCAGGAGCAGAGCAATATGCCCCCCTTGCTATCGCATAGGGGGCATAATAAAGGCAATTATTGGCATGTTAAGGTTTCGCGACGACCGTTCGTTCTAAGTCCTTGACCCCAGCCTTAGCGTGGGTAGCGGCTTTGACGCACAATGATATGCAATCACCAGGCGAATGCATATCTATATATTATAATGAAATATGAAAACATTCCATCAATGAAAACTGAAAATAAACGCAATTATTGGCATGTTACGGCTTCGCAACGACTGTTCATTCTAAGTCCTTGACCCCAGCCTCAGCGGGGGTAGCAGCTTTGACACACAATGATACGTAATCACCAGGTGAATGCATAAATGAACTAGAACGACAGCCGTCCCCGGCAGCATTGTATCCCCCTATTACCACCGCCATCCTCTCATTCGTAGGGTGGGGTCAGGTGTAAAATATAGCCAAGTTGTCATTGACATTCTGGCATATCGATATCTATGCATGTGTGAAGTTTCGTCAAAATATTCTATACGGTATTGGAGTTATACTCCGAACATGAAATTGGACCAAAAACGACAAAGGGCAATAACTCAAAAATCAGCAACGCGAGGGTTATTATTCTTGCGCGCGACACACCTTTGGGTCGATACCTATGCATGTGTGAAGTTTCGTCAAAATATTCCATACGGTATGCAAGTTATATTCCGAACACAAAATTGGACGAAAAACAAACAAAGAGCAATAACTAAAAAATTAGTGACATGAGAGTTATGGTTCTTGCGCACGATACACCCTTGGGTCGATACCTATGCATGTGTGAAGTTTCGTAAAAATATTCCATACGGTATTCAAGTTATACTCCGAACGGAAAAGTGTCTGCGGCGGACGCGGCGGCGTGACGACGTCAAATCCATAGTATCCCCCGACTTTCGTCGTCGGGATACAAATATGAAAACATTCCGTCGAGGGAAACAGAAAATAAACGTGATTGACCATTGACGGACAAGGGTAACTCTATATGCCCCCTCCACTATCGTGGTGGGGCATAACAAGGGTTGTCAGAAGACAACGAAGCTCGCCTGTTGTAGCCTTCACCAAAGGTGGCATATTTGTATCAAAACAACATGTTACAGCATGTTAGAGGATCATTGGACACTTAGTATGTGATGATCCTGACAGTGGGCTAAGGGCTGGGTGATAGGTAAAAGATAAGCTATATAGCACAGTAGAGGGCCATCAGACGAAAGCATGTATAAACAAGATTTGTCAGTAAGCGAGGGCACAGAATACTCCCGGTTGAACCCAGACCATAACTGAACACAGCAATCAGGTTTTAGCATATACAATGTATGAAATGTCAAGGTGTTCACTGTAAAGAAACAGAAGTTATCAGACATTTACCATAAGATTCAGTTCACGAATTCCCAGAATAATTGAGAGTGATCCTGGGGTGAGGGGTGGGCGGTGGGTCAAGGATTCGCTGCAATGTGAGAGAGGGTCATGTGAGGAATGAATATATGAAATATCAAGTTGATTCAAGCCAACAAACAAAAGTTATAAGAAATTTACCCCATAGTAAGTTTTTGAACGGCCTATGTATTTGACCTTGACCTTGACCGTGGTGTAATGGGTGAGCGGTGCGTCAAGGATTTGTTGCAGTGTGATAGAGGGTGATGTGTCCGGTCTTGTTCAATAATTGTGGAATTATTTACAATAATTGCTTTGTGTCCTAGAGATATTGAAAACCCAGCTGCAACCTTTGCGCTATCAAAATCTGAAAAGCTGATTTTTTTTCTCTTTATATTTAGAATATGTTGTGTGTTCGTTGCGACACAATATCCCGTACAAGATAAACACTCGCCGATATGTTTAAATACTAGAAAACACGGTGAAATGTTCGCCATTTCGACCTGTTTTACTAGAAACTGAATAGATTGTCTGATTATAACTTACAGTTTATGGCCGTCGTTCCGAGCACGTTGAAACGTCTTGTTGATAACACCCTACAATGCGAGGTCTATTGTCGCACATGCGCAGTAAGACACACATGCGCAGTGGTAAGACACGCCCACTCATAAACGGAGGGAATCTATTGGATGTTCAGTTTCAGTGTGTGTGAAATTACAATATTTGTGTGAAACGCCAAATAGGGTGTATCATGCTTGTCTGGAAACCACATCAATCCGAGGACTCTCGCCAAAACAGGATATTTTTAGAAATACGATGTGAGGACCCATTTCCTACAATGTATATCCGAGGACCCGGGTGCAAGTCCTCACTTTACAAAAGGTCCTCAGTTCGTTGGTGTTCTTCACGTTTTTGGTCCTCGCTATGTAAGGAATACTCGAACACAACACACACACACACACACACACACACACACACACACACACACACGCACACACACACACACACACACACACGCATACCGGTTCCATCAACA